>VZRX01008062.1:29657-60594 GCA_013398075.1 Notiomystis cincta
TCCCCCAGCCCCTTTTTTTTTTTTTTTTTGTTTTATTTTACAATAGAATTTTGAAATCAAACTTTTGGAATAATTCTCCTCCTAAGGGGCTGCAGGAATTGCAGAGCTGTGTGAGACCAGGAGTTTTCCTCTCCACTTGGGAACGTTCAGCACTGCTGGTTCTCTGTCTTGTTATTAATTTTTCCTCCTGATAAGGTTATTCTTCATTTATTTCTTTCTTGCCTGGCTTCTCTGCCCTTTCCTCACTCACTTTTTGCAGCTGGGATGGGGTGGGAGTGGATTTGATGTTCACAATCTTTTCCTTTGGAATTGCCCACCAGTTGATTATTCCTGTAATTAATCATTTCACCATCAAACAAATTATATTTATATGAAAAAATTTCCTTTGATACTTTTATTTTTGCCTCCCTTTGGTTACTGAAAGATACCAAATACACCAACCTTAACACAGTTTCCCCCCTGAAATCTTAAAAACAGCAGATGGAAGAAAAATATCCCTTCCCCAGTGTGATGTACCTGGGCTGCCTGTCTCATTCAGGAAGGGTCAGGGAGTTTTCACTCCTTGAGACACTTTTGGGCTCTCTTGGAGTGAGTTCAAACACATTTCTGAGCCATATATGGGGAAGTTTACACTTCTGCCAAGTGTGTGGTGATAAAGGGGAGACTTTGATCCCTTGGCCTGTCAGTTGTGCCTCCTGTGCTTGGCCAGGACAAAAGCTCAGGATATTTCCCCCAACAAAGGGATCCTGCTGCCCCTGAAGTTTTGCATCTGGAGCAGGCAGACAGGGCTGGCACAGCTGTGCCTGGAGGGATTTATTTGGGGGAAAATCTCTGGGGAAGGAGGGATTCCTGACATCTAACCCTAACCATGTTCACCTGGATTGTCCAGCAGCTGCAGGTGGGAAATAAACACCATTTACAGAGACTCTGCAGGTATTTGGGAGTGAGCACACACCTGAATTGTGGCTGCAAGAGAGCCCCTGCCACTGCTCCCTGCAGCAGCTTAGGAGAGTCCCCTCTATAAACATTTAAGTGGATTATTCGAGGAAAAGGAGCAGTTCTGTGAAGAGTCAGCACTGCTGCCAAAACGCAGTGCTTTGAAAGCTAAAGGAGCTTCCTGGATCCTTGGACTTTTGTGTTAGGCTGACCCGGGGCTGGGGAAGTCAGGGCTGCTTGGAACAAAAACCCATTAGAGAAACAAGCTGAGCCTCGCTGTCTAATCAGGGCAGTGTCAGCCCGTGGCTCCGGGCAAAGACTGCTGAAGGGCACAGGGGCTTTCTGCTTCTCCTCCAAGTGCTCTGTGCTGCTGAACCCCGGGGCAGCCAGCAAACAGCAGAGCCAGCTCGGTGTTAGGTGTGCCCCGGCAGGAAGGAGACGCTGAGGTTGTGTTTGGGGTCATTTAACACCTTTTTGTTCCTGCCCAGGGCAGGTGGGGGTGGTGGGCACTGAGCTGGTCTTAGCTGGAGGAGCTCAGATTTGGGAAGGCAGAGGTCCAAGGTTTGGATTCAGGAAAGGAGGGTTTGGGTTCAGGAGAGGAGGATTTGGATCAGGGGGGCTTAGGTTTGGAGTCAGGAAATGAGGATTTAGATTCAGGGGGGCTGGGTTTGGATTCAGGAGAGGAGGGTTTGGATTGAGGAGAGGAGGGTTTGGATTCAGGGGGGCTGGATTTGGATTGAGGAGAGGAGGGTTTGGATTCAGGGGGGCTGGGTTTGGATTCAGGAGAGGAGGGTTTGGATTCAGCAGAGGAGGGTTTGGATTCAGAGGGGCTGGATTTGTATTCAGGAGAGGAGGGTTTGGATTTAGGGGGGCTGGATTTGGATTCAGGAAAGGAGAGTTTGGGATCAAGAGAGGAGTGTTTGGATTCAGGAGATGAGGATTTGGATTCAGGGAGGCTGGGTTTGGATTCAGGATTTCTGGCTTTCTGCCTCTGCCACCACCCTGCAGGATGCCCCTTGTGTGGCCACATCTTCTCCTTGCTCTGCAGTGTAAAATTCACCAGCAGTGAAAGGATTTGTTGGTTCTTTGGGAAAAGAACCCTCTTACTGATGAATTCCATCATTCCCAGTGTCCATTGGAGGGCTCTGAGAATCCCTGCAGCACAAATTCCCCCCGGATGGGTTAAGGCAACCTCAGCTTGGTGTTAACCTGCAGTGCCCCCCTTGAGCAGCAACCCAAGCCCCAAATCCCAGTGCAAGGTGTATTTTCCCCTCAGGTGCTGTGCCCTGACAGGTGCTGGCCTGGCTGTGAGCACCAGCATGGTCAGAAGGGTTACAAAATAAATTTGATTTAATAAACTTGATTTTATGGTGTATTTCTATAACTCAGAGCTGTCCTGCCCTGCTGCTCCTACCACAAAGTCCCTCCCAGTTTTCAGGAAGCGTGTACTGAATAATTTTCCTTCTACTTTCCCCACTTCCTGTAAATGCTGGGCCAGACAAAGGTGCTGTAAAAATTATAAGGCACAATTTGGTGTCCCCAAATTAAATGGGGCAGCTCTGGGCTCACAGTGCTTGGACCAATGTGGGAATTGGGTTCTGACATTTGTTTTTCTGCAGGCTCCCTATATTGCCTTTTATTTTAATCTTATTTTTCGTTCCTCTGCTGTTTAAACAGAACAGAAAAACTCTGTTTGAAGCAGCTGGGAGGGAAAGATGGAGAAAATATTCCAGGGTTCCTGTGGAGTTATCCCTTTGTAGGGGTCTGGGGGCTGCTAGGAAAGGGAAAGGAAAGGAAAACCCTTTCCCACCTCTGGGCAGCTCCAGTTGCTTACTGGGAGGAACTGGTCTGAGTTCCATGGGGAAGGCAGGGATTTTATCCTGCCAGCAGAGCCCTTGTGGGGCTGCCCAGAGGCGCTGCAGGGCTGGGAGTGTCAAACGCTGCTTCGGCTCAGCCTGAAGGTGTTGAAAAGGTTCCCAGGAACCCCAGAGGAGGCTGAGATGGGTTCAGAAGAGTCAAGGACAGAATCAAGAGGGCAGACAGGGAGTTCCTGGGATGAGCTGTTCAAATTCATTTGCTTCAGAGCCTTTTTTCCCTCCCCAGACTGGGATTCCTGCCCTGCTGGAGGTTTGCTCCCAGAAATGCAGGTGAGCAGCTCTGGGCTGGAAGCCCCCAGCCTGTCCACAGTGTGGTCTGATTGGGGTCAAATTAAAACTAATAATTAAATAAAACTAATAATTAAATAAACCTCAAACAACTCCCCTCTCCTCACCCCCCCACAAAAAAAAAAACCAACCAAGAAACACCAACAAAACAACAGCAAAAAAACCCCAACTAAAACCCCAACCGACTAAAAAGCCCAACTGAAAACCTTAAAATGCTCCATAAAACCTTTTCTTTTCATTCCTTTTCAAGCCATTTACATTTAAAGGCCACTCAGAAAACCCCCATTCACCCAGCTGATCTCATTAAAGAGACTGAAGAACTTAAGTGACTCCTCAGGGACTTGAACTTGTAGTTGAAGGAGCTGAAAAGTCCCAAATATGATGTTGAGGAAACCTTAAACTCTTCCTTTTCACATCCTCTTACTGATTTGTGTTGAGGCTTAAAGGCTCTGATGGTTTTCCAGGTCGATTTTCCTAAATTTCAGGAAGAAACCCAAAGCAGTTAGAAAATGATTCTGCCACGAGGGTACATTTAATTATGAAAGGTGCCATTGGGGGTGATTCTCACACCTCTCACACTGTTCAATTCCTGCCTGAAACATCTTGTCAACTTCTGAATTTTTGTTGATAGCAGAAAATTGAGAATTCAGAAATTCTGAAGCTGGACTCTTTCTGAATGTTTTTAGGGTTTGGTTCGGTTTTTTTTTCATTTTAAAGCCATTTGGGTGCAGGGGTTCTGCTCCTCTTGCTGCTGTGTTTAGTGGTCGAGGGTGGCCCCCAAATTAGGATCCTGACATTGCAATACCTGAATATAAAATCACAGAATATCCTGACTTGGAAAGGACCATCAGGACTGAACTGACAGAGTTCCTGCAGCAAACATCCCCTCAGAACAGAGGGACACCACTTTGAGGCTAAATCTGTGTTTCCACTCTTTACCAAAATTGCAGCACTGGTGTCCACAGGGTTTTATTTCAGGAAGAAGGACATAAACTCCTTTTTTTTTTCAGATTTTTGGCCACAAAGACTAATTTGTAGATGAGAGCAAAGGTAATGGTTGCCTTTCCCTAGGGATGAGAAGCTTTCTGGTGGTGAGATTTCTGATGATCTCAAAATCCTGGAAAGGTTTGGCTTGGAAGGGACCTTAAAGCTCATCCCATCCCACCCCTGCCATGCCAGGGACACCTCCCACTGTCCCAGGCTGCTCCCAGCCCTGTCCAGCCTGGCCTTGGGCACTTCCAGGGATCCAGGGGCAGCCCCAGCTCCTCTGGGCACCCTGTGCCAGGGCCTTACACCCTCCCAGGGAAGGATTACATCACTTGAGATATGTTTTAAACCTTAGGAAGAAGTGCTCTTCCTCAATAAAGTGGAGCAATCAGTGCTCAGCGCTTTGCACATGCAGTGAATGTGTGGCAGTAAATTCCTCTCTGGGAAGGTGCTGGGGCACCTGGTGCGTTTTCCAGGTGTTTGTGCTGTGCCAGCTCTCATTGGCATCTCAGTTATCTGAGCACAGAACATCATCTTTTTATCCCAAACCGCATTTTCAGGCTTTGAGCTACATCCATTCCTTAATTTTCGGAAAAAAAAACCTTAAATTTAGGCGGCGCCTACCTAAGAACCGGGAGATTTGTGCCGTTCACAAGCACAGCGAAATAACTGAGGAGCTTCAGTGGGCTGGAGCAAACGGGGAGTGCCAGCTCTCACTGGAGGTGACACTGCCAGTGTCCCTCGGCTTTGTCCCCTGCCCTGCCCTCTGCAGATAGCGCTGCCACCCGCCCGCGCCCGGCCCGCAGCCTCCCCGCATTTCTGCCACATGAGTTCAACTTTTCTCCCCCTCCCCTTCCTTTCTCTTCTTCCCACCTCCCTCCCTCCCTTCCCTGGTCCTTGACAGAGGCGCAAACACTCTTAAATGAGAGATAGTGGCTTCCATCCAATGGAGCCCCGGTTAATCACCGAACATCGTGGGAAAAGCACAAGATGAGGGCCGAGAAACAGCCCATTGTCTGGGCAAGATTAAAGCCCCAAAAGCCGTATTGTCTACTGAGGGGATAAATCTTCCTGCTGTCACTCAAGCACTGAATTAAATTCCCCTTCATTTCTAAAGGGGCTTATCTGTCCTGAATAGGCTGTTGCGCCACAAGCGTAAGGGAACGTATTAAGTGAGCTCCTGTCTTGGGCACCTTCACAAATAGACGAAAAACAGGAGCAAATCTGCAAGGGGCGGGCGGCAGGGGGGACGAGCAGGAGAGCTTGGGGCTGGGGGAAGAGAGGAGGGACGGTCATTGTCGTGGCAGGTCGTTATTGCCGAGGGAGGGGGCGGAAAAAGCGAGCAGCGGCTCTGAGCATCCCTCGGTGCCCGGCTGGTGCTGGCAGAGGGATGTCCTCGCACAAGCCAGGGGGTCTCGGTGTGACAGCCACACTCTGTAGGGTCCCCAAGGGCGGAGCCAGCCTTTGGGCGATGCCAGGGCTGGCGTTTGGGGTGCTGGCAGCACCCTGTGCCACCCGGGTGGTCTGGAGAGGGGGTGTTGTGTGGGGTTGGTGATGTTTTGGCTCAGCTGGCCTCAGGGGCCGAGGGGCTGAGATGTTGTGAGCAGGTGTAGAGTCTCCAGGAGCCCGGAGGCAATGCCACCACTGCTGCCTCTGGGGCTTGGCAGGGTCCCAGCACTGCGGGGACAGGGGACACCCGGTCCTGTGTCACTGGGATCCCCTCCTCCTCCTCCTCCTCCTCCCCTCGAGCTCACCCTTCCCAGCTGGCTCTGCCATCCCACCTTGAAGGAATGGAAGTCGTCCTGCTCTTTTTGGGGGCCAGAGCAGCACACCTGAGCTGTGTGGCTGGTGGGTGGCACCTGATGAGTTGGGGATGTTGGGTGTTCTGCAGGCTGGGCCCAGCTCCCTCTGCACTCCAGTGATGCTCTCCTTCTTCTCCAGCACAGTTTAACCCAGGGAAAGGGCAAAACCTCTCTTATTTTTCCTTTTTTGCTGTTCCTTCGAGCCAAATCAGAACAATTGCACCAAACAACTCTTTAATATCTGTAGATTGGGGCTGATACCATCATAACTATGGAGATGAGACCAAATCCTGCCTCTTTGCTGAAAGTATTTCTAATTTTTTTCCCTCTCTGATTGAAATTTGTTCCTTTTTATTAATTATTACTGTGCCTTTGGTGATGTCTGGGCTGTGTGATGCTGTGTTTATTGGTTGCCTGGTTGGTTTCTATATGTGCAAAATTAGTGTATGTGCAAGAAGTTCCTCATTGCAAGAAAAGGTTGGTGTTGAACTGGCCTTGAATCCAAGCTGAGGGTGCTGCTGGCTGGGCATTTCCAATGCAAATGCCAGAGGACAGCAGTATTTATGTTTCTATTTACCACATAAAATATTAACCAAGTGAAACATGCCCAACACAGCTTTGCAGCTTCACAAGCAGATGATTAAACCTCACCTCAGTGCTGGGCTGCTGGATTAGAGGCAGCCTTGGTGTGATTTGGGAAGTGCTAAACAGGATTTTCTGCATCCTGAGTGGAGTTTCCTCTTGTTGATAGGGTTTAATGCTCCCCTGTACAAATCTCTCACTGTGCAAATACCTCCAATCTCTCCTTTTAGCCACCCAAACAAGTGGGTTTACACCTGCTTACCAGATTAATTTAATTAGCCAAAAATGGAGTGAAAGAACTGCCTGGGGAACAATAGTTCCCAAAGAACACTTTTCTTTTTTTTTTTTTTTTCTATTTCTTGTTGGTTCTGATAATCTGGGGAAGCTGGGTTGAGATATTATTCCTCTGAGTTTCCTGGCTTCTTGTTCCAGTAGGCAAACTTGAGAAAATAAATGGTCAGAATAATGTTTTAGGGGGGTTCTTTTTGTGTTGGGAATAATACAAAGAAAACTTTTTCCAACCTTCCTATGGAAGAACTGATCTTGTTCCTCGCTATCTCAGGCAATACAATTTATTTGCAGCCTTAAGTTTCTCAGTTTTCAAGTTCTGCTCAAGGAAAACCCAGAGTTGGTCTCTCACAAAAGTTGTATTAATTCATGAGTGTGAAAAGCTTAGGGAGGATATTGCTGGAGCTGGAATCAGTGCCTTGGTGTAGATTTTTAGCTGCTGCTCACCTGTGCAGGGCTGGCCAAAACTGGCCAAGGGAATTGGAGCTTTGGGGCAGAACTCCGAGCCCAACCCTGCAATGGCTCCTCAGAATCCCCCTGTTCCAAACACTCTGCAGTGGGTTTGAGCATGAATTATTTCATAATTTCAGCAATATTAAATATTAATTTCAATTTCTCCCTTACTCTGAAGACTTTTATTTACAAATCAAGCCTCTGGTTTGAGCAGAGTAAAAAAAGGAGCTGTTCAGTCAATGCCAAATTGGCTTTTCACGTTGATGCTCCTTCACCATTTCAAATTTTAAAGACACCAGACAGATTCCTGGTTTAATATCTCCACATTTTCTATTAAATAGAGTTGTTTAGGGGTACACTGGACTGGGCAGTGTAAAACCACTGAATAATATTCATTAATTTGGTTAAAAATCTGCTGATATTTCCCTACTGAACCGAGGTCAGGGGCTGCTCCATGCATTTTTCTCCATATTCCCCAATCTTTTGGAAAACGGCACCAGCTTTCCTTAAAGCACCTTCCGAGCCCTCCACAATGCTACTTTCAAAGTAATTTGTATTTAAAAATAATAATAACAAGCAAACAAACTCGTCAGCCCATGGGATGCTTCTGCCCCGCGGCTTAAATGGCACAGGTCTTTATACATCCAAATCCAGCAGCTTTCAATAACAAAGGATGAAATTCATGAAACAAATTGCTCCTCTCCTCATAAGTCACACTCTCGTGTGCCAGGGGAAAGATGTGTTGATAACATTCAAAGAGTTTGGTCGCCGATGAATTGTAAATTCCCACCGAGCCTCGGGCCTCGGCAGCGAGCTGTGAACAGCGTGGGGCTGGCCACAGAATGCTCTCAGATTGGGGCATTCACCACTTCATTCTTGCAGCACTTTTAGGATAAGAGCTAAGGAACACCACGGGGAGATTTTGGTAGGCAGCCTCGAGGGGGGATAAAAAAAAAAAATAATTAAAAAAAAAAAAAAGGAGTAAAATATGCAGAGGCGATTTAATGAACATCCAGGGCTCTTTTAGAGCGGCTCCGGTGGAGCTGCGAGCTCTGGCTGCGACTTTCGGGGGCAGGGGAACAAAGGACAAACGCTCCCGGGCTTCCTGCCTGACAAAAGGGAGCTCGTTCCCACCCTCTGGCTGATCCTCACCCACCAGCAGCGGCACTGAGCAGGCTCTGCCCTGGGTGCTGCACTCCCCGGGGCTTTGGGAGGGTGAGGTTTGGGGCTGGAGCATCTTGGGATCTCCTGCTGGTGGGGTTGAAGGAAGGTGGAAATGCCTGAGAGCTCCCCGGGTGCTGGGACCTGTCCCAGGAGTGTCCCTTGGTGGCAGAGGTTTCTGCAGGGGCTNCTGGGATGTGTGGCCAGGGATGCCCTGGAATAGTCTGGGATGTGTGGCCAGGGATGCCCTGAACAGTCTGGGATGTGTGCTCAGGGATGCCCTGGAACAGTCTGGGATGTGTGCTCAGGGATGCCCTGGAACAGTCCGGGATGTGTGGCCAGGGATGGCCTGGATCAGTCTGGGATGTGTGGCCAGGGATGGCCTGGAACAGTCTGGGATGTGTGTTCAGGGATGCCCTGGAACAGTCTGGGATGTGTGGCCAGGGATGCCCTGGAATGGTCTGGGATGTGTGGCCAGGGATGCCCTGGAACAGTCTGGGATGTGTGGCCAGGGATGCCCTGAACAGTCTGGGATGTGTGCTCAGGGATGCCCTGGAATGGTCTGGGATGTGTGGCCAGGGATGCCCTGGAATGGTCTGGGATGTGTGCTCAGGGATGCCCTGGAATGCTGGTGCTCTCCCAGGTGGTGGGCTGGAGGCTGCTGGGGGCTGGCTCTTCACTCCAAGCCCCTGTGAGTGCTGAGCTGTGACAGAAGAGGCCAGGCCCTGGGGGCTTGTTGGTTTCTTTGCAGGATCCCACACTGAGAGCTTGAGGAACCGTGGCTTTCACAGAAGTAAAAATGCCGGAACCCTGCTCTTTAGTTTTCCCCAGTCACCTGTTTAATCAGGTCTTGGAATTGCCCAGTTCAGCTTAGCCCTGACAGACCTACAGGTGACAGAGGCAGGGAAGGATGGCTCTGTGTGCCAGCTGGGGACCTACAGGTGACAGAGGCAGGGAAGGATGGCTCTGTGTGCCAGCTGGGGACCTACAGGTGACAGAGGCAGGGAAGGATGGCTCTCTGTGATGGCTCTGTGTGCCAGCTGGGGACCTACAGGTGACAGAGGCAGGGAAGGATGGCTCTCTGTGATGGCTCTGTGTGCCAGCTGGGGACCTACACGTGACAGAGGCAGGGAAGGATGGCTCTCTGTGATGGTTCTCTGTGCCAGCTGGGGACCTACAGGTGACAGAGGCAGGGAAGGATGGCTCTCTGTGATGGCTCTCTGTGATGGTTCCCTTTGCCAGCTGGGGTGAACCCCTCCATAATTCCAGCCCATTTGGAGGCACACCCAGCCTGCCCTCCTCCATCCCAGCCCTGAGCCCTGCAGCTGGGACTGCAAAGCCCAGGCAGGGGAGGGGACCCAGCAGCAGGGAGCTCTTCCTGCAGGTCAGGACACTTGGGCAGGCCCCAAAAGGGTTAACAAACAAAGTGCCTGGATGGCTTTGTTCCCTGGCAATCTAATCAGATGTTAACCTACAGTCTATATCCAAGCAATCCTTTCCTTATGATAGTGATTAGTATTACACTGGGAATGAATAGAGCAAGGAAGGATTCCTATGGTAACCTTCAAAATGCATTCCATCGGCAGGCTCTGCCTACTCACAATAATTACGTTCTTAACTCGTCTAACAAACGGCATGCTAATTAGCTGCTTAACCAGCCTCGGCTCATTATTACCAGGGCTGGGCAGGCTGGAGCAAAGTGACCCAGAGAGAACAGGCCCACTTAAAAAAAATAATAGTAATCATAGGACATTTGTCAGATTGGCCATGAGGATGGACCTCCTCCACTGCGGCGGGGCCGGCCCTGTGTGGGACTGGCCCTTTGGCAGAGCCACAGACCCTCTGCACAGAGGCTCAGCTGCCTTGGAATTTGGCTCCCTGGGATGGCTGAGCCTTAGCTTGGCATCTGCTGGTCCTTAATGGTGAGCTCTGAGTGTCACTGGAGGTCCTTGAGCCTCTGGCTTTGCTCCAGAGTGGGCTGGGTGCTCCCATCCTGAGTGTGCCTGGACCTTCCTGGCTTGGCTGAGCTCTCTGCCTCTCCTCTCCTTGGAATTACAGAATCATGGAAAGGTTTGGGTGGGAGGGACCTTAAAGATCATCCAATGCCACTCCCTGCCATGGGCAGGGACACCTTCCACTGTCCCAGGGTGCTCAAGACCCATCCAACCTGGCCTTGAACACTTCCAGGGGTGGGGCGGCCACAGCTTCTCTGTCCACCCTCACAGAGAAGGGGAATTTGCCCCAGCCTGGTCTAATCAAAGCTGGTTTTTCTTCACTGAGACACCATTTGAGCTGAGTTAACCATGGAGGTTTTGCTGTTCCAGAGGAAAGCAGGCCTGGCTCAGTTCAGCTCCATTTCAGCTCAGTGGAAGTTGGATGAGCGAATAAATTATGCCCGGGCACAAAGGGCACGTTCTGAATGAAACTGAACTTCCTACATTCCTGAAACGCAGGAAAATCAAGGATGCTTGTCCCACTGGGCACTGCCCTCCACCTGTCCTGTGGTTTTACAAAGCCTCTTGGTTGTTTTTTTCTGGAACAACACATTCAGGATACCATTTTTTGCTCCTGACAGCCGTACTCCATCCAGCCATTCCAACCTGGACTTGTGATGTTCCTTCTTTGAGGATGGAGGGATTTCCTACAGCTGGGGATGGCACCAGATTTGGGCAGGGTTGGCTGTGAGGATGCTCTGTCCATCAGGGATCTCCTGCTGGCCTCAGGGTTGTGTCTCTGGTGAGAGGGAACCTAAACTGAAGCTCACTGGGGGATTCCATCAGCTGTTTGTTTGCTTGGTTTGCTTTCATTATTTTTTTCCCTCTCAAAATGCTTCATTTGCTGCTGGTCCTCGTGGTGACTTCCAATCCAGGGAGAACAAGGAGAGCAGCAGGTTCCCTGCTCTTGGAAAGGCTTGTGGTGGGTTTTTAGGGTTTTTTTGGGAGGTTTTCTAATGTTAATAGCTGAGATGAGGGAAAGTCCCAACAGGTCCATTCCAGCAGCCCTTGGAATGGCATTTTCCAAATCACAGAGTGCCTGGGAGGATCCTGCTTAAAAATCCCTCAAAATCCAGTTGTCTTTATGGGCAGCCAGGGTAGCTTACAGTAGCTGCTGTGGTTAAGGAGAGATCACAAAAGCGAGGAGGTTTTAAAACTCTTTTTACAGTTCTTTAGCGTCAATCCACAAAGTTAATCCTAATGTCAACAAAGAATAACACCATTTATGTGCCACTAAATGCAAACTTGTGCTGTTGCAGAGCCTGCAGTGGTAGGGTTTGCCCTAAATACAATCTGTTCTGTTTTTATGCCTTTGCACCAGCTGGAAATGCAAGCTCCTACCACGATCTCAAATATTGATTCTCTTAGCACACATCAAAACATTACCTTGAGATATTAAGCAGAATGTTTATTTTTGGGTTTCACACCTCCAACCCTTTTAACACCTTAATGTGCTCGTGCATTTTGTTGCACTCCTAATTATTTTTCCCCTCTTCACCTCTGCAGTTTATTCTTGCATTGTTGAAATCCAAGGGTATGAATAATAAGGGGGAGCAGAAGAACTCTGGCTCCAAGAGAACAGAGTTCCCTTCTTGGATGTGCTTTGGGAGAACCACAGGTCACAGAGTTTTCAGTAAAAATAGGAGCTGCATTTACAGTTTGTGCCATGAGTTTGTAAGGAGATCATCTTCATTTAAATGAGAGGCCCAAGTGTTGGTACACACAGTTTTAGCTTTCTAAAATAACTGTTTATCTTATAAGCAGCAGTGATTTTCTTCACCTTTCATTCAGGAGGAATTTCTCCATGGAAAGGGTGGTCAGAAATTGAAAGGGGCTGCCCAGGGAGGTTTGGAGTCCCCATCCCTGGAGGTGTTCAAGGAAGGCCTGGAGGTGGCACTTGGTGCTCTGGGGTGGGTCATAGGTAGGACTGAATGGTCTTGGAGGACTTTTCCAACCTCAGACATTCTGGGATCATGTGTATCTGTAAAATAGAAATGCACTCTAATTGCCATCTCTCTTCCTCTTCATAAAATGTTGATAAACTTTACATCAGCAAAACCTGGAACTACATTTTTGTGTACATGTGTTGACTTCTACAATTGTAGAAGTTTCAAGAGGTTGGACATCTTTTAACAACCCAGTAGAAACTCAGTAATTTCATCATTCCCTTATCAGTGGCTACTGGTGAACCAAAATATCCACACCCAACAAAGGCTGACTAAGGGATGAATGTTTATTTTGGTTATCAACTCATTTTTCTCCAGTGGAATACTTAATTATATTATCACTCTATCTTTAGTACTGATCATTTTCACAAATATTTTGCATTCTGCCTGGTTAGCCCATGGTAACAACTCTCCTGGCAGCTGGGTTTCCCTGCAGGTGGAGCAGCATTTGGGAATTTTGTGACTGTTGTAACAGAACTTAATTTGCTATTTGAACATAAACCCATCCCCTAGAATTCATGTTCAGCTCCTGTGTGCTCACCAGAACTGGTAACATGCAGAATAATGGACCTCACCTTCTAGCTCTCCTTGGGAAGCTGCTCCTGCTGGAAGCTGAGAGTGAAAGAACCCCCCAAAAATGCCCCAGTGCTCCCAGGCCAGCTCACATGTAGAATTCTTACAGAGTGGCTCTGCTCTGGGTCAGCTCTAACAGCTGCAGCCACGATGTGGGACAGACAGAGTGGGGAAACATGATTCAGACACAAAAAAATCAGAATATTTTTATGCATGGAATGTGATTTCAGGCTTCAGAAAGAAGCAAAAGTCCCCACTTTGCAAAGAGTGGGCCAGGCTCGAGCCGGGGCGTGGTGGTGGCAGTGGGAGGAAAGCAGCTGCTGAATTCCCTGCTGTCCACGGGAGCACAACAAAGGCTGGGGCAACGTGGGCAGTGGGGAGAAGCATTTCAGAAATCGTGCTGGGAAATGGAAATGTCTGGGAGGTGCTGCCCGTGTTTGGTGTCGGTGATGAGCGGGGCAGTGCTGGTTTTGGGAGGCTGGGTGGGTTTGTGTGGCAAATTCTGAGGGTTGCCCTCATGGGGAATTTGCCACGGGCCTTCCAAAATGTCATTGGTCTCTTCAGAGTGGTACCAGCTTCCCCTGAAACCCCCAAAAAACCCCACATTAAAAGAAATGTGCATCTTTCCATGGAGAAGCCATGGAGGAAACAAATTCTACCTGGTTAAAAGAGAGGAGCAAAGCAGGTGCTTGGCTTGACCAGGTGGCCATGATGGAGGATGAACCCAGTTTTTGGCTTTTTGGGGTACAGGGATATGACATTAAAATAAACCAGTTGGGATATGGCACTAAAATCTCTTTTGAGAAAGGACCCCTGTCATGCTGATGCCCAGAAATGTAATTATTTCTCAGCATTCCACCCCTGTATATTTATAGCAAATATAATTTGATGCTAAGAACGGTTTCCTCAGTGAGTTTGTGGATTTTTTGTGGCTGCAGTTGCTCCTCTGCCCTTCGGAGCTGCTGTGGATGTTCATCCCCATTCTGGTCCAGGTCAGGACCAGAACCCAGCTCCAAGGGTTGAGATGCCAAGCTGAGGGTCCTGGGCAGGTTTGGGACAGGCTGTCCCTGCTCTGCAGGCTGCTGTCCCAGGGAGGGTGGGAGTGGAGGAACCAAATGGAATGTAGAGGGCTTTTATTCCTTCCAAGTCAACGCCGGAGTCGTGCAGGGTCCCGTCTCCAATAACTCCCTGAGCAGGAAAATAAACAGCCCAGTGGATGCAGAGCTCTGCCAGTCCTCTGGCCCCAGGTTTTTCAACAGTGTCAAGTGATTTCTGTGTGTACAAAATTTCCTTTCACCGCCGGCTCGGGCAGTGATGTGTGTTAAGAACCAGCTGAGACTTTGGCACTGAAACCCCGCGGAATCTTCTGTTATGCTGGAGAAATCCTCTCCCTGTTCCTCAGGCAAGCCACAACTTCTCAATTCCCCAGCCCTGTTGGTAGGGAAAGGGGAATTATCAGCAAGGAAATGCCTCGTTTTCTGGAATTAAACCAGAAAGTGCTGGAAATCTTCCTCGTGCTTGCAAATCCGCGGGGTTTTCGTGCTGTTTAGCTGCTGGTAGCCAGGGCTCTGCAGATTTGGGGGTGCCTGTTTGAAATGGCACCTCCCAGGCTCCAGGAGAGATCCCCTCCTCATGCAGTCAGAGTTTGTGGCTCTGGACAAGCCCCTCACTCTGAAATGCAGCATATTCATAACCGCCCCCGTTTGTGTGAGGCAGAGAAGGAACAAGGAGTATGAAAACACAGCTCTGTGAAAGATTCCCATTATCCTGCCCCAGATGGCACCAGCTGTACTCCTGGACCAACACTAAATGACTGTGGCTTGTGCCAAATATGTACTTGAGTGGGTTGTACATGCCCTTTACAAATAGAAGTTGAATGTTAATAGATACTGAATGAAACCCACTGCCAAACCAAACAGAGCCCCTGGATATATCCAGGGCGTGCAGGGAAATTACACATCGCAGCGGCGCTCGCCGCAGAATGCGTGCGAAGGATTTCAAAGTGCTGCTGGATTTAATGTGGCCCTGGCTAATTCTCCCTATGCTAATGGCCGTGTGAGGATGCAGGAAGAAGAATGAGGAGAGGTTAAAAGACCGCTGCACCGATATCATGTAAATTCGGGATAGGGTCAGCCTATGGTGTTGTAAACAACATCACATCTCGGAGTACATGGAGTTCTGATCCTTTCAGGTATTCGAGCCTTTGTCTGCTGATATAACGCCTGCCTGTCAGCCCCACGGTCAGAGGCCCAATCTTTTTTTCTTCCCTCTCTGAAAAGGTCCCAGCGCCACATCGGGGCAACACACTGGCTGCCTATTCTCCTTCCCCACGGAACGCAATCACCGGACAACTCGGCTATAATTCACTCCCTGGCCAGCCCTTTGAAAAGGTGGGCTGCCTCAGTGCTGTTAGCCCAGCAAGATAAATCATGTACTCGAAATTAACTTCCATTGAAAGGAAGGGGTGGAAGAAAAGCCGACTGGTCAGGCGGAGCATGCTAAAGAAAAGATGACTGGAGTTGATAAATGTCATTGCGGATAATTTGGGGGCTGTGATTAAGATCTTATCTAGGTAGGAAGTAAATAGAAAAGACTTAATAAAAGTCCTACCCAGGGATCCGTCCTTATGAACTTGTGAAGTTTTAATTTTTTGTGTTTTTTTTTTTTTTTTTTTTTTTTTAATTTTTTTTTTTTTTTTTTTTTTGTGAATATTGAAGAGAGCTCCAGAAAGGTCTTCATTAAAGGGGAAGTTGTTTTCAGGGCGCTGCCCAGAGACCTCTGAAAGGCGCCTGGGTGAAACTGTACGTCTTCCCCCCACTCCTTTTTCTTTTCCAGAGGGGAAAGAAAGCATCTTTGTCTAAAAATTCCTTTAAAAAGTTAAAGGATAAACAACTGGGGGAGAGCTGATGAGGATTTCTGGGTAACAATCATCTGTTTTTTCTCTGCTCTTTTGCTTTCTTTAATGAATGGCCTTTGCTGCCATAAAATTCCCCACAAATAAAATGTAACCTTATCCCCAATATATGAAAGGGAGAGAAGGCAGAGGCCTGTTTGTCCATAAACTCACAATCTGCTCGCCCAGAAAGCATAAACTGCCTCCCATTTTTATAGTGCTGCCCAGAATTTGCTTTTATTATATTATTAGCAGTAGTTTGCTGGGCTTTTTTTTCCCCCTTTTCAACCAATTACTGCAGCGACCTGCAAGCAAGGAGCAGTAAACTCAGTGAACATCTGTGGGGCTCTGAGTGACAGGGATCCAGAGCCTGGTGTGAATTCCCTGTCCTGGAGAGGAGGGAGCCTCCCCCCTTCCCTGGAAGTGCTGCTTTTCCAGCTTGGAGGGAGCACAGACAACCCCAACAGCTGGACAGATGTGTGGGGACTTCTGCTGGCTAATGAGAACGGTTAAAATTTTATTGAAGAGTGTGTCCTGTGATCTGTAACCTCCCTAATCCCAATCTCACAGGGATGCTGGACTCAGAGAGGTTTCCAGAACCCTGGAAACGCCACCTCCTAAATTACCCAGGCTTCTCATTTACTTGTCCGTGTCCTTTTACTACTTTGCCCACCACACAGAACATATTTCAATATGAAAACTGGGTAATTTGCTTTAGGAAAAAATGATGGAAAGGCCCAGCAAAGGGCAGACAGAGAGGGGATGTGCAGAGCCAGGGGTGTTGTGGGGTTACCCAGAGTGGGGCAAATCCAGCGTGGAGAATTTGGGAGATCCTAAAGGAGATCAGTGTGGCTTTAACCCCTCTGTACCCCAGGGCTTTTGCTGCTCCAAAAACCAGAGTGGGAAAGGGAAGAAGTGTGAGCAGTTGCAGCAGTTTGCCTCTCAGAAAGGCTCTGATACTGAGTAAATTATTAGACAGTGCTGAAGGACAAAAGCAGAACCTGCAAAGTGCTGCTGTCGCAGCTGCAGCATTGGGGGAGATTTGGGGAGAGTTCTGCTGAAAATGAGACTTTTCCAGGCTCAGCTGAAGCTGGTCTTCAATGCAGATAAATACTCTGAGTGGGCAGTGTGGACCTCAGCCCACTGAACACAACCCCAAACCTGCCCAGCTGCAGTGGGGGATGCAGAGCACCCAATCCCCTCCCAAAAAGGCACCCTGAAATTCGGGAAAGGAAGAGGAAAACCAATATTGGGAGACTTTTACAAGAGCTGGGCTGGTTTTCCTGGGAATTCTGGCTCAAAGGTGCCTTGCTGGCAGCCTCAGCTCCCAGGGCTGCTCTCACTTTGTAATTAAACACTCCTGGGGACACCTGCCCTGCTTGCACTGATTTTTAAGACCCCCTGCAATAACAAAACCTGGGAAGTACCAATGGAATCTGAAAATTTTAAAAGTGCATATTCCACTCCACGGAATAAATAGATTTTTAAGGGGGGAAATGAAGTTTTACACTTTCTGATTGTGTATTCCCTGGGAGGTGATGCAGGTTTCTATTTGTGAATTCACCAAATTGAGCCAAAGTTTGGGGATTGGTGCTTTAGTAATAAGAATATTTCCCCTGGGGAATTGGTCAGGCACTATTCCTACCTCTGTGTCATGGGCACTTGAGCCATGAGAGCCTCTGCTGCTGCAATGAAGGGGTATCTGCATTTAAAAAATAATCATAAATTGGCCATAAATGTTGGCAAAACCAGATGCTGCTCTCGTGGTGATTTTTATGCCTGTAAGTGTAAAAATATCAATGGTTATGATAAAAATTTCTGTCATAGCTCCCATTTTTAGAGCTAGTAGTGTGTGGTAAAATAGATGAAAATTATGAAGTAGTTTTTTCTTGCAGCAGATTTTTTTTGAGAGATTTTTTGCTCTGAGATACAAACAGCTCTTAAATAGGAAAGGTAAAAAAGAAAACTGCAACTTTGCAATGCAATAAACTCCTAAAGTGGGGTTTGTGTCTCTGAGCATTTCCTGCAAGCTCTGCTCTCATGACTGATCATTTCAAGGATTTCTGTTCTTGCCTTTAAGAAATTTTGGGTGCAGTTTCTGAGCTGGCTGTTTCTCTCAGGTGTTCTCATTGATGGAGTCACCTGCAAGGCTTCTGCTGGCCTTTTCCATAGAAAGTGAAACGTTTTCAGGAATTTCTCCCCTGAAATCTAGTTTCAAACATAAACTCCAGACATATTTTAATCCACAAATGCTTCCCAAGCTGTCAGCATCTTCATTTCATCAGCCTGCCCAGACCTCCCTTGTTAATGACTCTGAGAAAACTGTGCACCCAATAAACTCCGTGTCAGGCAAAGAATACAGTGAGGATTGGGAAGTGACAGATAAAGCAAATATCCTGCTCCTAAACAAACACAGCAGGACAGGAGAAGATGACAAATGACAGGATTGTGTCAGCTTGAAAACAGATTGGACTAATGGCATGCTGGACTTTGCACTCCAGGGGATCGATACTCCATCAGGCCAGAGAGCTGCAGCCCCCTGAATGGCAGGGCCAGGCAGGGAGATGTGCTGATAGCACTGCTGTAAAGCCCTGCAAGGGCAGTTCTGGGCACTGGCATTTCCATTTTGCACCCTTCCCTTGCTGCTGGGAGTGGCCACCTGGGTATTTGTGGAATTTGAGCTGGGCTCGTGTTGCTCCTCTCCTCCAAACCTTTCTCTTTTTCTTTTACTTGATTTATTTTCCCCTGGGGGAATCGAGGAGTTACAGAGACAGAAAAGAGAGGTTTATTTCTAGGACTTTGGGGGAGGCTGTGCACATTAAAAGAATGCATTTTTGTCCTGTCTTTGTTCACTTCTGCTCCCCAAACCTCCAGCTGGTACAAGATGGGTTTGCTCTATGTGAGCTCTCCCTTTCTGGGGCTCAGAAAACCTGATGGGATGTGAGTTTCCTGTGCCATTCAGCAGCTGGTGCAGAAATGTGGCACTTCTTCAATAAAAATAGGTGTTTTCATACATATGGGAAAAAAGCAGCTGGCAGTGGTCTGGGATAGGCAGACCCTGTCTGGATGTTGGATTCCAGACTGTGGGGGCAGTGCCAAGCTCAAGTGGGATGTCCATGGAACGCTGAGACTGTTCCACAAGCACTGTCTCCTTGTCTGGCAGGATTCCCATTACCTGGGCCGGCTTCCATTTCACCTAAGGCCACGTTCCCACTGTCAGGAGCCACCAGTGGTGTAGGGATAAGGATTTGGGTTCCTCAGTGTGTTCTTTTCAGCTGCTGGTTGCACTGGGGACTGAAAATTTCTATGAAGTGCAAGAGGAGAGGAGAGGGGACAGGGAGGGGAGGGACATGGTCCATGGGCTCCCTAAATGAGAATGGTCCTCACAGATGGAGAGGGAACTGCCAGGGGATGAGGTGAGAAGCAGCTCAGGGCTTTCCTTCATGGCAGGGGAGGAGGAGAGGCGCCAGTGTGTGTGCACGGTTGTGTCACACGTGGTGTCACTGCGAGGCCAGGAGGGAGGTGGGAGCCACCCCGAGCAGGGTGTGCAGGTCTCCGTCTCCCCAGAGCCCAGAGAAAGCCCAGAGCCCAGGGAAAGCCCAGACTGCTCTCCCAGGGGCAGGGACCTGGGTGAGTGTTGGTGCACAGCCCTTCCAGCCAGCCCCAGCTGACACAGCTCTTTCAGGGCCGCTTTGGTTCCCCCTCTTGGCTCTGCAGTGAGGTTTGCACACTCCTCCCCACCATCAACCAGCTCAGAGTCCTGCTCTCCCCACCCTGGCTGCACCCTTCCTCTCCTTCCTTTGCAGGCTGGGCAGCCCCTTCCCTGTGCCCCATAAGGAGCCTGAGCCACCCCAGGGTGCAGAGGAGGCTCAGCTGGGGCTGTGCTGCGTGGAGAGGGATGGGAACCCCAAATATACAATTTTACTGACTGCCCCAGCAGCAGGGAGGTGTCAGCAGGAGGTGGAAGGTTCCTCATGGACTTTTGGGTGTCCAGACAGCAAAGAGAGGTCAGGAGTTGGGAATGGGCTGCCCAGGCAGGTGGTGGAGTCCCCATCCCTGGAGANCTGCGTGGAGAGGGATGGGAACCCCAAATATACAATTTTACTGACTGCCCCAGCAGCAGGGAGGTGTCAGCAGGAGGTGGAAGGTTCCTCATGGACTTTTGGGTGTCCAGACAGCAAAGAGAGGTCAGGAGTTGGGAATGGGCTGCCCAGGCAGGTGGTGGAGTCCCCATCCCTGGAGAGGCCGAGGGACTGACAAGGTAGGGATGGGTCACAAGTCGGACTCGACAACCTCAGAGGACTTTTCCAAGCTCTGCAATTCCAGGATGTTGTGAAATCCACTCTCCTGCCGTGTGCTCCGAAGGGTTAAGTGCTTCCTGACAAATTGCACTCTCTTTAATAGCTGTTAGTTGTTTACCTGAGCTAATAAGATTAATGTCGGACTGAATATGGAATAAAAAAAAATTCCCAACACATGCTTTTAGATTTATATGCTAATCACCAGGAGCAGGGAATTAATGCTGAGGAGGCATGGTGGGAATGCTTCTGCCTGCTCCAGAAAACAGAAGAATTAACAAACTCCAGCGTGGCCTGAGAGATCCCATCCTATGGATCCCATGGAAACAGCAGGAAGGCTCCTGTGAGGGAGGGTTTGTAGGATCAGCCTGGAAAATGTGTATTTTTAACTTGGAGAGGTCAGGTTCAGAACCCAGGAGATCCCTCTATTGCTTGTGCTTTTCCAAGGTGTTTATTCAGCTTTAAAGTCTCTTCAGAAGCAGAAGGAAAGGAAGCCTCTGGTGTGCCTATCGCTTTCTCTGTTGATGTTTCTCCCTACCCATTTGATATTTTAGATAAATAGGCATTATCTAATCTGAAGGAACTTTTTGGAAGGCCCAGAAAGTATTTTTTATTAGAGCCTAACAAGCTGCTATTTTAGAAATTATATATATATATAACTATGCTATGGAAAGGTGGAGTTTATGTGGAGGCCATATAATAAAAAAAGCAAATTAAATTCCAAGCAAAATATATAGAAATAAGTCATGGAGAAATTTAGCTATGAACAACATAAATATTTTTCATGGTGTAGGATTTAATTAAAATCAAGTACTCTCAGTTGGCACAGAGGTGCTAAAATGTACATGAGTTGTAACAACCGACGTGGATGATTTGTAAAATAAAATAATTTGAAAATAAATTCCTTTTGGAAAGGCTGCTCTCACAGAGGAAGCGAATCCTGAGCTGCCTTGTGCAATGCAGGAGGATAAATGGGGAATTGGGAAGGCTGAGATTCCATTCCCACCTGTGCCATTCCATGAGGGAAGATCTGCCCAAAGCAGTGCTGCCCATCCCTCCTGCCCACCTTGCTGGTGCCCCCATAATTTCCTACCAAAAACACATTTTAAGGGCAATGAGGAAGCTGAAAGGGAATTTCTCAGGCATAGGAGTCATCCTGGAGCTGGAATTTATTGTTTAAATACTTTTTTGATTGACATCCTCTCCCCTCTTTCCAAGATTGCTGGAGAAGAGGGAATGCTCATCCACCTTGCCTTTATTCCTGGATGCAGGGAGGTTACAGGAGCTGCCAGTTGAGGATCTCTGCTCTGTGGGGGCTGACCTGGCTTAAAATCGAGTTTTGGGGGTGAATTGTGGCAGGGGGAGCAGGCAGGGAGAAGTTTAGTCTCAGTATTGTCTGGCTGGCTTGGTTACTGCCATGATCTCACTGCTGCTGCTTGTCAGACTGGACTAAAATCGTGGAGATGATTTGCTGAGAACCAGAAAGTGAAGCCATTTCATATTTTTTTATGTATTTCAAACGTTGCCTCTGTTTTCCTGAATTTTCTTGAACACTAGCAATTTAACCCAAACAACAAACAGAAACCTCTCTCTTACTCGCTTTTCTCTTTCCCCTCCCCTGTAATTTATGCATAATGTGTGCTGGAGGAAACTGGAGGAAAAGGAGAGTTTTGCATTTATTTTGGCTGCTCTTCCCTTGTAACAGAGTCGCTTGGACCAGAAAAATTGCTCCTCATACGGGAGGGGAGGTGAGGGCAAGCTCGGAGGATCCCAAAAATTGTTCCCATCCCTTTCCCCCCCACCCCCTTCCCCTAAATGACAAATAAATTGCTTCACAGAGGCATTAATTGGAACTAGTTGAAGTATAAAATAAATTCAGCTAATTCCCCGCTCAAGTATCTCAGAGGAATCCGGCAATTTGGTTTTCTTTAGGAAAATGAGAAAGCTTGGACTTGGCTGTGACCGAAAGATTCCTCAACCTCCGCAGCGCCGGGGACCTGCGCGCCCGGGTGTGTGTGTGTGCGGCACGAAATTTGGCATTTTCAGGAGGATTTTGTCCCAAACGGGAGCTCCGGGAAGAGGCAGGACGAACATTCCGAGCTCTCGGTGCCGTCAGGCAGCGGCAGCGAGTTCGCGCAGCGAGGGAAGTTTGTGCGTGGCGCTTGACAAGTAAAAATGCCTCGAACGCGCCGCGCTCATTTGTCTTTCTTGTGGCCCTAATTTGAATGAAAACACGCGCTAATGGAGGACACGGGATGGGCAAACTGCGCTCTTTTTGGCAGGAGCAGCCGGCCGAGGGAGGATGCTGTCCCAGCCGGCGCTCTCCCAGCCGGGGATGCCGCTTCCTGCCGCGGCACAGCATCCCCGGCTCCCCCTCCGAGCTTCCCCGGGGAATTCCTGTATGGATTCCATGCTGTGCCAGCGGGACAAGCCCTGCTCTGGCTGCTGCCTTTTCCCGAGCAGCCCCAGCCGGGCTCTGTCAGCGGCGCTTGTCCCTTCCCCGGGCCTGGGGACAGACGCCGGCGATGAATGAATGAAGTGCCACCGGGCCAGCTCACACAGTGGTGGCCCATTGTGCTGCCAGACGGGAGAGCCGGGCATGGGCTTGTCCCTTTGCAACCCTTCTTAATTATCTTTCACATATTCCAGCTTGGAATGATATTTCAATCAAATTTCTTTGTGAATATTCATGCGCCAGTTTGTTCGGATGCTGAGCCGGGGATGGGAAGAAGTGGGAAGAATCTGACGATTTTAAGTGTAAATATTAAGAGCTTGGACAGGCCAGAAAGAGAATTGAAAGCCACCCCTTCTCAAAGATGTGTGTTATGGTTAGTTTTTTCCTTCCTGCCTTTTAGCTATTTTTAATGCAGCATGAAGTGAAGTGCAGCAATTTGACCAGATTCAACAAGTGAAAGGCTGTGAGGATCTCTTGGGGAAAGCTGTCAGATGATAAAAACTTTCATGTAATCAAAAATCAGCTGCTCCATTTCCTCCTTTTTGCCTCTGCCCCTTTCTCTTTTCCCCCTGTTTTCCAATATAAATCGGAATATTTTATGCTGTATTAAGGAAGCTGATACCTGACTCCTTAAGGCCTGGGATGAGGTTTTGGGAAATCTTCCATTTTTGGTGACCAAGTGGAGATACCTGAGTGAGGCTGCAGCTTTTTTCTCTCAAATTCTGCTCAACCCTTTCCCTTCTCTCCCAGTTTACCCATGAACCCGGGTGGTCCCTTCCCAGTACTGACCCATGGTCTCCTCTCCAACAGATGCTAAATCCCCCTGGGATGGAGACTTGGCAGGTTTGTGGAGGTGGTGTCTGAAGACCAAGGCATTAATTCATCTCTCTAAAGGTGCTTTGTGCAACCAAACCCCTCCTGGGCCTCTAAGAGCAATGTTCAGGCTTTTAATATCAGGCTTCTGTGTCCCAGAGGAGCCTGGGGAAAATAGAAATACTTTTAAGAGTCAGGTTCTAGTTAAAAAAAGCCAACACACCAAACCCAAAATAATTAAAAAGATGGATGCAGTCTGGTTTGGACCTTTTGTTTATTCAGCATTATTTAATTTCACAAATATTAAGTTTCCCTTTTCCATCATCAACACCCCTCCCATGGGATGCAAGTTGCCACCAATTTCATTCTTCTGAAGCCTCATTACTCTCACCAGTTGCTCACTTGGACTTATGGGCTTAAATTCCCAGAGCCTGGAACAAGTGTAAATATCATTGGGAAGCCCATCCATACTCCAGCCTTGGGTGGTAAACAAGAGCTGGGACAATCAGGAGGTTGCAAAGGGGGTTGGACATTGAGAGAACTGCCCCTAAACCTCCTTGTCAGGAGGCAGAGCCCAGGCTCTGTTCCTGCAGGGACAGGGAGCAGGAATAGGAGAAACAAAGTGGGAAATTCCTAAGGGAAGCAGTGCTCACTCCTCATTCCCAGCTTTTGCAGCACTGGGATGTGGCTGCTCTGAGGGACACTGAGGTGCCTGCTCCTAATTACCCAAAGCTCTCATGGAAGAAGTGAGTGGGGCAGGAGGATGTGGGGCACAAGGTGGTGATGGGGAACACCATGGATTAAATGGGAATGGGAGGGATGTGAGACACTCCTCACTCACCCCCTGGCTCTGAGGGTGATTCCCCAGCAGAGAAAGCACCATCAGAGCCCACCCCAGGCTCAGAGAGCAGCACTGCTGCTTTCACACAACGTTTTTGCTCCTGGCCCAAAGAATATTTAGGTGAAAACTGCAGAGAGGCACTGAACCAACAAACACAGACAACCTGTTGTAATTCGTTATTTTCTCTTTAAATATTCTACTTATAAAAATCCATTTGTTGTTGATTTCCATGTCCTGTGCTTTTTAAAGCCTCAAGCTGTAAAATAGGATGTGATTCCTAAGGAGACACATGCAGGTAACTCTGGGCTGTAGCATCAAACGAGCTTCAACCAGGAGGAGGCTGAGTTCTTGTAAAGAAATACAGAGAGGGGAAAAATGGGGCTGTCAGGAACCTGAGGCTGAAGAACACACACTTGGAAATACTTTCTGAACCTCATAGCTTTACAAGAGAACTCTGGCACCATGGTGGGAGGGTGATTTGGTACAAAAAACCCTGAGTTTGACTCATGGGTTTGTGGCAAAACGAGCTCAGGCACAAGAGTTCGATCATTTCACGTGTGGACATTAAACTGAGTGTTGGAAGTGCCATCCTGCCTGTTCCCTCTCCCAAGAACAGCTCTTTGCTATTTAGACCAGCAACAGGAAATAATAAACTCATTAACATGTCAAAAATCTCGTGTTGGGAAAAAGCTACGTGGCCTCTTCCCTCCCGTTTGGTGCGTGGCAAAGTGTGATCAGTGATCAGGGCAGGACAGGCTTCAGGGAACAACAGAAGCAGCCTGGGATGTCCTGGCCGTTGGGAATTCTCTCCTCATCCCCAAAATAAATGTACAAAGCCATCAAGGCAGCACAAGGAGTGTTTGCAGCTCACACACACACGTGTGAGGAGCCAGGCCCTCAGCAGTGCCACGGCACCGCGTGCTCGCCCTGGGCTTTGTGGATGTTCCCAGCCACAGCCTGAGGAGGGGAAAGGCACAAATGGGATTTCCTGCTACAAAGCATTCCTGCTAACAGATAACACAGATTTTTCTTGCACCTATTTTTTATTTGTCCTAAAGCTGTGAAACCCTGAACTGCCCGGGCCGTCACAGGCCGCAAACGTTCCTGAAAAACAAAACAAGCCAAGGACGAGCAATAGGGAAGAAGCGCCTTGATAGGGAACAAAAACATTTTTGTTGAGGCCTAATAGAAGTTTGAGCTTTGTCCTAAAGCTCTCCCCAGCCTGCAGTGCCTCTGGCTTATTGAATAAGTGAAACGAAGCCCTTGGCGGGAGCGAGCGAGTGTGGGACAAAGGGCAGCAGTGAAAAATGAACACAGTTTCGAACTGCACAGAAACAGATGTGAATCCGCAGCGGGGAGAAGGAGGCAGGGGAGCCACTGCAGCATGGGCAGCACTTAAAGCTGCAAAGCATTTTGTTCACCGTGCTCCTGCCCACAGGGGACATCCTCCTCACCCTCCTCATCCTCCTCACCCTCCTCATCCTCCTCACCCTCCTCATCCTCCTCACCCTCCTCATCCTATCCCCTTCCCGCGGAGAAGCCGCGTCCCAACGCAGTGGAAGGGCTGAGGAGAGGACAAGGTGGGTGCTTATTAAGCCCTGCTAAATGTTGGTGATGTATGGAGTGAAACATGGTGAAAAATGAAAGCAAATCCTCCCGTAATCTTGACAGAACAAAAGGCTTTCAGTTAAAATAGAAAAATGCTACGGCGGCATATATCAAACATAACTTTTATATTAAATGTGCATGTGGTAGAATATGGATCACATTAGAAGAAATGTTGTTTGGCTTTTTGTTGTTTTTTTTTTTTTTTTTCCTTCTACAAGCACCTAAAGCTCTTGCTTGGGAAACATTTGGACAGTGAGCTGCTTTCTCCTGGTAAAATTAGATTTTCTTGGGTTTTGTAATTGTGAGGGATTTGCCCATCTGCACTTGGAAGAGAAAAAATTTTGCTCATCAGTCATTAAGTACAAGGTTTACATGTCTGGCCTGAGTGAAAGTAGCTGGACTTCTCATTCATCTTCTCCTGACAGGATAAACCCAATATATTGAAGCAGTTCTTCTTGCTTTTAAAAATCCCACCTTTCATAACCACTGCACGGTATCAAATTTATCTGATGGCTCCGTCTCTTTGAGCACAACTTCCCCAATTCTAATTACTGCAACCTTTTGTTCTAAGAATAATAAAATATAAGCCAGAGTTGGCACAGGAGCAAAGTGCCCCCTTGCAAAAGTCAAGTGCTTGCAAAGAAAATAGAGTTCCTCCTCAGAGCCCGGTAGCAACAGCAGTTGTTTCCTTTAATGCATTTAATTTATCACAACTGCAGAATAAGTCTTTTAAAACACTTTCTCCCCTTAAAAAAGAGTGTATTCCTCTGGCTCATCCCTCCCGGTGCCGTTGCCGTCATCTTGGCAGGGAGGAGAATTCATGTATTAGTTTAGGGCTCAAGCAACATAAACAAAACTCAAGTGGCTGGAGGGAAAAAAGGATCATTATGTGAGGGGGAAAAAAAATTAAACATCTTGACTCAACAAATGCTCCAGCCCTGTCTTATACCAGACTGCCTGTGTGCCAAGTTACAAAAAAGTCATCTGACTTGGGAGGGGAGAAAGGGAAATGGGGTTGTGTTTCCATGTGCAGAAACATAAGACAGGGGAAAGTGGAAAGGATTTTTCTAAATATAATTTTTTTTGCCTCTTTTTTTTTCTTTCTTTCTTTCTCCCTTTTCTTTCTTTAAAAAATGGTTTCACTTTAAATACGGTTGTGCCAAATGCAATTGAGTGTTGAAAAGGAAGTTTGAGTTCTTTAGGATGGTGGGGGGAATTAAACCCAAACTCAGGATTTCTGTGACTGCCCAAGGAGAGACCATCACGTGCTGGGCCGTCTTCTAGAAAGAAACCATGACAGATTGGAGGGAAAAGATTTCTCTATCCATCTTGTTATGTCACCTCTTATAAATCAACATATCTTAATTAATTACATTCTTTTCATACCGAGACTTTAAAATTGATGAGGGTGTGCCAGTGTGTATTTATTGCTCATTAGCTGCATGACTCTATAGAGTTTCTGTACTCTATTCCCACATGTTTCAGAACTCTGCAGCTCACTGTGGACATCTCATTTTACTGGCTCTGGGGATAATTGTCTCCGTCACGGGGACTTAATTGTGCTGCCATCCTGCAGCAGACATGGGAGATGCAGAAAATTATTGTGTGTGTGTGTGTATGTGTGTGCATTTTTACCTGTCACATAAATATCTGTGCATTAATGGGCATTCACAGGGACCTCAGATTAATTCCACTTAGGGACAGCAGCATATTTGAGATGGCAGATGGGTGGGGGTTTTGGCTGATTTGTCTCATTTTTAAATTAGATATTAAGGCAGTGGCAAAGGGTTAATTCTGGGTGATGCCAGGAGTTGCTGCTCCTTAGACAACCCTGTGGTGCAGAAGGTCACACATTAAATATTTCTGTGTCTCCTCCTAATACACCAAAATTTCCTCCAAAACCAAATGGAAATTAAACTGAAACAAGTCTTTAGTTTTTAAATAATAACTGAGCATATTTGATACGAGCTGCAGAGGTTGATTTGTGCAATAAAACAAGGCAGAGGGGGAAAGGAGGTAACCTGGAATTGTGCTGGTGGCAGTGGGACAGAAGCAGGCTGTGGGTGCAGAGTTCTGGGTTTATTCCAGGTTTTGGAGGAGCACAAGCCATCCCAGAATCCAGAGGAAATGGTGAGGGGAAGGGAACAGCACAGAGAGTTTCCCAGAGCCCAGCACAGGGAGGGAGCAGCCAGATGGAAACTGTCAGTGAGAGTGAGGGCATCGCTGCTGCTGCTGCTGCTGGAAACTGGGCAGGGGAAGGAATGGGGGAAACACAGGGGGAAGAGGGGAGTGAAAGATGGATTGCACTGGAGAGAAGGGAGAGGGTGAAAAAGGAGTGGGGAAAGGGTGTGTGAGTGCAGCTGAGCTGGCTGCACAGTGGGGAACAAACCACTGTGCCTGAAAAAACATCAGAATTTGGTTTAAATTTGCCTGTGGACAAAGTGGACGACTCACAGCATTTGCACCAAAATCCAGATAGGTTTGGTATGCAAAACACCCAAAGAATAGGGCAAATACTTCATTTAAACCTGGGTCTCCCCCAGCCTGTGACCCACCTGAAAACAGCCTCACCTGAGCAGGAGAGGTGGGCCTGGGGCAACGACCCCCAGCTCCCTGCTGGAGAGAGAGCAGGGGAGGATGTTTCCCATCCTGACAGGATTTTCCTGCAGTGGGAGGCACTTTGGTTAAAATTCCCATTCTCACCAACCCCAGTTCCCTTGCCACCACATTTTTAGCTGCTTTGAGGTGAAGCTTTTTTGGATAAAAACTGAGAAAACTTGGCCAAAAGTTCCTGCCAGGTGTACCTGAGACTTTCTCTGCCTGCTTGGAGCTTAAAAAGGATGAGTGGCCACAGGCAGCACCCAGAGGGTCACCTCAGTGTGTGTCTGGTACGGATCCTGGATGGGGAGGAGGAAGAGGAGGAAGAGAAGGAAGAGGAGGAAGAGGGAGCTGGGGTCACTCCCTCAGCAGTCCCAGGCTCAGATCTCCATGGCTGAGTCTCTCACTGAGTCTCTCACCCTCTCATCACCTGGGAGAGCTCCCCAGGGGCTGCTTTCTGTGCGCTGAAAGATCCCTCCTGTCACTGCCCTGGGCCCTGAGACCCCAAGAACAGCAGGGTCAGCTCCCAGCTAGAATTTGTTTTGCCCAAACACCAAATTTCTGCACCAAGGGCCAGTAATAACCTGGTAGTGGAAAGCAAACATCTGGAAAGCAAACATCTGGAAAGCAAACATCCTAAAGAGAAAAGAGGAGTCATCCCTAATTTAACTTCTAAGAATAATTATTTCTTGTTCTATTAATTGATGCTCAGCATTTTATAAAATCTGCTACTTACAAATGAATATTTTGCCAAGTGCTAAAGCATTTTTGTTTTCTGCTGCAAAATGCAAAAAAATGCTTTAATAATTTGTTTAGAGGAATTTTGATTTCTTAATCTTTTTCCTGTGAGTACCTGTGATTTCAGACTGTGCTTAGCTTTGTCCATATGAGGCCATTAAATCCCCTCAAATCACATGAATATATTTTGGGCTACACACTGGTGAAAAAGTAGGAATATGAATAAGCATTTTCAAGATTGTGATCTCAGTTTTCTTAAGAAACAAATGTTGGTATGAGACTGTTTGTACCTACACTCTTTTTTTTTTTTTCTCTAAGATATGAGTTTTTTGTTTGTGTTCCCAGATTTTTGGATACATCTCTGTGTGCAGCATTCTTCCCTCAGCTCACTGGTGATTTCTTTAAAGGATGTGAAAACAAAGACTGAAATAACAGCTGAGTTTGGGCAGATCCAGTACGACTCACACTTGGTTTGGTTACTTTGCTTTGACTCTGGTCCAGTGCAGATCTGTCTGCCCTAGCAACTTGTTCATGGTTTTATATTTTACCCAGACTTGCCCTGGTTTGCAACATAAGACAGTTCATGCATTCTGAGTAGAACTGAAAATATTTTCCATGCGTTGTAGCAGGGACTCCTCAGCTGCAGCGTGGGTCATGCAGAGCCTGGCGTGTTAAGGATGCCAAAATCTCTGTAACATTATTCCTGAGAGGCAGGGAAATCCAGGCTGCTTCCTTGCTTCCCTCCCTTTCTTGTTTGTGACAGGAACGATGGCTGCTCACCCCCAGGGAAGATCTCTGTGGTTTTGGGTGATCTCACCTCAATTTGGGATTCCTAAGGGCAGCCCTCAGGCTCTGGGGGTGCTCCTAGGGCAGTTTTAACCTGACCTCTCCAAACTGATGGTCGTGTTTTGCTCTCAGGGCTGAACAGAGTGATCCTGCTGCCTGGAACCTGCACCTGAGCAGGGCATCTCGGCCCTCGTGCTGCAGGATAATGTGGGGACATTAAAAATGGACGAATTCAGTTTGTCCACACCAGAAATAGGGATAAAAGCAGCATTGAGAAGACGAGCTCAGGTGGAGATGAGTGGTTGAAGCCCCAGGGCTCTGTTTTGCAGTGCCTGGGGGCTGAGGCTGGGATCAGATGACCCCAGTGCCAGGTTTTGCTCTGTCACTGCCCTCTGAGGGTGCTGGATCCACGGCTGCTCCTTCCCCAGCCCTTCCTCTGCCCTCATCCCGAGGGGACAGGAGCCACCTGTGGAGGTGGCCCTGTGCCCAAATCAGCAGCCTGGGACCCCCGACTCTGCAGCCCCCCAGCTTGGCATGGGCTGGGGGGAGGCTGGGGGGCACCCTGGCAATTCATGGAATGGTTTGGGTGGGAAGGGACATTAAAGCTCTCCCAGTTCCATGGGCAGGGACACCTCCCACCGTCCCAGGGTGCTCCAAGCTCCATCCAGCCTGGCTTTGGACACTTCCAGGGATCCAGGGGCAGCTGCTCTGGGCACGGACATTCCTCCCTCGCCTCCTCCTCCCGCTGGGAAGGGGCCCTGTGCCTGTCACGCTGCTGGATTCAGCTTTCCCACCCTGGGAGTGGGACTGAAAACTCCCGCGGCAGCGTCTTTAGGTGCCCGTCCCTGCGGAATCGATGTCACCCCGCGGGGTGCGGGCACCCCTCGGCCCCCAGCCCCCTGCTCCCGGCCCCTGCTCTGTGCGGGGCAGCCACGGCCCCTCACTCAGCGGCTCACGGGGGAATTCCGCAGGGATAATGGACTGCGGAAACCGGAGTCGCTCAGCTGGAGCCACATGGTG
>VZRX01008063.1:0-16449 GCA_013398075.1 Notiomystis cincta
CCATTTTCTTGGGATAGTTATCCAGTCCTTCAAGAGATAAATATCCAGTATTGGAATAAATATCCAATATTCTTGGGACAGTTTTCCAGTCCTTACAGGGATAAATGTCCATTTTCTTGGGATAGTTATCCCAGTCCTTAAGGGGGTAAATATCCAATATTCTTGGGATAGTTATCCCAGTCCTTACAGGGATAAATGTCCATTTTCCTGGGATAGTGATCCCAGTCCTTAGAGGCATAAATATACATTTTCTTGGGATAGTTACCCCAGTCCTTACAGGGATAAATATCAATTTTCTTGGGATAGTTTTCCACTCCTTGGGATAAATATCCATTTTCTTGGGATCGTTTTCCAGTCCTTGGGATAAATATCCAATGTTCTGCTGCAGGCTGACCAGTGCAGTGGACTCCAAGGCTTCCTGGTCTTCCACAGCTTCGGAGGAGGCACCGGCTCCGGCTTCACCTCGCTGCTCATGGAGCGGCTCTCCGTGGAGTACAGCAAGAAATCCAAGCTGGAATTCTCGGTGTACCCGGCCCCGCAGGTGTCCACGGCCGTGGTGGAGCCCTACAACTCCATCCTGACCACGCACACCACGCTGGAGCACTCGGACTGCTCCTTCATGGTGGACAACGAGGCCATCTACGACATCTGCCACCGCAACCTGGACATCGAGCGCCCCACCTACACCAACCTGAACCGCCTCATCGGGCAGATCGTGTCGTCCGTCACCGCCTCGCTGCGCTTCAACGGCGCCCTCAACGTGGACCTGATCGAATTCCAGACCAACCTGGTGCCCTACCCGCGCATCCACTTCCCGCTCACCACCTACGCCCCCATCATCTCGGCCGAGAAGGCCTACCACGAGCAGCTCTCCGTGCCGGAGATCACCAACGCCTGCTTCGAGTTCTCCAACCAGATGGTGAAGTGCGACCCTCGCCGCGGCAAGTACATGGCGTGCTGCCTGCTCTACCGCGGCGACGTGGTGCCCAAGGACGTCAACGCCGCCATCGCCGCCATCAAGACGCGCCGCTCCATCCAGTTCGTGGACTGGTGCCCCACCGGGTTCAAGGTGGGCATCAACTACCAGCCGCCCACGGTGGTGCCCGGCGGCGACCTGGCCAAGGTGCAGCGTGCCGTCTGCATGCTGAGCAACACCACGGCCATCGCCGAGGCCTGGGCCCGCCTGGACCACAAGTTTGACCTGATGTACGCCAAGAGGGCCTTCGTGCACTGGTACGTGGGGGAGGGCATGGAGGAGGGGGAGTTCTCGGAGGCCAGGGAGGACCTGGCAGCCCTGGAGAAGGATTACGAGGAGGTCGGAAGGGACTCGGCGGACGGAGAGGAGGATGAGGGGGATGAGGATGAGTATTGACAAACTGCGGCCTGGCCTTGGCCTCGGCTGGAATCCAAACCTGTCCCGAGGGCCTGGAGGTGCCAAAGGATGGGCCTGGACCTCGATGCCACTGTTTGATGTATTAAACCTCCCCTGCTTGCATAGTCTGGGCTCGTGGAGCTCCTCTGTAGCCTGGGTGTCTTGAGCTTTATCCCACTGCTGTTTATCCATGAGTGAAGCTGAGCGAGGGCCTGGCTTAGGCCTGACATCCTGCCTAGCCAGGAGATCCCGGTTCCTAACCCAGGGAGTGTTGCTGCCTGCCTGCTTTGGCTGGAATGGTGAACTCTTGCTCTGGCTTTTTATTATAAAAGCACTTTTGAATTAGAAACGCACCTGTAAACTTCTATGCAACTGGCTTTTTGTATATGAATAAAGACTTTTTGGGGTTTTGCCTCTGAATTCCTTGGATTCAGCCAGGGTGGTTTTGTGGGGAGGTTCCTGCTCACAGGTGTCCTGAGGAGATGAGCAAATGCTGATGAGGGTGTGCTGAGAGAGTCATCAACCCCAATTATTGCTGGGAGGGAGCTGTCCCATATCCTGTGGGAATTTCTGTCTGGAGCTGGATGCTGCTCTGCTCCCCTCCCAGGGCAGGCAGGGAATTCCCTGGCTGGGATCAGGGAATCACTTTGAGTAATGGGGAGCACTTTTTGGTGAGGTTTGGCCTCCTCACCACCTTTGGTGAAGTCCTGGTGGTTGGGGGAATGCTGGAAATTTGGGAATTATTCCCAAAATGGAGAAGTCCAGCCAGGAATGGGAAGAGGGAAGGGGAAGACTGCTGTGTTTGATATTTGGGAGAGGGAAGTGGAGGGATCCCAGAAGCTCTTTGGTGGCCCCTGAGGAAGGTTCAGGTCCCTCGAGCCACCCCAAAGGTTGTCACCCCAAAGCCCCCATCCCTGACTGTCCCCAGAGAAAATTCCAGGTCCAGCTGAGGATGGAGAGAGGGAAAGGGAGGGGTGCTTATCCCATATTTTGGATATTGCTGTATCCCATATTTTGGAGCAGGGGGTGGAAGGATCCCAGAAGCTCTTTGGTGGCCCCTGAGGAAGGTTCAGGTCCCTCGAGCCACCCCAAAGGTTGTCACCCCCTGATTGTCCCCAGAGAAGATTCCAGGCGTGGCCTTGAGGGCTCCCACCTTTCCCTGCTGGCTCCATTCCCACAAACAGCTGGGGCTGCTTCGGTCCCACCCACGAAAGGGAGGGGCAGCGGTGGGATCAGCAGCGTTCCCACTTGGAGGGGCAGGAGCGTGGCCCGGGGCTGCAGCTGCAGCTTGGAAAAGCATCAGTGGAGATCCTGGGCTGATGTCATTGTCCAGGACTAAAATCCATCCCTCGGGAACGGCAGCACGGAGCTGCTCCCACCCCCCACAGACGTGGAAAGGGGAGGAGAGGGATTCTGGGGAAAATCCCAGGGATTTTGGGGAACCTCCAGTTCAATTTCCTCCACGAGAGGTGAATCCTCAAACCCAAACTGAGCGACTTCAGCTTTATTTTCCCCACCTGGGAATATCAAAGCTGCTCCTGAAAACTCCTAGCCTGTGGGAATGTTCCCATCCCTGTCCCAGCCCAGCCAGCATTCTTAATCCCATTAGATTCATAATTAAGATATTGACTTACTTGTTGTGCTGATAGTAAATTCTACAGAACCTTTTGTGAAACTGTTTTAATCAGCCCATTAATTAAGTGCTGTTAATTAAGTGCTTTAATTTAAATTTAATTTTTAAATTTAAAATTTAATTTAAGCCTAAACTGTCGATGAAGGGGCTCAGTTTGATCACGGGGCTTCCTCTGAACCTCGGGATTCGATGGGAAAATCTCCCTTATTCCTTTTATCCTTTCCCATTCCCAACCTCTGCACAGCTCATTTTTGTTTATTTTTACTTTTAGATTGCTCAAATTTGGGTTTTATTTTGCTTTTCCCCTGTGCTTTAACCCCCCAGTGAAAGCTGCAGAGGGAGCTTTGTCACGCTTTCGCTTTTTGATTAAATCCACTTTTTCCTTACTTTTGCCAGCAATTCCTTAAGGATTCCTCAAACCACTCATTCCTGCTAAAGCTATTCCTGTCCTGCTGCCAGGGCTGGCCCTGCCTGGAATTTTAACTGGAATTGAGATGGGAATTCCAGCACTTTGGCTCTGTCAGCCTCCTATAAAATCGTGCTCCCCATGTCCCTGAAAAGATTCCTCCCCTCTCCTGCTCCCCAGACGTGATGCAAGAATCCCTGGAAGCTGCTGAAGAGCTGGAAGAGGGGATTGAACCTGAGCCTTTCCCTGGGCTGCTGCAGGGTTATTCCTCCTCCGGGGATTCCCTCACCCTGAGTGATCCAAGAAAAGCAGCCGGCAGGGATATCCAAGAAAAAAAGCTGGATCAGGCTGTAATTCAAGCAGCCAGCAGGGATATCCAAGAAAAAAAAGGCTGGATAATTGAAGCAGCTGGCAGGGATATCCAAGAAAAAAAAGCTGGATCAGGCTGTAATTGAAGGGCTGCCAGTGCTGGCTCGGGAAGGTTTAACCAACCCGAGGGGAGGGTGGTGGATTTCGATCCCCATCTCCTCAGCGGAGCTCCTGGGAGCTGCCTCACCTCCAGCTGCCCTTTCCCTTGGAGCTGGGATGAGGGCAGGAGAGGGAATGAGCTTTTCCAAGCCTCCTTCCAGCCTCCCGACCCTGGCAGCTGCAGGTTGAGGAGCTGGGAAAATCCTCTTTAATTAAAAGTGGTGCTCCAGGAGCTCGGGAAGGAACAATTCCAGCTCTGCCTTCCTCTCCTGGGAGCTTGGCTGGGAGCTGGGGATGTCCTGGCTGTAGGATCCAGCCAGGATCGTGACATCCACGGAATATTCTTGGGATACCCCCAAATCAACTGCCCTGATCCCTCATGGAGACTTCACCTGGCTGGAAGTGGGAACAACACACCTGGACAGATCCAGAAGATCCCTAAAACCCCTGGATCGTGGAGCTGTGGGAATGATGGGAATGATGCTCTCCTGGAATTGTTCCCTGGTGGCAGAGAGGGTCTTGTGGGCCAGGAGGTGGCTGGGGACAGGGGACCACAAAAACTTGTCCCCTCCTGCTGGCAAAGGCTCCAGGAATTCTGGCTTGTCCGGGTGGGATATGGAGGTGCTTTGAAGGATTTGCTCCTGGAAATCCCTGGAATTTGGAGGTTTTCTGCCTTTTAACTCCTCACTCAGCTTTGGTTTCCCTCTAAGGTCCATCAGCACTTTCTGTGGATTCGGGAAAATTATTTCCATAGCTTTTTTTTTTTTTTTTTTTGAGGGGAAAAATCTCAAATTTTAATATTTATTTAAAGGATAAAATTAATTTTCCAAACTTCCCTTGCAAACTTCAGGGCTGGGAATGTGATTTCTGCTTTCCACCCTCATTTTCCAAATGCTGAAATTCCTGGGGATGGACTGGAATTGCAGGATGGGGCTTGGGGTCATGGAACTGGGATGGCTCCTCCAGCATCAGATCCATGAAAATTTGGGCTGTCCCAGCTCCAGGGCAGCTCCAGCTCCTTGAACCCAAATAATCCTGAATTTTGAATCCTTTTCCTCCCTGAGCCTGGGCCAGGGAGAGTGAAGAGCCAAAGCCTTTCCCATGGAGCCAGATCCTGCTTCCAGAGGGAATGAGGGACCTGTTTGCTGCTGGAACAGCGGTGGGGAGGGGACTTCTCCATCCCTGAAATCGGGATAAAAAATCCATCAGAAATGTGGGATTAGGGATGTCCTGGAAGAGCTGGAACAGCTGTGGGAGAGGTGATAAAGGCAGGAGTGAAGTCACCAGTGAGACCAACCCCACTGCAGGTGGACAATGGTTTTATTTTCCATGCAGTGCAGAGGAAATCCAGGAATTCATGGATACAAGGTGTCCCAGAGGCTGGAAAAAACATCTTATCCAGGCTTAAGGTGTGGGAACAGCCCCATGGAATGGTTGAACCTCCTGGTTTGGTCCCCTTGGGCAGTTCTGGTCTGTCCCAAACCTTGCTTGGGCTCAGTGGGGAGTTGGGATCATCCAAGGAGAGCAGGAAATGAGGCTGATCCTGGGAAAATCCCTAAAACCTGGCCAGGAAGGGAATGGGTGAAGAATCAAAGGAAAAACCCGTGGGAATGACATGGGGCAGATCCCATCCAGCAGCCAATGGAGCTGGGGCTGGGATTTGGGGAAGGGTCTCGCCCTCCTCTGGATTTTCCATCTCTAAGTGCTCCTGTCCATGCACTGAGTGGGATCCAGGAAGAGCTCCTGGCTGGTGGGAATGACTCAAATCCCGGGATAAGTGGTCACAGCCCCACCTGGGCCAGCCCAGAGCAGGCAGGAATCCCAGGAACATCCCAGCTGTGGGACAGGACATGCCAGGAAGGGGCTTTCGTTCCACCAGGGATGGCTCCAGGAGGACCTGCAGCCCCACCCCTTTCTCCAGGGCTCTGCTCCTGGCATAATTCCCAGCAAATCCATCCTATTCCTTTTCCCAGTCACTGCTGGGAATTGCCTTGGTTTCCCCATGGATGTGAACATGGGTGTATTCCCGAAATACTGGGAATGTGGTTTTGGCTCAGTGCCCAAATCCTGGTGGGATCCAAGTGGGGCTGGATCCTCCTTGATCCCAGGATGGGATTCAGGATCCTGCTCTCCTTGGGGAATGTCTGAACCCCTGCAGCACCTCTGGTCATGGGAGTGAAAATCATGGAAAAAACCTTTGAGTGTTGGCACGTGGAGGAGGAAAAGGAGGATGAGGGAATTCCTGGAGGCCAGGGAAGAGCTGGAGGCCTGGGGGAGGGATTGGGGATTGGCTGGATGGGATCAGGCACGGGGAGCAGAAGGAAGTGTTGGTCTGGGTGAACCTGTGACTGCTCCAAGAGCAAGATCAGGAATTTGGGTTTCATCCCTGTGGGAAAAGGTGGGAAAGGCTGAATCCTGCCCAGAATCCTCCCTTGGATCCTACAAAATCCCACAAATCACCCCAAACATCAACTCTGCTCTTCCCAAGCACTCCCACCTTGGCTCGGGATGCTCCCAGCTTCTTGTGGGTGTTGGTGGAGATTCCAGTGCTCCCATTCCCATCCTGTTTCCTCAGGAAATCTGGGGGTTCTTCAGCCCCTCCGGGCACCCTGGTCCCACTGGGAAGAGCATGGGAGGGATCAATTTGGGAAGGATCAATTTGGGAAGGATCAATTTGGGAAGGATTGATTTGGGAAGGTTTTGTCCAGGTGCCAGGTGTGGGTGGGACTCTCCCACTGGGATGAAGGGAGGATCCCTGCCTTCCTTTCACTCCTTATCAGCTGATAAGAGCTGTCCCTGCCTCGACAGCAAATCCCTGGCTCATCCCTTCCCACTTCCCTGGAATTACCTTCCTTAAAGGGGAGAAGAGGGAAGATCCAGTGGGAGCTCCAGGCAGGTGATGTTTTGATCCCCACAGGGCTGGGATGTTCTCCTTGGCCAACCAGGAGCTGGGAAAGGATCCCAAGCAGGGCTGGTGGTGGGAAAAGCTGTTCCCAACCCAGACTGGTCCTTCCCTGGAGCTCCCTGTGGAAAATCTTTCCCAACTTTTTGTTCAAAGCTGGGATTTCTCCCTCAGCTCTGAGCAAATCCCTCTGTCCCTCCTTCCAAGGATCCTCTGCACATCCCTGGGCATCCCAACAGGTGAGCTTGGAAAACCTCGGGAAACCTGGACAACCCACAAAGGGATGAGTGTCCAACTGGACCTGGACCAGGTGTGACCTTGTTCTTCCCGTGCCTCAGTTTCCCTGGATGGAAAATGGGGACAATGCCCATGTCCTGCTGGGTGAGAACACTGGGAATTTTCTGGGCTCTAAAAATGTGTGAATCCATATAATCTGAGATTCCAGTGGATTGAAGTGGGAAAAGACCCCCCCGTGCACCCTTGGAGCTGAGGCAGGAGGTCACTGTCCCTCTCATGACCCTCCAGGCCATTGTCCAACCCTCTGGCTGTCCCTTGGTGTCCCACCTGGAATGTCCCCATGGCCACGCCCTGGATGGGGCTGGTGGGACCCAATTTCTCTCCCAAATTTCTTTCCACCTCCCACACCTGCTGCGTGCAGGGATGGAGGGAAGAGATGGGATTTCGGCTGGGCTGGGAGGTGGAGAGAAAGGTTTAGAGGAAAGGATAAATATTCCGAGGAAAGGGTGGGAGTGTGAGGAGCTGGAGGCTGGGAAAGAGCGGGATGAGCATGGATGGCCTGTGGGTGAGGAGCTGAAACTGGACCAGTGGAAAAACTGGGAAGGGGCAGGTGGGAATTTGTGGTGAGACCCAGGGCGGGTGTTTGGAGCAGCCACGGAGGCACCTGCGACTCCTGGGGTCCAAACCCACCTGAGGCCTTGGGGTGGCCAGGCCAGGGCCCACCAGGGGACACCAGGGCTGTGTGGGTGACCCTGGCCAGGAGACATCAAAGGACACCAGGGCTGTGTGGGTGACCTTGGCCAGGAGACACCAAAGGACACCGGGGCTGTGTGAGTGGGGAGTTGGTGCTGAAGGTGCTGGTGACAAACTCAGGGAACACCCAGAAGGTGGAACTGGGAAATCCCTCCTGAGGTTGTCCCTGTCCTTTTCCCTTCCCAGTGGATTGGTGGCCGTGTGCAGGGACAGCTCACAGGGGGATTTGGGAGGGGTGGCGGGGACAGGGCCACGAGGCTGAGCTGGAGGGAGGTTTGGGAATCCCTATGGACCCAACGGAGCACCCGGGGCAGGAGATGGGACACCAAAGCATTGGAAACTCCAGAGATCGCAGCTTTAATCGGGAACCTTCCCGGGTGACGCGTCCCCTCTGCCCCGCTGGGGACAGGAACCTCTTCCTGCGCATGGAAATGTCCGGAAGGAATGAGGGAGGAGATCGGGGAGGAGGAGGCAGGGGGGGAAGGGACATGAAAGTGAGGTCGCTCGATGGGTCAAAAAGAGACAGCACCGATGTCACACCCGGTCATCAGTCCCGCCTGGGCTGGCCCAGTCACTTCCTCCGCCCGATCTGGGCCATGAGGTGGGCGTTGGCGGCCGCCTTGGCCCGCAAGTTCTTGGCCTTGGCGATGTTGAAGAGGATGTTCATGATGTTGGTGGGAACGTCGAGGGACAGGGTGACCTTGGTGCGCCGGTCGCTCTTGGCCCGGTTCTGGTAGGTCTTGCCCTTCACCTGCGCCTGTGACAGGTATTTGTAGTGGCCTTGGCCCGGGAATGTCCTTTTCCCCAGCTCTTCCTCCGCCCCGTCCTCCTCGGACACCTCCTCCAGGGACGGGGGCTCCGAGCCGCGCTTGTCCAGGACGGCGTTTTCCTCGGGATGGATCTTCTGGGCTTCCGAGAGGGCGGCGTTGAGGCAGCTGAAGATGGAGGCGGCGCTGGAGAGGCTCAGGGCGCGGCCGGTCCCGGCGGCTCCGAGCAGGATGAGGAGGAGCAGCAGCCTGGGGTGGGACATTGTGGTGGCCTGGCCGTGGAGACACCGAGGGGAGGGCAGAGAGGGACGTGAGCTTCCCACGGGACCTGGGGAGATCCAGCCTCTCCTCTTCCCTCCCATTCCTCAAACTCCCCGCCCGGCGCTCTTGGATTCACCATTCCTGGTGGTAATGGGTCGCTTTGGGATGCAACCCCCCAGCCCTTGGTTTTGGGATGCTGGTGGGAGGTGGGGTGTCCAAGGAGCTTTGCTTCCATGGAGCTTCCATGGAGGGGAGCATTTGGCCTTTGCTTCCATGGAAATTCCATGGAGCTTCCATGGAGCTTCCATGGAGGGGAAGATTTGTCCTTTGCTTCCCTGGAGCTTCCCTGGAGCTTCCATGAGGCTTCCATGGAGCTTCCACAGAGGAGAGGATTTGGGCTTTGTTTCCATGGAGCTTCCCTGGAAATTCCATGGAGCTTCCGTGGAGGGGAAGATTTGGCCTTTGCTTCCATGGAGCTTCCATAGAGGAGAGGATTTGGGCTTTGCTTCCCTGGAACTTCCATGGAGCTTCTGTGGAAGAGAGGATTTGGACTTTGCTTCTGTGGAGCTTCCATAGACAGGAAGAATTGGCCTTTGCTTCCATGGAACTTCTATGGAAATTCCACGGAGGAGAGGATTTGGGCTTTGCTTCCATGGAACTTGTATGGAAATTCCATGGAGTGGAGGATTTGGCCTTTCCTTCATGGACCACACGTGGCCGCTGCAGGAGACCTGGTTCGGACCATGGGGATGGATCCCATGGATCCCATGGATCCCTCTCCATCTCCTTGGAGTGACCGTGGGTGCCACCAGCTCCTGTTACCTGCTCACCCTGAAGCCACCAGAGATGTTCCTCAAGCCCATCCCAACTCAATCCCAAAAGGATTTGGGAATGATGTCCCTGTGTGATGTCCCTGTGTCCCCTCTCCAGCCCTGGCCTTGGGTGCTCCAGGGTTGCTCCATCCCCAGGATCCTCCTACTTGAAATATGGCCATTTTTGGGTCCTTTTGTCCCATTTTTGGGTCTTTTTGGCCCATTTTTGAGGGCTGTAAATCCCTGGATAACATTCCTGCTCCACAAAACATTCCCATCTCTCTGTATTCCCACCTGACCGCTCAAAAAGCCACCAAGGATCTCCCGCGGGGCTTTTTGCCCATGCCCAGGATGGAAAAATGTCCCCAGCAAATCCCGAGGCCACGCGGGCTCTCCGAACACCTGGAATGCTGCTGGCATTCCCAAGCACCTGTAATTCTGCCTCCATTCCCAGTCTTTGGGCCCCATCTTGTGGCCAGCGACTCGCACGGCAATTCCCGGCTGGGGACGGTCCCCAGGGATGCGGGAACCTCAGCTGGGGCTGGAATTCCATCCTGGATTTTGGGATTGGGAGCTGCTAATTTCATTCCCATGGGGTCTTGTGGAGCGTGGCGGCTCCAGGATGTCTTGGGAATTCCCCTGGGAATGAGGGATGTGCCTCAGGTCCATCCAAACTCAATCCATGTGCCAGGATCTGTCACCCTGGACCTGCTGAGCCACGATCCCTGAAATTGCCCTTCCCTGCCTATGGAGATTTGGGAAGTTTTATTCCCTAAATTCTGCCTTTTGCCATCCCTTGGAGTGGGAATTCTGGGAAGTTTTATCCCTTTAATTCTTCACTTTGCCATTCCTTGGAGTGGGAATGTTGGGAAGTTTTAATCCCCTTAATTCCACTCTTTGCCATCCCTTGGAGAGGGAATTTTGGGAGGTTTTTCCCCTTAAATTTGCCCTTTGCTGTTCCTTGGAGTGGGAAATTTGGGCAGTTTTATCCCTTTAACTCTGCCCTTTGATATCCATGGAAAAGGGAAGAGATTTGGGAGGTCCTGCAGGATCCAGGAAGGAAAATCCTTCCTGGGCACTCCACCCCACATGGGAATAATTTGGGACCCCAAACTCTCCTTCCCTCCAGCCCCCAAAATCGCACATTTGGGGATTTAAACATGAGGATATCCCAGGATTTAATTTTTCTTGGAAAAGCTTAATAGGATGAAGCTTTCTCCCACCCCAAAATTCCCTCTTTCCCAGCTGTGTTTGGTCTCCCTCCGCCCTCAGCAAATTCCCTGAGCTCCTGCAGGATGGGATGCTCGGGATGTGAATTTCGGGATTTGGGATTTTCCCACCCCTGCGTGATTCCCAACTGCTGGCTGGAGAATGGGAATGTCACCAAAAGCCCTTCCAGAGCTGGAAAAGCTGCTGGAAAAGCCCTGGGATGTTCCTGCCCTCTCTGGAATCTCGGAGCAGCATCTCCCCCTCTCCTCTCCCCGGCAGCTCCTTCACCACTGACTGGATCCAGCGCCTTTTCCTGGGATTGCTCCAGCTTTTCCCACTTAAGGAAACTCCGGGAATCTCAGCAGAGCAAAGGGAAAGGCAGAACAAGGGGAAAACGCGGCTGAAACCATCCACACCCATTCCCGCTCCTCGCCGGGATGGATATCCTGGCAAAAGGAACAGAATTCAGGGGAAAAAAAACCAAGGAAAAGCTGATTTTTTGGGATCGGGTTGATTTTTGCCTCGGGGGTTGTGCCCCAGCACTCCAGGAAGTTTTTATGGAGCAGGAAAAAAGCTGGAATTGGGGTTTCCTCCTTGCTAAAAAAAGAAAAAGCCGGGAAAGGAGGAAAACCACCCGCGGTGGATCTGAGGGAATGGGAATTAAATCCGCCGCTGGACCTGCGGGAGCCGTTCCCGGCGCCGGGAATTGCCGGGATACCCGGGAGCTTTTGCAGGAATTTCCTCGGGATGCCGCCGACCCAGCGGGAGCGTTCGTGTCTCCTGAAAAATCTCCCGCCCGGCTCGCAAGGAGAAACACGACGCATTCCAGGAAGGCAGCTCTGGAAAACTGGGATCGAAGGTTTCCTGGCTCTCCTCGGCAGCAGAGGACCGGGATGGAGCTGTTTTTTCCCTGTTCCAAAGTAAGTCTGGGATAAAAGCGTGGATGAGACCTGGAGACTTTTTAAACTCTGTCTGATGCTGCCTCCACTTCCCTGATGAGCTTTTCCCGGTGCTGATTCCCAAATTCCAGGCTGTGCCTTGCTCTCCTCCCCATCCCTTCAGTGACAGCAGGGATTTATCTCCCTAATTTTCCCACTTCCCAAGATTTCCCAACCCTTCCCATGCTGCCTATTCCGGCCTGCCTCCCAAAATTGCTGTAATAATAATAAAATCTTAATTTTTCTTAGGAGGGAGGGTGAGGGGAATTTTTAATCCCTTGACAACAAAATATTTTGGATTGCTTTTCCCTACCCTGCTTTATTTTTTTATTTTTTCCCTAAAAAAAACCCCCATGGAATCTGATTTCCCGAGGAAAACACTGAAATATTTAAAGTTTGTACAAAAGGAGCTGGGGAATAAATGAAATCCAGGCACTCACCTGCTTCTCCTGGATCTGGGATGGGAAGGATTTGCTGTGGAATCACTCCCAGGAAAGAGGCATCAGGAGCCTTTCCCGAACTTCTCCTCCCTGGCTGTTCCCTGATTTTCCTTTGGAGGGGTTGGGATATTTTTTCTCTCTCTCTCTCTGGAAACCTTTTCCCCCTCCCTCGTGTATTTATAAAAAATGAGGGATCACGGGGTTGGAGTCGTAATTCCAGACGTGGAGCCTTCGTTTGGGAATGATTTCATTAAAAGGAGGTCGGAGCGAGGCGGCGACGTCACGGAGCCTCTCCCCATCCGCAGGGAAAAACACAGGGAAGGGAGGGAGGGGGAAAAGACGTCGGATCCCATAATCTGGGAAGAGTCACCCCAAATTGGGGCTGGCGTCAGTGCCGGGATTTTGTAGGATCACGCAGATCTTTCCCCCCGGAGAGCAGGGACAGTTTGGGGAGCAGGGATGTTTTAATTCCAAAGGTTTTTCTGGCTCCAAGGATGCCCGTTGGGGTTCTGGCATGGATTAATGTTCTCCTGATTGATTTTATTCCAAGAGTGGGGTTTTGGAAGTGTTTTCCCTGTTTTCCCATTTCTCTGGGATTTTCTCTTCCCGTTCGTGTAGGAGGGAAAGCCCTGGAAAATGGAAATTTTGGGAAACTTCTTCCAGGATTTGTTGGCAGAATTCCCGAGTGTAGCATTGGAATGGGATGGGAAGGACAAGATGTGGGATGAAGAAAAAGCTCCAACTCCCTAAAAATCCATCAGGAATAACTTAGATCATCCCAAAACAGGTGGGAAAAATTCCCAGTTTGGGCTCCCAGGACCAGTCTGGTCCCAGTGTGGCTGGAGAGGAACCTCCTGAGATCCCCCAAGTCTGGGAGCAGAACAGGGATAGGGATGGGGATGGAAATTTGGGAATGAAGATGGAGATTTGGGAATGGGGATGAGGATCTGAGAACAGGGATGGGGATGGAGAATTAGGAACAAGGATGGGAATGGAGATTTGGGAACAGGATTTTGTCATGGGATCCAAGGAAGAATCCCAGTCTCTGGAGGTCCCTCCAAAGGGTCCCACCATGGATTCCTGGCTGGGCTGGAGGCTCCTGGTGGCTCCAGGACCAAATTATCCAAAGCTTTTCTCTGAAACTTCCTTGGAAAAGCCATCTTCAAGCTGGAGAGGAACAGTTCTCCCTGGGAATGGGGCAAATCCTGCTCAAAGTGGGAAAATCCATGGAAAAACCCCTTGAGCCAGCAGAGACCTGGGATGGGCTCTGACTTAGGGTGGGAGAAGTTCCCACTCCTGGCCTGGAGCAAAGGAGCCAAACTTGTGGGAATTCCTGGATGAGGATCCAGCCCCTGAGGATCTGATCCGAGCTGGGAATGGTGGGAGCTTCCCTTTGGCTCCAAACCTTGGGAATTCTGCCCTTACCCAGCTCCAGCTCTCCAGAAATTCCCTCCTTTCCCACCTCGATCTGGAGCTTCCGGCTCTTGGAATGAGGTTTTGATTTCCCTCCTTCCCTGGAAAGGAATTTGATTCTCCAAGTCCTTGGAGTTATTTTTGGGAAAGAAAACTCCCAAGGTGGCTTCAACACAAGGAGCTGGGTGGGAAAATCCATGTGAAGGATTTTTCCCAGGAAAAGGATCAGGGCAGGGGACTGAGAGACTTTTCCACCTCTGGATCTGATCCTGGGGTGTTTTTCCTGAGTTTTATTCCCCCACAAATTTAGTTCCCCACAAAAGGCTTTATTGGGAAGGGAAAATGTCCTTGTAGGAGGCAAGTCCATGCTCCAGACATGGAATTTTCATGGTGAGTTCATTAGGAAAAGAATAGGGAAGGGAAAGGAGAAAAAAGAAGGAATTTCCTGGTTCATCCCTTTAAAAGCAAATCCGACTTTTTCTGCTGCCACAGTTTGGAGTTCCCTGCCTTGGGAGGAGATTTTCCTGCATGAAAATTGTATTTCCAAGAGAAATTTCCATAAAAATATCCCTGGGGAAGGAGGGAACTGAGCCAGGAACATCCCAGGGCACCCACCAGGACCTGGAAGCCTCAAACTCCCCAAAAGTTTCCCTGAAAAGTCCCAAACTTATGAAAAATGCAGGATGTGAGAGGAGCATTCCCACGTGGCTCCCTCATCCCTCGGATTCCGGAGGATCAGGACCCTTTCCCACCTCTCCTCACCTTTCCTGGGAGCTGAATTTCTGGGAATGAATCATTGCTTGGAGCTCATTAAAGTTTCATCTCCAGCACCATCCATGGCTGGGGAAAATCAGGGATTTGGGGTCGTTTTGTCCCAGGAACTTTGAGAACGACAAAAAAAAATCCCAAATCCCAGAAGTTTTGCCCGGAGATCCCATTGCTGCTTCCAGCACCAGAATTCCATGGAGGAGTCAGACATGGATGCAATGAGGGGCAAAAGGGATTTTTCTGCTTGGTTTTGTCCCTTTTTCCCCAATTTTTAGGACTCAATTTGCATTTTTCAGGGTGTGGAAGGAGAATTTCCATGGGATATTCCCAATCTCCCTAAAATCCTACAGCAAACCCTTCCTCTGCCATGAGGCTGATTTGGGGGGATTTCCTGGGATTTCTCTTCCCTATAACCCCATTTTGGGGGTGATTTTCACTCCTCCCAGCAGCTCAAATCCATAAAGTTTTCCCAAGGTGGCCAAATACTGGAAAACTCCATCCAATGGGAAGAGAAGAGATGGGATACAAAACTTTGAATTATTATTTTGCCTTTTTCCCCCCTTTTTCCACCTTTTCTGAAGGGATTTGAATCCCTGGATTTACACAAAGCTCTCCGTGTTTCGTCTTCCTGGAATTAATTAAATTAGTTTAATTAATGAAACTAATTAAAGCCCAGAGCTTTGGATGCCAATGGAATGTCAGGAAAGCTCCTTGGGATGAAATGGATTTGGGATATTTTGGAAATTCCCCAAATTGGGAATCACTTGGGCCAAACCCAATGATCCAAGACCACTGGGAGCCTCCAGGCATGGAATTAAACTTGGATTTTGCTGCTTTTCCTCCAAAGGAAGAGGAGGAAAAAGTGGTGGAAAAGGAAAAAGAATCCCAAATCCTCCAAATTTTCCTGGAATGTTTTTATTTCTTTCTCTCTGCTGCACCTCCTGCCTCTTTTCCAACGGGATTTTTGCACCTACCTGGACATGTGGGCAGCACATTCCTGGTTGGAAGGACAAAAAGTCCGGGAAAAATGGGAAGGGAGCCTGGATCCACACACAGACTCCAGGAGTTTTCCCTGACTATGCGTCCCAACATAAAAATCCGCTTTTATCCCAAAGATCTGAGTTTTTTCCTGCATCCAGAACCAGGATCCAATCCCACAGCTGAGGCTGCAGCAGCTGGAAAAGGCTGGAAAAGTCTGAAAAAGTTCAAGGAATGGTTCATTCCCTCCAGGTGGGTTTTGTTGCTTTTCCAGGATATTTTTGCCGCTGGGATCGCGGCTCTGGAGCGGCTCCTTGGCTTCCTGATCCATGGGGAGGTTCCTGGGATGGTTTTGGAGAGGCTGGGAAGGGCTGGGAGGTGCAGGGATGGTGGGATAAGGGATTCCCAAGGCACGGGAACTCTCCAGAGGAATTCTGTGGGATCAGCTGGGATTTTCCAGGTGGTTTCAGGCGCCAAATGGAGAAGGACAAACAGCCCAAGGTGGGACTTTTCCTTGGTTTTCCAGGGGCAAACCCATCCCGATTTTCACCCTCTTGCAGAGCTCCCTTCCTGAAGGTTTTCCAGGCTTTTCCAATGATTTTTCTCCTTCCCACTGGTGCTGGGATGCAATTCCACCCTTGCAGAGGGCAGGGATTGAGGATTCCCTGTGGATACCAGGATACAGTGGCTGTTCCTGCTCCAAACAGGGATGGAGATGGAGAATTGGGAATAGGGATGGGGATCTGGGAATGGGGATGAGGATGGAGATTTGGGAATGGGCATGGGGATGGAGATTTGGGAATGGGGATGGAGATTTGGGAATGGGGATGGAGATTTGGGAATGAGGATGGAGAACTGGGAACAGGAATGGAGATTTGGGAATGGGGATGGAGATTTGGGAGTGGGGATGGAAATTTGGGACCAGGAATGGGGATGGAGATTTGGGAATGAGGATGGAGAACTGGGAACAGGAATGGAGATTTGGGAATGGGGATGGAGATTTGGGAGTGGGGATGGAAATTTGGGACCAGGAATGGGGATGGAGATTTGGGAATGGGGCCAGGGAGGGGGAATTGGGAATGGGGAGGAGGA
>VZRX01008063.1:17124-33974 GCA_013398075.1 Notiomystis cincta
ATGGGGATGGAGATTTGGGAATGGGGATGGAGATTTGGGAATGAGGATGGAGAACTGGGAACAGGAATGGAGATTTGGGAATGGGGATGGAGATTTGGGAGTGGGGATGGAAATTTGGGACCAGGAATGGGGATGGAGATTTGGGAATGGGGACAGGGATGGAGAATTGGGAATGGGGATGAAGATTTTGGAATGGGATGGGGATCTGGGAACAGGGATGGAGATTTGGGAATAGGGATGGAGATCTGGGAACAGAGACAGGGATGGAGATTTGGGAAGAGGGATAGGAATTTCACCCGAAAGGGGTGTAGATGGCAGGAAAATCTCCCAGAGAGGATGGAGGGAGTCATGGAGGCTTTTCCAAGATTTAGGCCAGGCTGGATGAGGCTTGGAGCAACCTGGGATAGTGGCAGGTGTCCCTGCCTGTGGGATGAGCTTTAAGATCCTTTCCAACCAAAGCATTCCATAATTCCAGGATTAGATCCAGCCCTCTGTTAATGGCATCTGTAATTCCTCCCACTGTAAAAATCCATAATTAATGACCCTGGCCGAGCCCAATTCCAGCTGGGAACGCCACGAGGGATTTTCCAGGCTGCTTTTCCATCTGACAGAGGATTCTGTCAGCTCCTTCCCGACCAATCCAGTCCAATCCAATCCAATCTCCCAGCACATCCAGAGGGTGCTGGATGAGGCTCAGTCGTGGCCATTTCAGGGCTGGATCATTATCCAATTACCAAATTATCCTGATCCAGCCTTTTCTCTCTCCATCCCTTCTCCTTTGTCGGGGTTGCTTAGGAACTGCTGCGGACATCGGAGGCTGCGGCCGGCAGAGTTTCAACATTCCCTGGCTGGAAGCACCAGGAATCCCCTCCTGGAAAGGGGCTGGGAGTGCTCTACAGGTGCTCCTAAATCCAGGGATTCACATCTCTGGGCTCAGCGCTGGAGCCACAAATCCCTACGGAACAGGATCCAAAAATCCCTCTTTATTTCCAGATTTATTTCCAGGATTTCTGAGCTGCTTTTGTGTGCTTGAAATCCCAAATTCCCACCGGTCAGCTTTGCTTTCCAAGGCCTCTCTCCAAAGGATGTTCAGGAATTTTCTGGTTCAGAGCCTGGAAAGCTGCCAGCCCTAAAACCTCTCCCCCCCCATTCCTGCACTGAAATAATTTCAAGGAACTCGATTAGACTGACCTGACATTTCCAAGGAAACGCTGGGCCTCCATTCCCGGAATGTTTCGGCCCTGCCAAAACCTCTGGGATGGCAAATCCATAGGGAACATTTAAGGTCTGGGGGGATTAAAATAAAAATTCCAGTTCTCAGTTTTCCAGAGCTCTGATGGGAACCTGAGCCAGGTTTAATCCACTGAGCTCGACCTTAGGCCTGCCTAAATATCGGCTTTCACTTCCCAGCTCTTCCAAACCTGGATTGAATCTCTTGGATCCCTCAGGAGCTGCTGCCTTGGGCTGTGAATGTGGATTTTGGTGGAGAGTTTTGAGCCAAATCCTTCCCTCAGGAAGGCTCTTCCCAACTCCTTTGGATGCACCTGGACCAGGAGCCGGGAAGCCAAATCCTCATCCAGCCTCAGCTTTGGGATTTGGAGCCCAAAGCTGCCAAGAAATTCCAAAGCCAGGGAGGTGAGGTCTGATTTTAAGGGATGGCACTGGGCTGGAAAGGGAAAATGAAGGGGTTATCCCAAATTTCTGGGAATATCAACATGGGAAGGGAATTTCCTCAGGTTCTTGGGGTCCCCTCATGCTGCCTCCAGCCCCTGCACATTCCTGACTCTAAAAATGATTCCCATGGAATTTCTGCTGCTTGGAGTCTGCTCAGACCTGATGCCAACTTCCCACACCTGCCAAGGGATCCATGGGGGGATGAAGGATTTTTCCTCTTCGATTGGGAACAAAAATGCCACTCAGAGTTCTTAATGAGCACTTAATTATTGAATAGGTTGTTATCCTTAATGGAATACAAGGATTTTTAATAAGGATGTGTAGGAATAGGACACAGGGAATGGCTTCCCACTGCTGGAGGGATGGATGGGATATTGGGAAGGAATTGCTGGCTGGGAGGGTGGGAAGGCACTGGAATGGAATTCCCAGAGAAGCTGTGGATCCCTGAATCCCTGGAAGTGTCCAAGGCCAGGCTGGATGGGGCTTGGAGCCTTTGGGAGGTGTCCCTGCCTGTGGATGAGGTGGAATTGGAGAATCCAATCCTCAAAGTCTTTTCCAACCCAAACCATTCCATGATTTTATTTTCCAGCCAAGGAACCTGTGGCTCCTCCAGGGCTCTGTTTCCTTGATTTTTTTCCCAATTTAATTTGGGAATGATGGTTTTTCCTGATTATTGGGAAATCTTTTATTTCCCTGGATGGCCTCAACTCCCTGGGGCTGGAATTCTCCTCATTCCAAATATTTCCTGGGATTTTGAAAACCAGAGGCTGCAGCATCCCAAGATCAGCATCCTTCAACCTTTCTGGGAAAATGCTCACTGGGAAACTGGGATAAGGTAGAAAATTTGGGATATTTCTCAGAAATCCACTTGTTCCCAAGTCCTGTGGAAAAGCCCAATCCCTCCCTTCCGAGTAATGTTGCTTTTCCCACCAGGAACATTTTGTTTCTTCTCCCAAGGAATATTTTTCCTGCCAGGAGCCAATACTGGAATGTTTCCTGCCCAAGAACATCTCAGGACAGACCAGGATTTCAGGAGGAGAGGCTGGGAATGGCACTCTGGAAATGGCACTCGGCTCCTTGCCAACATTTACAAAATTCCATGGTTTTTTATTTTTGGGGGAAGAAAAAAGAAGAAAAGTCCCCAATCTTTGCTCCTCCCTCCTCAGTGCCTGGGATGTGGGTGAGGAGAATCCTGGGATTTTGTGGGTGAGGAGAATCCTTTTCCCACCTATGCTACCAGGAGCAAAGAGCCCACCTCGAATCCTGGGAAATCTGAAATCTGGGAAATCTGAATCCTGGGAAATCTGAGCTCAAATTACCCCAAAAACTTTTAATAAATCCCTTTTTTTCCATTGGAAGTGCTGTAATCCTTCCCATGGAGCAGATTCCATTGGATAAGACCCTTCTCAGCTGTGTCCGTGTCTCCATGGGACCAAAATCCAGGGATTTGGAATCTCTCTTACTGGATTCCCACACCTCCTATTGGATTTCCACAAGTTGCAGCTCTAAGCTCCTCGAGGAATGGGAATGGCATTTTTTAGGGAGAAGCCTGGATTGAATCCCTGTTTTCTTCTTGGAGATTTTGGGATGACTCTTTTTAACCTGCCCAGGGAATTCCCAAATGGAGGAGAAGGTGGGAATTCCTGAAGGCCCCAGGGAATTTAGGGCCAGGCTGAAAGGGATGGGGCTCCACCTGCCCACCTGATCCAGCTGGAAAAATAGATATTCCCACCTTTCTCTGCAATTCCCAAGTTTTCCTTCTTCCAGGTGAATGACCCAGAATTCCACGGCACAGAGACACTTTTATTTTACAAAAATAAACTCGGGGATTTTGTGCCACCTGGTTTGGCTCAGGAATTCTGCCCTTCCCATCCTCCTTTTCCTGGGCATCCAGAGGTTTCCCTCTCTTCATCCCATAATGTCCATAATTCCAGTTTTCCAACATCTTTTTTTTCCAACATCTCCCGCCTTTCTTTGTGTTTGTCTCTCTTGTCCATCCCGGAGGTGTTGGAGTTGCTCCTCCCGATCCAGCTGGATTTAAACAAAGCACTTGGAGCTGATCATCTCCCTCTGCCTGGTTTGGGAAAAAGAGGGAAGAGGAAACAACGGGAATGCTGGAAATTGGCTGCAGTTTGGGCTCCCTCTTGGAATTCCCAAGCTCACAGTGGCTCGGGAGGTCCCTGACACCACGGGATTGTCACATCCCACATCCATAAAGAGAATTCCCCAATCCCAGCCGAATCCTGGCACTGCTTAGGATCAGCCAGGAAAAATGGGCACATGGAGGACACAGGAATCTGGCTTGGATTGGGATGAATCCCATTCCCAGTGGTTGCTTCTCTCCACAAACAGTGCTGGAGGTACCTACAGCTGCTTTGTGAAGATCCCAGTGGCTCCTAAAGCAAATTCCCGTGGAAAAAAATTGGGCAGGAGGAGGTTCCCTTGTTTCCAGGTGCTGCTGGGCCTGGATTTCAAGCCCTGGGAGTGATCCCGAATTTGTGGATCTGAGCCTTTAATTCCTCTCTCTTTCTAAAGATTCCCTCAAACCCAGAGCAGATGAGCCTCACCAGAGTTTTTTTTAATGGATTGTGGAGAATTCATGGATTTTTTTTCCCCAGAGGTCTCCAGGCAGAGGAATTCTGAGAGAGGAATATTTTCCTTGGAAGGCTGGGATCAGCTGCAGCTCATGCCCTACTTGGAGCAGGATGTTGGCATTCCTGCCAGGGCTCATTTTCCTGGGATAAGCTGGAGATGAGGAAAATCCACACAAACTGATCCCAAACCCCTGGATCTGGTAATGGAAACCAAGCTGTGCTTCCAGGAGTTTTTCCCACTGAACTTCTGGATGAGGTGGGACCTAAACTGGCCTAGATGAGACTCCAGGTTCCTGGAGATGCCTGAGGGTGCTTGGATGGAGCAATCTGGGATTTAGAGGACACAAATTCCCAAATTCCTGCAAATTTCAGTCCTTGGAAAGCACAAGAGTTGTGGAAAGTGTCAGGACCTGGTGTCCAGGTGGATCCTCCTCCTCATCCACACATCCATGCCCATCCCACCCATGGAATTGGCCCAAGGGAGAGGTCCAGGACCTCCTAGGAATGATCTGGGAATGGGAAGGGAACAAATTCCCAATGGGTCACCTTAAAGGAGATGGGAGTGGAGAAATCATGGATGAGTTTTCCTGCTCTGGGCTCGCTCCTGGCTGGAGGAAGAGGGAATTTGGAGGCCCAGCCTTACCTGTGGAGCTCTGGCAGTGCCGCTCGCATTCCCGCTTGGATGGGAAGCGGTTGCTGTTCCCTCGGCAGCCCCCGAACAGGAAGGGCCGGCAGGAGTTTGAGGGGCTGTGGAAGTACCAGAGCAGGGAATGGTGCTGGCAGGAGCCCTCATCCATGGGCTGCAGGCACAGGGCTGCAGGGAAACACCCAACATTCCTCAGGGATTGGAGCCAGGTGGGAAAACACCCCACATTCCTCAGGGATTGGATCCAGGTGGGAGAACACCCCACACCCATCCAGGCATTGGATCCACTCTGGAAAACATCCCCACACCCATCTAGGGGTTGGATCCAGATGGGAAAAGGCCACACTTTGAAAAACATTCCCACACCCCTCCAGGCATTGGATCCACTCTGGAAAACACCCCACACCCACACATGGGTTGGATCCCATAGTGGACAAAGGAGGGAATCCAGCACTGGATTCCCAGAGTGGACAAAGTGGGGAATCCAGGACTGGATTCCTGGAGTGGATTAAAGAGGGAATCCAAGAATGGATTCCCACAGTGGATGAAGGGGGGCATCCAGCAGTGTATTCCCAGAGTGGGAGGAGCTCCGTGTTACTCTGTCATCCATCCCTGTGGTTCCCACCATGGTGGTCTCTGACCTTTCCAAAGGGATGGTTAAACCCTGGATCCCAGGTGAGATATCTCTGCAGGAATGTTTGCATTCAAGGAATTCCCAGAGGATCCTCCCACCGTGTTTTTCTGGATCCTACTGGATCAAAACCCCCTCCAGTTCCTTCACCACCCGCTCAACACCCCTGGGGCAAACCCAGCTGCTTTAAGCCGGGCCCAAAGTGAGTTTTAACCTTGTGTCACTCCTCCAGAGCCACATCCCTTGATCCCAAGGCCAAACAGCCCTTCCCACCTGGGAAGTGACTTCCCTAAATGTCACTTAATTCCCAGCTTTTCACCTGGTAATTGGCTGTCGGCTTCTCGCTGAGAGGGACCCATTGTCTGCTCTGCCTGGGCTGGGGAGAAAAAAAAGCAACAAAGAAATCACATGGAATGAGGGCGTGCAAACAAATTATCCCTCATTTAAATAAAGAACCTTGGAGCCTTCCCTTAATAAATGTCACGGAGCAACCGGCCATGGGGAGCGAGGGACCAGCGGCAATAAAATCCTTAATGGTGTTAAACAACTCCGTGGGAAAGGTTGGGCGTTCGTCAGAGAAAATGGAAGTGTTTGTGGTTGTTTGCTGGAGATAAATGTCAGGCTGGAGTTTGGGAGCCTCGAAAAAGCCGGGAGCGATTGGAATCTGGCGGCAATAACGCTCCGGCGGCAGAATCCTGTTAACATTTGGAGCCGCTCCGCGCTCGTCACTTAGCAGAGGGATTTATGAGCCCTCCTGCCTCAGCCTCGGCTTTTAATGGGATTGTTGGCTGCTGCCGTGATTCGATAACACCTGGAACGTCCCATCCATCTGATCCCGAGCGCTGCCGCGGTATAAATTGAGTTTAGATCCAGATGGGAGACTTTGACGTCCGGCACAGACGTCGGGAGAGCGCCTGGAGCGGGGCGGGAGGGGATGGGGATTGTTTGGGTTTGGTTCTGGGCTGAGCAGGATTTTTTGGGATGTGTTCATTCCTTATGTGGGGCCATCATCAACAGGTTTGACTTAAAACCTTTCCCAAATCTCTTAAAGCTCTTCCCAAAGCTCTTCAAAGAGGGGAATCATGGAATCATAGAATATGAGCTTGGAATTGGATGATTTTTAAGGTCCATTCCATCCCAAATCATTCCATGTCTCAAGTTGGAAGGGACCAGTAAAGACCATCGAGTCCAACTCTTTATTGGAATCCCTGGCTTGGAATTGGATGATTTTTAAGGCCTCTTCATCCCAAACCATTCCATGTCCCAGATTGGAAAGGGCCTATAAAAACCCTTGAATCCAAATCTCTCTTGGACTCCTTGGCTTGGAATTGGATGATCCTTAAGGCCCCTTCCAACCCAAACCATTCCATGTCTGAGGTTGGAAGGGACCAATAAAGACCATTGAGTCCAACTCTTGGATTCCCTGGCTTGGAATTGGATGATCCTTAAGGTCCCTCCCATCCCAAACCATTCCATGTCTCAAGTTGGAAGGTGTTGGAAGGATCAGGGAGTCCAGCTCCCTCTCGGACTGGAATCTGGAGCATTGAGATCTCCCCTGTGGGATATTTTTGGGGTGACAAAGAGGATTTTATGACTGTGTTTAATCAAGTTTAATCAAGCCCCCAGAAATTCCTCTGCTCCATCCCCCTAATTTGGAAGAAATTCCCGAAGAACATCCCATAATAAATTTGCATCCCATAATAAAACCCCACACCCTGTAAACTGTAGGACAACTCCCGATTTTGGGGTGTAAAGGTGACAACCTTGGGGTGTCTTGCTCAGTGCAATGGGATTTTTGATTTCTTTTGGATGATTTCTCTGGCCATGTCATCGTTGTACCCAACCCTCCTCCTCCTCCTGGTGACAACATCTGAGCATCTTCGTTTGCTCAGTTACAAGAAATGGTCCCAAACTCTCCTTCCTTTTTAATCCTGCCCTGTCCTGAAGGTTGGACTTGGAGCTCCAAGTGCAGAAATCCTTCCGTAAATTATTCCATAATCCCCCACTTTCCCCCATCCTGTTTTCCCCTCTCTCCCACAAATCCAGATGGAAATCCAAACCCTGATGAGATCAGGAGGTCCACAGGTGGCTCTTGCCCTGCTGTAGGAGCAGATCTTTGTTTTCCAGAGCCCTTCCCTCTTGGAAAACACAAGCAGGAACAGATCCAGTGGTTTTTCCATGAGTTTTAAGCTGTAGTTTCACCCTTTATTAAAATGTTCACGAGGCTCTGGACAGAAATAGTCTGGGATGAGTGTTTGGTCTCAGAGATGTCATTTCTGCCCGGTTGGAAGTTCTCCTGGAACTTGCCAAGGACGTGGTGGGAAAAGTGGGACAAAATTTGGGAAGATGGGAACAAAATGTGGACAAAATGGGAAACGGCCGCCTCCTTCCAGGAGCCCTTTGGAAGGCTGGGATAACCACTGATCCCACAAATATTTATGTTTTCCTCAGCTTCCATGGGCATCAGCTCGTATCATCTCCAAGAGCCCTCACTGGGAGTCCCATCCCTGCCTCATTCCTGGCCATTTCCAGGGAAAAGGATTTATTACAGGATTTATGGAATGCTCCAGAGGATTCCATGGTTGGAACGATGAGAAGGAGGCAGCTGAACTCACCTGCAATGAGTGGTGGTGGCTCCATGAAGGGCTTCACTGGAGCCTCCAATGTGGTCTTGCCATGGGTTGTGCCAAGCTTTTCTTCCTGGCTTCCACCATTCCTGGTGTGTTCCTGAGGCTGGGAATATCCTTGGAGCCTCCTGTTGGCTTCAGCTGCTTCCAGACCTGCGGATTGAGGGTGGGTGAGGATGAATCTGATGCCTTGCGGTTGGCAGATGAGCTCTCTGGGCTCTGTGGACCATTGGATTTGAGGATTCTATGAGTCCTGGAGCTCATCCTGAGGATGGTTTGGGATGGTGGAGCAATCCCAGAAGTTTGTGGGCAGGGATAGGGATTTCTGTGGGTTCAGCTTTAAAAACTGGGAGTCAGGAAGGGATTTGATCACATCCTGGAGGAGAGGGTGAAAACAAGAGACTTCCAGGTGTCCCTCTGATCCCTCACATTCCTCTCAGGAAAAGCCACCCCCTCAAACCAGGATCCAAAAGCTGTTGGTGATCCAACATTTTCTGCACTGAATCCCAGAAAAAAAAAAAAAGCATTTATTCCTAAAACCAACTTTCCACTTGCAGTTTCAGGCTGGTTTGGGGCAAGGAGAAGATTCTTTCCTGCATGAATTCCCAGCCTTACCCTTTTCCATGGACATCTCTCCCAACTCACCTCCACAACCTGCAGACAGAAGAGACAGAGCAAAATTTGTTTGCTACTTTTTCTCCCAAAATGTAGATTTTTCAAGGAAATAATTATTTTTTATGGATTATTTTTCATCCCTTTCCCCCCCTTTTCAAAGATTCAAATGCCTCCTAACAATTCCAGGGGTGGCGAACCTAAACCCACTCCATATTCATAGGGAAAGCCCAGGGAATGGGGCAGGAAGGTTCTGCTGGATCTCAAATAAAAGGATTTCTGCAGGGCAAGGAAAGCAAGGTCCCAAAACCTTGAAATGTTGGGATTCTGGGATAAAACCATCCCCCAATTTTTTTTTTTTTTTGTGGTGCTGGTGGCAGTTATTCCCTGTGGGAGAGGAGAATTCTGTGAGCCAAGGAATGCCACAAAAAAAAGGGAATTAAAAGGTTCATTGAGCTCCAAACCTCGCCCTGTGACCCAGCAGCTTCCCAGTCCATGAGGAAATGGGGAAAGATTTGCCGACAAAACCAAACGGGAAGAGAAAGGGGGTTGAGGGATAAAAATGAAGAGTTTCAGGAGGTCAGGAATGTGCAGGAGCTGGAATTCCACGCTCCTGGAGAGCAGAATTCTGCTCCAGCTGCTGTTAATGGGTGACGTTTGGACATGTGCTGGCTCGGAAATGGCTCCAATTTAGCTGCTGCCAGGGTCACCGCGGGGCCAACTCACCACAAACGCCTCTCAGTTCGCTCCGGAGCACTTCCTTCACCTCTTCCTCCTGTGCCAGAGTGGGAAAACGGAGCTTAGGGATAAATTCCAACCCTGGCACCATCTCCCTGCTTGTCCCACCCAGGTGGAGCCACTTCGTTTGGGGTGTAATGAGATTTGGTGTCACAGCGAGCTCTGTTCAAGATTTGTGGCTCATTCCCTTTGGAAATTCCTGGTTTTCCTGTAGCAAATCCCTCTGGCAACAAGGAATGGGATCCCAACCCTCATCACACCTCAAATCTGGGCTGGCTTTGGTGTCCCCACCCTCCTGGCATTGTCTCACTGAGGTGGGGACACCTCGTTTTTGGTGTAATGAGATTTGGTGTCACAGCGAGCTCTGTTCAAGATTTGTGGCTCATTCCCTTTGGAAAGTCCTGGGTTTCCTGTAGCCAACCCTCGGAATGGGATCCCAGCCCTCATCACATCTCAAACCTGGGCTGGCTTTCCAAGGGGTGTCCCCACCCTCCTGGCATTGTCCCTGAAGCCACGATCTCCCAGGCTTCCTGAGCTCTGAAAAGCCATGGAGCCACCTGCATCCATGCAAATTTATCCTCCAGGATTGCCCCTTGGAAATGAGCTGTGGAACCACATTTGATGATTTGGAGCTGCACCTCCTTCTGCGTTTTCTGCCTCTTTCCCAGCCAATGTGGTTCCCCATGGAATGAGACATCCAATCTCATGGATTTGGAGCCCATCCTTCATCCCTGGGACAGCCAATGGTTCCACTGGGAATCTTCCCTGTGGGATGGTTGATGTCCTGCTGCACTTCATGGGGTCACCACCTCTTATCCTTCTTGGGACTCCAAATTTTGGGGCATTTTCCATGTAGGGAGCTGGAATTTTTAGCAGCCCAAATTTAGGGGATTCCTAAAATCCCCCTGCTAAAATTAATCCTGCCTGGAAAACTAATCCTGGAAAAATGGAAATATTGCCTTGTGTCAGTCAAGTGGCACAAAATCTGGGATGAAGGGATGTGGAGGGAGCTGCAACAGGAATTTTGTCCTGATCCATGTGGGTCAGCTCCTCCTTCTCCTCCAGGACTTAGAAGCCCAGGGCAGCTGCTTTTCCCTGAAAATGGGACACATTTCCCTCTCCTGCTCTTCCTTTGGGTTGGATCAGCCCTGGAGCACTGATCCCATTGGACAAGCAGGAATTGGGACTCATGGGAAGAATGGGAGAGGGAAACTCTGCCTGGTGCTTTAGGCTCGGCTTTGTAGAGCCCGGCTCTGCTCCCACCTCACCCTCCCACCCCTGGGTAACGGCCAACGGCCTCATTTCCCAGATATTCTCGGAACAAATCCGTTTCTCAGCATTTCCCTCCTCTCCTCGGCCTCTTAGGGCCAGTTTGGCCGATTTTCTCCATTTTCCCCTGTAATGGGACGTGATCTTGGGAAAAAGCACTCACGGAAAGGCCCGGATCTCCCTTGGCTCCTTTCTGCCCGGCGGGACCATTTTCCCCCTGTTAAAAACACTTTGATCATTACCAAAAATCTCCGGAGATTGTCCATGAAATGGTCTGGGAATAAGTGCTCCTTAGGGATGATAGCAAGGAAGGGAGAGGGGTAAAAAGCCTCACGTGTTTTCCGATAAATTTTAGGGATATCCGTGAGTAGCTCGGTGGACAGACAGGAATGGCCTCATCCACATGGGAAATAAAAGTGTCCATCAGATCCCAAATTTTTTGGGAGCTCTGCTCCATCCCAACAATATGGATTTTAACACCTTAAGCCAGGTTTATTTTCCAGCTGGATCAGGGTGTGGCCTGCATGGAATCTTTGGGAATCAGCTCAGGCAAAAGATTTGAAACTGGAGCTGCAATTCCAGTGCTGGAAAGATGGAAAAACCAGGAGACATTGAGATCTGTCAACAGGGATAAAACTCCTCCCTGACAAATTTTCCACTCAGAACTGCTGGAAACTGGATTTGTGGATTAAGGGTACTTAAAAATATTAAAGGACAAGGAGCACAAGAAGGATGATCCCAATTAAAGCTGGGAGGCTCATTTTTCTCAATCCATGCTCGCTTCCAGGAGCTGGAGCGCCAGGAAAAATCAAATTATCCACCAGCAGCACCTGGAGCTGAAGCAGCGCCGCTCCTGATCCTAAAATCCTTTGGGATAGGCACTGACCCCAAACAGGTTGGGATTGGGATCTGAAGCTCTTGTTGGAATTCTCTGCTGAGCATTAATTGTGCGTTAATTGCCCTGTTCTGATCGTTGGCTCATTCCTGCTCTGCCTCGAGGATGTGCTGATCCAAAGTTTGATGTTTTCCCAAAGGAAAGGCACCTCCAGGGGGAAGTTTGGGAAGCGCTGCCCGTGTCCAAAGCCTGGAATTTGGTATTGGAATGTCTCTGCTCTTGTAAAATTTGGAGAGCTGAGAAATGAAACGCGGAAGATCCAAATTCATCCGACCCCACTGTGGAATTTTGGGAAGTGCTGAGGAACCCCATTGGATCATTCCCATACTGACCACTTCTCCCTTTGGCCCAGCCACACCTGGGGGCCCCTGGAGGCAGAGCTGGGATCTCCCTCTCTTCCCTGGTGGACCCTGGAGAGGAAAAGGAGAATTTGTCAGCATTTCTGGAGATATCCCACATTTTTTCAGGATTTTCCCCCGAAACCCAGCCTGGGAATCAGCAGAAGACACTGAGAGCCCCTCAGGTGCTCTCCAGATAGGATGGGATCAATTCCCAGGATTTTTTCCCTCTGGCCCACAAGCCATTCCCTGAGTTTCTCCTTTAATTCCAGGAGAAGCCAAGGAGCAGCGTGGGTGGGAACAAGTGGCACCTCACAGCCTCTCTTTAATCAGTGTCCAAAAAAAAAAGCCATTTATTATCCCAGCCAGGCTTTTCTGGGCTCACTAATAACGTCAAAAATTGCAGCCTTTTTAAATATCCATGAGGGAATCTTGTACTTTCGGCTCCCTCCTCCCTCCTGTGACTCTTTTGATTTATTTTTCATGGCAAGGCACAGCCTGGGGAGCAAGGGGAAGAAGAATAATCTCGTTTCCATGGGCTGGAGCGGGATTTAATCCATATTTTATTGTTCTGGAAGCATCTTTTTTTGCACCTTCTTCCTATAACCACTCTTTAAAATTCCTTTTCGAGATCCCTGTCACACTTTTGGCACCTTTATTCAGTGATTTCAAGTTCTTATCTCTAAGGAAAATGTCAATTCCCTGAGGTATTTTCCAGGTGAAATCCAGCTTCCATAAGGAAGATTAGCAGGGAGAAAATCCAAGTCTTTTTTGGGGAAAAAAGAGGAAATATTTAGGAGTTGTTTTAAAGTTGATTTTGTGATAAATTATTTGATTAAGGAGAGCAGGTGCCACAAAAAAAAAAATCCTTGGGAATTGCTGGATGAGGGTCGAGTTCCTTTTTCATCCTTTCTGCTCTGCATCCCTCCATTCTTGCCTTAAATCCCATATTTCTTTGGTGGAATTCCATGGGATCACATATATTTTGTCATTCTGAAGAGCAGGCTCATGTTTGGATCAATCCCCTCCCAGATATTGATATTGTAGTTTTTCATTAATTAATTAAAACATCGTTTTTCACGTGGTATTTGCCAAAATCCCGTCAATATTTGATCTCGACGGAGCTGATGTGGTGGAAAAGTTGTCAAAGGATACTGGCTTGGAAAAAAGTAGGAAAATTCTGCTGGAATGAGGTGAAATAGAGATTTTTTTAGTGCCCCATCCATATCAGAATTCCTGCAAGGATCTGTAGGAAAAGGAGACCTTGGAGATCCAGGAGATTGGATCCAAACTCATTCAGATTTTCCCACAAAACTGGGTTGGAATTATCCCAAATTCCATCCTCCAAAATCCAAATTATTGCCATCACTGGCAGGAATCAAGCACGGCTTATGGATAAAAATTTGGTTTTTCAGGTTATTTTATTCCAATTTTTCTTTCATTCTGAGATGTTCCAGGTAATTTTTTTATTCTTTAATCCAAACCTGAAACTCTCCTGGCAAAACCACGGATGGAATTTTCATTCCCAGCCCTTTTTTACTTGGAAAGTTCTTCATTTCTCAAAGCTGCCTCAAGAAAACTTCCAGGGCAGGGTGATCCTGCTCATCGATGGAATTAACATCTCATTTCCCAGGATTTTTTTTTCCTATGTTTCTCAAGGTGCCCAGCGTGGCTCGAATGCAAAAATATTCATTAAAATCGGGAATTGAGAGCCACCGGCTCCTTCCCAAGCCTCGGCATCCTGATCCCGGGATAATTAACGACTCCATGCCCTGATCACTTGGAATTATCTCTTCATGAAGAGGTCACAGGAAGAGATGGGAAAGGAGGGGAGGAAAGGGGATGGAAAATCTCCGGAGAGAAAGGAACCGGGAGATGAAATATGTGGATCAGGATCCCACAGAAAGAGGGAATGGGAGGCAGCTGGGAAGAGGTGGGAGATGGAGCCATGGGGACACTCCAGGGGCATTCGGTCACATGAGGGATTCCTGTGGGATTCAGGATCTGTGGGATTCAGGGCCTATGGGATTCCTGTGGGATTCAGGACCTGAGGCATTCAGGAGCTGTGGGATTCCTGAGGAATTCAGGATCTGTGATATTCCTGGAGGATTCAGGACCTCGGGGATACAGGAGCTGTGGGATTCAGGATCTGTGGGATTCAGAACCTGAGGGATTCGAGGCCTGTGGGATTCCTGTGGGATTCAAGGCTTGCGGGATTCAGGAGCTGTGGGATTCCTGAGGAATTCAGGATCTGTGATATTCCTGTGGGATTCAGGATCTGTGGGATTCCTGTGGGATTCAGGAGCTGTGGAATTCAGGATCGGTGGGATTCCTGTGGCATTCCTGTGGGATTCAGGACCTGCTAGGATTCCTGTGGGATTCAGGATCGGTGGGATTCAGGATCGGTGGGATTCAGGATCGGTGGGATTCCTGTGGGATTCAGGAGCTGGGGAATTCCTGTGGCATTCCTGTGGGATTCAGGATCTGCTGCTCACCTGTGGTCCTGGCTCACCCTGTGGCCCTCGAGGTCCGGCTGCTCCAGCTGCTCCAGGTTTCCCAGGCCATCCCGTTTGTCCCTTGAATCCTCCCAGTCCAGGAACCCCCTTGGCTCCCTGGCAATCACAGGGGGATTTAGGGATGGGGCAGTCAGACCTCATCCAAACATTTCCGTGGCACTGGGAATTTGGGAACGCCTTCCACATTCCTTTGGTGTAGGAGCTTTGCTCTCCACCCTTTCCTGCCCAGAAGATGCCTGGTGACATGGACTCTCCATCCAACTACTCCCAAGAATTCCTAAATTCCCAGCTCACCCAAACAGAATCCTTTTGTTCATAACCCTGGGAAGAACAACAAAGAAAGAGGAAGATCCCAAATCTATAAATTTCCCACTCATCTTCACCACTGAGCTTTCTCCTGCAGCTGCTGGAACAAAATATTCCCGTGAAACCCAGCAGAAGGAAAAATCCAACACCCAGCACTGGTGGAAAACAAAATTTGTGGAAGAGGAGAAGAACAGGAGAGAAAGGAAATGAGAATTCCCTGGGAATGATCTCCCAGCTTCCAGGAGGTGTTTGACCATCAGGGAATGAGGAACAGATTTGTTATCAATAAAATCCTTTAAGATCCCAAATCTGCTGGACACTGGAATGTGGGAAGGGGCTGGAAAATGCCAAGAGATTTGATGGAGGCTGCTGGGATTGTGGGGTTTCTTTTTTGATTTTTTTTTTTTTTGTTAAACATTTACTGTTTTAACAGAAATCCTGGATTTTTTTTCCCCTATGGAAAAGTACAAATTTAGATAAGTTTTCTTTTTAAGGAATAAACCAGGAAATTAAGGAATGCCGAGAAGGAAGATTGGTGGGGAGGTGGGAATTCCNTTGTTAAACATTTACTGTTTTAACAGAAATCCTGGATTTTTTTTCCCCTATGGAAAAGTACAAATTTAGATAAGTTTTCTTTTTAAGGAATAAACCAGGAAATTAAGGAATGCCGAGAAGGAAGATTGGTGGGGAGGTGGGAATTCCTCAGGGAGATGAGACCAGAACTCGGGATCAACTTGGAGACCTTTCCCATTTCCCATGCCAAGGGGGCCTCAGCCTGATCCACTTTTCCTGCCCTAGAGCATCCCAGGGATTTATCCTGGGAATGGTGGTGGAATAAACTCTGACAATGAATCCCAGCCCCTCTGGATGCTTTTTCCCACACTGAGCAGGCTCCTCCTGGGATTTTGTCCATGGACAGAGGTGAGTTTAAGGAGACCTCTCTCTCTTGCCCTTTTCCAACTGCATTCCCAACCCTAACATTCCAAGCAGTTGACATTTCTCCTCTGGAAAGGGCACCAGTGATGTGAAAAATGCTAAATTTTGTTAACTCCACCTGATGGATGTGGGATTTATCCCTCAGAAATGGCAGCGTGGTCAGAACCAACCTTTTCTCCTTTCTCCCCAGGAATTCCGGAGGTGCCGTCATTCCCTGAAGCTCCTGGTTCACCCTGGAAGGAGCCAAGATAAAATCATGGCTGATGTGGGCTTGGCAAGGCTGGGATTTTGGGAATGATCTGGCTTTTCCTTGGACTGGAGTTATTTATTGAGCCTGACCTCAGTCTGGGCACTGGTGGTATTCCAGGAGAGGGAAAAATCCCGTTAAAATGGAAAGGCGCCTGTGGAGCATCGGGATTGGGATGGATGAACTCAGCTGAGGAGGTGAAATAAGATCCCAATCCCAGTATCCAACCATTTTCACCCAGTCCATGCTGGTGTATGGGAACTGATCCAGGATAACCCAATTTATGCTTTTTGGAAAAAAATGAGCGTTTGCCAGAGGTGAATTTGGGAAAACTTGAGGGAAAACTCTTGTGGGATGATCTTTAATGTCCCGTCCCAAACCATTCCATGATTCTGTGATGGTTCAGATCCTCACCTTTGGTCCATGCCGTCCATTCAATCCCGGAATTCCCGGTTTTCCAGGACTGCCAATTTCTCCCTGTGGATGGAAAAGCAGTGGAGGGGCTGTGAGGACAAAGAACCCCCAAAATTTGGGAAAACTGGCTCTGGAAAAGGGATAATCCAGGGATGACACTCTGAGATAAAGCCTCACTTCAGCCTAGAAATTTCAGATCACTAAAATGTAACCAGAATGAGTTAAAATTAATGAGACAAATTAACTAATTAACACGAATTTAACTCGTAACCAAGAGAATTTGAAATCCTTAAAAGTGGAGATTGTCCCAACTCCAAGCTCACCCACAGGAAAGTAGGTGAGAAATTCCTTGGATGAAAATTCCATCGTGAAATGGAGCAGGGCTGAGGAACCCAAATATTAATAAC
>VZRX01008065.1:0-24908 GCA_013398075.1 Notiomystis cincta
GAAGCTGAAAACAGCATATGCAATTTTTTAGCCAAATATTTCACCAGGCTGGTTGCTCTAGTGGCTGTTATTTAAAAGTTTAAAAGTTTAACTGTACTTTGGAAATAAAACTTTTCTTTTTAAAGAAAAAATAAACCAAACACTTGCTTAAGAAAATATTTTTTTGTTGAAGAAACCAAAATAGTAACAAATTGAAGTCTTGATGCATGATACAGAATTGAAAACAGACATTTTCCCTGGGAATATCCATTTCATCAAATTTTCCACTTTGACCAAGCTGTTGTTTTTCTACACACGAGGTGGGGGAGGAGTTTCATGACCATTTTTCTCTTACCTTTGTTATAATTTCTCACTTTTCATATTATGTCCACCTCTGAGCTGGGTTGCAGAGCTGCCCCCACCCCACCAGGTTTAGGCTCTTGCCTGTTGCTGGGAATCCAGAACAGTTTGGGTTGGAAAGGACCTTAAAAATTGTCTTGTTCAACCCTTCTGCCATGGGCAGGGTCACCTTCCACTGTCCCAGGTTGCTCAGAGCCCCATCCAAGCTGGCCTTGAGCACTTCCAGGGATGGGGCAGCCACAGCTTCTCACAACTCTCACAGGGAAGGGTTGTTTCTGTAAATCTAACCAAAAATCAGGAATTTATTATCAACACTGTCAACAGTTGTTGAAAGTGGATGTTTGGATTAAAAATAGTCCTGGACATGGTTTTACAAAATTATTTCTAACTCAAAATTTTGGTACTGAGTCTGATGAGACCATTTTAGGAGTAGAAAGAGAGGGCTGATGTAGAATCACTGCATCACAGAGCTGCAAAAGGGATATTTGCTTTCCTTCCCCTTTCTAAGCTTCCCTGGTGCCTCCTCCACTGCCCAAGACCCTGGGATATGTTCAGCAAACAGAACATTTCTGTAGAAACATTTCACTCTCAGCAAAGAAAAGAAATTGAAAGCTTGATCAAAATAATATCAGTGTTTAATTCCTGCTCATGCTNACAAATTGAAGTCTTGATGCATGATACAGAATTGAAAACAGACATTTTCCCTGGGAATATCCATTTCATCAAATTTTCCACTTTGACCAAGCTGTTGTTTTTCTACACACGAGGTGGGGGAGGAGTTTCATGACCATTTTTCTCTTACCTTTGTTATAATTTCTCACTTTTCATATTATGTCCACCTCTGAGCTGGGTTGCAGAGCTGCCCCCACCCCACCAGGTTTAGGCTCTTGCCTGTTGCTGGGAATCCAGAACAGTTTGGGTTGGAAAGGACCTTAAAAATTGTCTTGTTCAACCCTTCTGCCATGGGCAGGGTCACCTTCCACTGTCCCAGGTTGCTCAGAGCCCCATCCAAGCTGGCCTTGAGCACTTCCAGGGATGGGGCAGCCACAGCTTCTCACAACTCTCACAGGGAAGGGTTGTTTCTGTAAATCTAACCAAAAATCAGGAATTTATTATCAACACTGTCAACAGTTGTTGAAAGTGGATGTTTGGATTAAAAATAGTCCTGGACATGGTTTTACAAAATTATTTCTAACTCAAAATTTTGGTACTGAGTCTGATGAGACCATTTTAGGAGTAGAAAGAGAGGGCTGATGTAGAATCACTGCATCACAGAGCTGCAAAAGGGATATTTGCTTTCCTTCCCCTTTCTAAGCTTCCCTGGTGCCTCCTCCACTGCCCAAGACCCTGGGATATGTTCAGCAAACAGAACATTTCTGTAGAAACATTTCACTCTCAGCAAAGAAAAGAAATTGAAAGCTTGATCAAAATAATATCAGTGTTTAATTCCTGCTCATGCTACAAAACTAATTGTGCACAGCTTGGTTTGCAATTTATATTTCTATTATGTTCTTCTCCACATGTAAAATGGGAATCTGGTCTTCTTCTACCTTTATATCCATTGTAAGGTCCTTCAGTGGAAGACTTTCCCTCTCCCTGTGTGTGTGTATTTATACACAAAGTGAGAAGATATCAGCTCATTTGTAACATAGATAATGCTTATCCTTCTACTGTTCTATTAAAAAAAAATAATAACAGCTAGGAAGTGCAAGTCAGAGATTTTATCTGCCACCCATGACTCCAATCTTATACATTTAAATCAAATATTGAATTATTTGAAGGAATGAATTTATTGTATGCCATGTGTTTCTTTGCAGAACAATGTGACAGTGAGAGAACATTTTGCAATTTCAGATTATTTCCCATGGCAAGGGAATCAGATTTGCCAGCCAGCTGCTTTCTTTTACTCCATTTAATGTACACATGAGATGGATACTGGTTGGTGTGGGGGACAAGAAATCCCATTCACTCTTGCTCAGCAGAAAGCACTCTGGAAAGGGTTCACTGGGGTAAAAACCAGGTCCTGTAACCAGAGAATGGCTGGCTCGTGGGTGAGGCAGGGATGGATTGAGCAGACACATGGACACCATTAATTGTCACCAACTAAGTCTAATAACTGATACAATGATAGGAAATTTTGTATCATCTTCTGGTATTCTCAGCCTATATTTATAGATCGATTTACATTGTTTATTTTTTGTGTTACAGTTGTTATACAGAATTATATCTCCCCTTTTTTTCTCCAAGGTAAATTGATAATTTGCAGCAAACCTCTGATTTAATCTTGCCACTCTAATCAATATCTCCTCCCCCTCATCTTGGGTGCTCCCTTTTATTTCAGGTCCCTGTTTTTAAGCCCTCCACTGTCTCCCATGTCAGTGCACCTTTCATTAACCCCTTTTTTCCTTTATCTATCCCATCATTCTTTCCTTGTCTTTCTCCTCCACAGTGCTAGCTCCTCTCCCCATCAGGGAGACACATTCTTCTTCCTGATCCTTTCAAATGAAGATCCCATATTTCAATATATGCATATCCCTTGATGATATTATTATTTTTATTTATTTATTATTACCTGTGATATATCAAGAAATGATGTGGCACCCAGTGCTCTGTCCCTGGCTGCCTGGGAGGAGTTGCAAGTCATCACATGTCAATAGGACACACACCAGGGAAAGCTTTAGTTTCCTGTATGGCTCCACCAGTCTGGCCCTGCATGACAAGTTAACTTGCAGAGGGGCTGAGTGTAGTTAGCTCTGCTTTATGCAGAAGCAGCAGGAAGGAGCTGTGAGACAGTTTGGTGCAGATAAAACACTACAGCTCATTACAAGGACCCACTTCTCCCTCTGTAGCCTTTAAACAAAGCCTCTTGCTCAATCCAAAGGAATAAAGACCAGTCAGAAGACCTCCAGACATCATTCTTCCAAATTTATTTTCAAGTTTTACCTTTGAAGCTTCACTGAATTTTGTAACAAGAGCCAAGGGAGCCCAGGGAATCCATTTGCAGAGGCTGCATCAACACTGCAGCTTCTCACATTGTCACCACAGCCCAGAGAAAAGGGGAGCAGCAGCTGCTCACAAGCTGAAGCTTCAGCCCAACTTTCAGAGTATCTTCAGTATTTAAAAGGTCAAATAACAAGTTTTTTGTGTCTCCCTCTCTCTACATTCTTTTCTTGTTTTCTGATAAAATCTGGGGAGGATGTGCTGCTGTTTTTATAGTGCAACAGGATTGGCAAAGGCCCACTTTTGAAAAGTGTAGGTTGTAAGCATGCATGACTAATGATTAATAATGCTCATTAAAAAATGAAGTTCTGATGAAATTCATTAATGCTTGGCTTGAGTCTTGCTAACAGTTATGCAACATTAAGAGCAAGGCAATTACAGATCTTGGCTGCAACTCATTGAGAGATAAAAGAATACCCTTTTTCCTGTTTAACTCAATGTATGACATGCTGCACTACAGAAAGGAGCTGGCTTGAAAAAGCTCCTCCAACAATGAGACACAGCCTGCAGCTCCATTGCCACCTGTGGGCAAGTGCTGGAGCCTGCCATCCTGCTTTAATTCCCAAAGAACAGGCCAAAAACAGGGTGAAAAGCAAAAGCCACGCTTCCAACTTGCCCTGGGGATGAGCTGAGGCCTGGGCAGCAGCTTCAGCCAGAGCTGACTCACAAGAGGAATCCTGGTACTCTCTCACTGACACCATCAGTATTATTTAGCTACAAAGAGATGGCAAAGATGCCAGCTCAGTGTAAGCTCATGTAGTTGTCTGCAAGAAATGTACAGTTCTAAGAACCTTTCCCCACTGACCTGAATAGAGACCTGTTTAGAGGGTATTTTAGGGGCAAACCCTCTCAGCTGAGGCCTGGGCTCTGGCCAAGCCCTGGCCCCTGCTGGTTGGGAAATGTGCCATCAGATCCAGGAGTTTCTAGGGTAAAAACAGAATCAGGTCACTTCAACTTACTGATTTGGGCCTATAAAAGCTGGACCCACCTTTGGGGTGAATTTGGAGACCTCACCCCTATGGATGGACACATTGTAGGATTTTCCCAATTGCTGGGAAGGGTTCTCCAAGTCCTTGCTGTGAAATGTGGACTCTGGATGATGGTAAAGTATGTAGGGAATTGGTGATGTGATGTATCTTTCTCAGTCACTATCCTTTCTCTCATATAGTAATGATTAGGTGCATTACCTTGCTTATTTTTGCTTGTTGCTAAAGCCAAGTGTGGAGTTTTATTGGATGCATCACTTTACTTTACTTTTGTGTTGTATTTATATTCACAGTAAAATAAGAGCATTCTTTCCATTGTCTGTGTTCTTTAAATTGCCCCCATCAATTGGCAGAACACCTGGTCAACCACAAAGTTTCAAGTGACCATCACCTTTGGCCTCTCAGGGGAGTATTATTACTTTAACAATTTTATATATTGATCCTTTCACACTCCTAAAATCTAAAACCCAGTGGAGCAACCTTATTCTAAACAGCACAGCAAGGGACTGGGATGATGATAAACTGTGATTGGTTGTAGGGAATATTAACAAGGAATGGGAAGGAAACATATATAGATATAATCACTGTATCTATTAAAAATGTACACATGTCAAATATGTTAACCTGTAATCCTATATACATCCTAAATAATAACAATACAAAGCTGATTTGGGTTAAGGTTAAATGTGCTATTTTGAATTCACTTAGGAAGACTCCTGGGAGTGCACACTTTATATAGATGACATTTAATTATCATAGGCAATACACATGCCATTGTTTTCCCTCCTATTTTATGTCTGTACTTTGCTCTTTCTCTAAAGAAGAATTAGTAACTTATTCAAGATCATCTTTTCTGGGGTGGCCTCAAAAAATCTCTTCATTTCTTCCCATAGACAACTTCTCAGTCAGAGCTTCCTCTGAATTTTCTGGCCAAGCTGTGAGTGAAGGATTTTTACTTAGGGAAGAAAAGAAAGATTCCAAGTTACCTTGGATTAATTCCTCAGCACAGATCTCCTTTCCACTGCAAGTACAAGAGTGAACAATCATTAGCCACACCTCAGCCCTCCCTGTGGGACTTGGAGGATCTGAGCAGTGGATGCCAGACAAGCACCATCTCTTGGCTCTAAGCAGCAACTGAGCAGGGACAGTAACCCCAGAAACCCAGCCACAGTCTGAGTATTTTCTATTAAATTGAAATTACAGAATGTTTGGGTTGAAGGAATCCTAGATCATCCAGTTCCAGCTCCTGCCATGGGCAAGGATACCTTCTGTGACCCCAGGTTGCTCAGAGCCCAGTCCCATCTGGCCCTGAACACATTCCAGCTGATCCACAAGCAAGCATCCAAACCTGTGCCACCACACTGGATGCAGAGCTTATTTCCAGTATCAGGGATCCCCTATAAAATGGGCCCCCAGAGTTAAACCAGCCCTTAGGAGGCACAAACCAAACTTCAGAGCAGTCCCAACTCTGCATGCTTTCCTCCTTTTCCTCAGTGCCAGTGATCCCTCCTGACAGCCATGGGGCATCTAATTCCTGACAATGGCCAAGCCTATTTAATGTGCAAAACTGTTAACTTTGTGCAAGCCAAATTCTGGCTCAAAATATTTATTTTTAGCTGGGTTGTTGACCCCATGGAGAGCTATGCATTTGGACACAAATCAAAACCCTTTAAGAACCCTTGACTATTCTGTATCAAGAGTTTTCCAACCTGGGGAAAGCAAAACCATCACAGTATCTGTTAACAGCGCCTTTAGAAACCAACTTTATTGTTGCAGTTTGAAATTATTTACACATTATAAATCTCTTGGAAAGGTACATTACTTCATTTTATCAGTGGTAGAAGGCCTTAGAATAGTTTCAATCACAATTAGCTCAAAAGAAATACACTTCACTCCAATGAGAAAAAATGATGCACCTAAAACACCACAACATACGAGGGGAATGGGGACTCTGGGGATGACAGTGCTGGAAGATGACAAAGGCTCTTTTATAAATTGAGCTTAGCTTACTCACAGGACTCAAGTGGACTCATGTTTAAAAGAACACTGGAAAATCCACAGTAACAAAGAAAATGACACAAAATGGAATCTATTCCTACCACGCTGTGGCCCTGTGTGTGCAAGTGTTCCAAGGGTTTTAGCTGAAGAGGCTTGGAACCCACGGCTCTGACTTGAAACCACACCTCAGAAAGATGGGAGACATTCCCCGTGCTGAGATTATTCAAAGCACTTGTGTACAAAGCAGCAGCAGTGACTACCACACTGTGATACAAAATGGTAAATGGAAACTTGCTACAAAATAAAACAGAGAAATCTTTCACACACTGAAGACTGGACACTTATTTTCTGACAACACTTAAAAATTACTACGACCAAACATTTAGAAACTTACACTTTTTCTCCAGTTCACACTGTATTTTATCCATTTTATATGATATTTTTCATGTTTCTCTTCCAAGGTCTCTTTCATCTTGCATTTTGCATGAGTCTCAACGTGGGAAAAAAACCAAAACCACTCAATAGAGGAAAAACAGTTGCAATGCCACAAAAATAGGCTGGTGCAGGACCTGAAGTTATTTCAGCATTTCGTGTCACAGTTTGCTTGCTAGATTTCAAGTAACTTCCTTTCCTTTTTCATTTCCATGAAGTTTCCCTCTGTATCCTCTCTCTCTCTAAACATCAAATCAAAGGTATTTGGGAAGTCCATGAGCTAAATTCCACACCACTGGGACACTCAGATACTCAGATAGCAGCTTGCCAACTTTAGAAGGCTGCAGAAAAAAGTGTGTGAAACCTTGAACCAAAAATTTGGTCATCTGGTGATGTCTGACCATCTAAGATCCCAGTGCTCTTCAGGGCCACCCCAGTCAGTTTTCTGACATTTTCCAATTGTAACAAAACCCTTTATTAAAGATTTTGGTGCAGAGCACCATCCACACTACTAAATACACAGAAAAGCCCAAAAACACAATGTAAAATAATCGGCTACAAAGGTGCTTCCTTTTGTGTAAATAATTTTTTGAACAGTCTCTTCCCTCTCTCCCTAGGTTGACTGGTTTCCTAATTACACAATCTCTACAGATGTGACCAAGAGTCACTTAAAAAGAAGAAATTAAAAATAAAAAAAAAAACAATCAAACAATGCCTTTTTCAGCACTTTGCTTGGATGGACCACCTCCTTACAATCTGCCTGTGCAAATATTTCACACGTTTTCCTTCCCATTGAAGGTCTCTAAGCCACAAATCCGGTTTAATCCAACACATCCCCTCTGAAAAGGTGATTTTCTCACTGTTGAGAGCCCCTTTCCTGAAGATGCTGTGTTTGGCTAACAGAACATCTGCCTTGCACGAGCTCCAAGGTCTTGGCTTTTCCCACCTCTCACAGTTACTGAAAACAATCAGTTTGCCACCCACAGGGTAAAGAGGGAGGAGAGAGATCTGCCAGACTCTCCACATCAGCCCTGCACTGCCCTCCAGGCCTGGAAAATGCTTTCTGCCCCACTACCCTGGCTGCAACCTGCCTGCTGTGGAACGGGACAGTGGACAGCTGCCAACTGCAGCAACCTCAGAACACAACAAATGACACAAAAACATGAAAACAAGGGACACACAGACACATAAGACATGGTTAACCTCCTCTGCTAACTACAAGGACTGCCCCAAACAAGAGATTATAATGCCACTGTGGTTTAGAACAAAGTTTTATTTAATCAAAAAGTTACGCAATTTTAAGATTTCTTTTGTACGAGTAACAAAAGATTATTTGTAAGCTCTGGTTACCTACCAAAGGCTTTAAAAAATCTGAACTTTATTCTGAAACAAACTTTACCCTTTATGATTTGTTCATCCTTAAACCATGAGAGTAAAGAAGCATATTCAGTACCTTGCTACAGCAAAAATGAGCTTCCAAGTGAATGATTTCCTTTTACTTACATTTACCAAGGCCATCCCTCCTCTTGACTAGTACTTGGAAAAATTCACTTCCCAGGACCTTTGTACCTTAAAGTGTCACCACAGGTAAGGCTGAGAGGTTGGACAAACTGCATCAAGATCAGTCTGTCAGATGGAGAAAAAGATTTGCAAACCAGAATTTTTCAGCCACATCAGTGAGAAGAATAAACTAACAGCTTGAAGGACACTATGGAGTTCCTAACAGACAATGAAAGGCAACAGTGATGAAATACAGTCAGGGAAAAAAACTCTTTCATTATGTCTGTGTTTCCAAGGTTAAAAGGCCTCTTCAGAAAGGGACTTTTTACACACAAAAAAAGTTCTGATGAGAAGTTCTGTACTGACAAAGCAGAATGTAATTTTAGTCCAAAAGGAAACAGTGATAGCCAAGGATGGAAAGGAAGATTTTATATTCATGTTTATGCTAAAAGAAGCAGGGCTGGGGGCACAAGGGGGAGGGAATCACACACAGGGAAAATATCCCAGATATAAATTTGAAATATTCTAAAGGGTACCAATAGTTGTAGTGTTGAAGTAAATGAGCTGACAGGACTCTGTGAGTGATTTGGGCATTCAGTACAAGCATTTACAAGGCAGCAATAATCATCTCAGAAGGTTATAGCCACCAAAAGCATGTGAGGGACTCCTCTCCCAGCTACCTCAGTCTGCCCCCATGGGAGCACACACTTCAGGAGTGCTTCAATCCAACACCCTCAGCTTAGCAGTCAACAGCCTTCAGGAATGTATAGGAAATTTTTGGAAGTTTAAACCACTTTAACAGCTTTCCCTGTCCCACTGGTAATGCATTTACCTCTGACACATGCTTTGCCCTATTATTAGAACAGATTTTCTCTTAATCTAAGTACTGTATAAATCTCTTTATTCCCAGAATCATTCCCAAGAGCAAGATTTCTAAAAAGCTAATGGGGGCAAAAAGACACTGGGTGTCCAAGGCTATAAATGGGTATCTCAACAGGAAAGTATTATGCTCCATTATAAGTCAATTTAGCAAAAGAAGTTCGCACACAGAGTTAGATTTCTTCTTTACATCAAAATTTCTACAAAATAGGAGAGAATGCAATGCAATACACATCCATAAATGCAAGATACAGTACAATTCACACTAATTTACAAATGGTTATTTACACTGTTGTATATACATGTACAGTCAGATCTGGTTAATGCAAATTTGGTACATCTTTTTAAAAAGCAAATCAACAGGTGTCAATGAAGGTATCTAAAATTATGTGACAGGAGACTAGTGACCATTCAGAAATCTTTAGTGCTTGGGTGACCTAAGAAATTAGGCCTGGATTAGCCAGATCTGACTGCAGAAATGAGAAGGAAAAAAAAAAACCAAAAAAATCACACTATTCTGCTTTACAAAAGCAACCAGGCCACTACGGTCTATTGACTTGATGCTATTTCTGCAAGAATGCCCAGATTAATAATCCTCTTCATATTTACAATATAGCTTTAACCACAGCAAGAATTATTAATTTTGGCATTCATGCCCTTAGCTTAACAAAGGCAACAGAGTATCTTCTTGGCAAGTCACAGTCAAAATTACTACAGGATGTTTCTAGAGCTCAGTCATTCTCTTGTCCTCCTTCAAATATCTTCATGTTGCTATTACAGAGACCGAGATAAATTAAGTGAAACGAGTACAAGTTCTCTAGTACCTAACTTACATTCAGAATGTCCTGTATTCACAGTTTCAGGCTACCTTATCATCTGCAATGCAAACTGCTCCTTCCAGCTTAATGCATCTGTAGATATTCCTCAGGAAACGAGGATATCCGAGTGCTACTGGCTCAGACGGGTGTGGAACAAGGCTCAAGGTAACTGGCATTTCATTTTGGGAGGTGTTTGACAGAGCTTCCTCAGAGATGATCACAAATGGATTGAACCTGCACTTCTCTTGAGAGAAAGCTGATGCAGAGCAGTGTTGAGGTGTCTGAAGCGAATTCCAACGTGCAAACTTAAAGCCTTGACCAGTACTGCAAAGTCAACCACTGTAACCTGTGACAGTCCTTGTGCTCCTTCAAAGTGGCTCAGGAAAAGCTTGGGCTATTTGCTACCTGCTTCAAAGTGCTTTTACAGGATTCACTCCACAAGGATGAGATTGAGCTGCACTCAGGAAAAGCTTTGGTTCTGCGGAAGCAAACTTCCACTCCTGCAGTTATTGCTACTTGAGCTGTACAAACAAAAACACTACTGACAAAAATTACAGTAACTCCAAACCTAAGTGGTACTGGGACCTGAAAAGGGAATGTGTTTTGCCAGCCATTGGGAAACTCAGGATCTGTCAAGTGTTGGATTTCCCAAGACCTAATGAACTTCACAGCCTTCTTTCAAAATATTTCACAAATACAAAGCAACATTGTCAGAAATAAAGCCACTGCTTGGAAGAAAATAGTAACAAAGAGTTCAAAAATCTTTAGCAATCTTAGTTCCAAGCACATCTTACTGAACTTAAAGGAAATACAAGACACCAGGGTATTATTCCTCAAATGTCAACGAAGTCCATAGGGAGAAAGTACAGAAGATTAAGGTCTTCAGTGCCTTCATGAGCTCTAGCAACATCCTTGATAACTGCTACAAAGTAAATCAGAAATGTCTATTTTAGCTATTTGTTTCAAATCAAAGAGAGTTTGTCCAGTATAGTAGCCTCCAGCTAATGAAAATGGTTACCTCATTTCAAGTTACAAAAAAAAAAAAAAAAATCGCAGTTCTCACATTTGTATAAAGATTTTTAAGGTTTTGACTGAATAAAAATACAACTGAAATGTTTAGAGATTAATATAAACACGAGGAAAAACAAATCCTAAACCGTGCTTTTGTAAAATAACAGAACGCCATTGGAAATGGTCTTTAACGGTGAATTTTTTCATTCACATGAATTTTCTTTGTCCTGAACCACTCCAAGCTTTTGTAAAGCACATATGTATGTACCTGTGTACATTCTATACACACATACACACACTGCCATGTGCCATAAAGCAATTTTGAATAAATATCTTTGCTGGAGTCTGCACAACAGACCCCCCACGTAAGTTTGTGTTTGCATGTGTTCATGCACACACACAGACTTTGTACATGTGGGCACTTATGTGACCAAAGTGCAAAGTTTTTCAGAGTATCATCAGAGTCCAGTTCACACCTGCCTAGCCCCAAACTGCAGTGTTGGGGTTCAGTTTTCTGCTGTGGGTTCCTTCCCTTCTCCTGCCCCCAATCCCACCCTCCCTTTTCAGAGTTAAAGCCTCTTTTCCCTACAAACTTATGCGTTGTCCCATTAAGTAAACATTTTCTTTTCAGTCAACATTTTGTAATCCAGACCATTCTTGGTATAATAGCTTTAAGAAATAAAGTGTGTGTGATGAGCAAAGCCTCATTGCTCCAGTCATACACTTTTCCACACTGTCCTTCAAACCAGAGGCTTTGAAAAGCAATTTGCTGACAGGAAAAAAACAAGAACCTCCAGACATACCAGAATCTGCACAAGTGCAGGACCGGGTATTTAAGACTTAAGAGTCCAAGGTTAGAAGATGACAAAGCAGAAAGTTGTCATCAGTACAGGAACTGTAAACCTGTGTCTTGCTCCCCAGTGCTACAGGACCTCTGCTCTCCTATCTCCGGCCCCACAGTCCGTTCTGCCACGGGAGCACAACAGATACAGACACCAGAACAGTGTCCAAACCTAAGTCAAGTTTCACAAAGGAAGAGAGATTTGCAATAGTGGTCTTTTGATTTTGAGAGTACACTTAATAAACAAGCAGCTTTCCCACAGAAGTCAGGGATGGCAGGCTGTCCACCTAACACCAGGGACTGGTACAATGTCCTCAGAGAATCTTGTGGTCACAGAACTTGAACATTTCCACAGCTCAATCAAGACAAAAAATACCAAAATGTTATTTGTCATTTCAGCAAGCTGCTTGATTCTTGTGCAAAAGAAAAGTACCATCACATGGAAAGCTACCTTTAAAATAAAAGGAGGGGGGAAATAAAGATCATCCTAACCCTTCTCCCTAGCTATACCACACTAGAGATCTCACAAGTCTATTGTCACTCCTTTTGCTTGTAGGCCTCCAAAAGAAGAACTGTCTCTGACATGTCTTCTTTAGCATAAGTTAATGCAACTTCAATAAAATAAGTTGTTAAACGAATCCTTTGGAATAACTTCACTGTCTGCACCCAACTTTAGCAAAAACTGATGAAAGCAGCAATGGAATCGTGTTAAACTTATAATAAATAATTCACATACAACATATGTTAAATTACAAAGAAGGATTAAATTGCCATTTCTACAACTTTCTATAGATTTAGCAAGTTTCTAATCCGTTTTATATCAACAGCAGTACGTATGTTCTTCATAATAAATTTAACATTGAAGGACTGTCTAGAGGCATTATTTATAAAGCAAGAACCACCAAGTGAGCATTACAGCACTTCAACAAATGTTTAGCTTTTTTTTCCAGTATCTGTTCTCAGAAAAGTTTCAGGGGTTGTCCATCCACTTGGTACAAGTCCTCCTCTTCGTTACTCAGGAAGAGTTAATGGCATGACCTCCAGTTTCATTTTGAAATACTGGTTAAACCGAACAATTGCATACCTGGTCAGAGGGAGAGAGACATTCCAAGTTAGGAACAGCCAACCCCTCACATAACAACAGCCATGCTAAGTAGGACTACTCAAAATTCCACTGGCCCCAGCACCCTGTTTCCAAAATTGACTCTTAGCAGCTGCCAGCCGAGGAAATTAAGAACAGAGCAATGATATTGTAGCACCACTTCTCCACCATCCCCCAGTCACAGCCTGCAAAAGAGAAGCTGCTCCAGGATTATCCAAGGCAGTGGCTCAGTGTTTAATTGTTCTTAATGGGCTGTCCAAGAACTACAATGGCACAGGAATTTGATCCTGATGACTAAAACAAATGTGTCAAAGCTGACAAGTTTGGGGATTTATCAGTGGTGGTTTCTCTCCATCTAGTGGTGACTGCCAGGCACTGCGGCCTGACGGAATTAGGAATTCACATCACTCTTATCTACAGAAATGACATAATTAAGCCCAGTAAACTGGCTTAGTCAGTGCAAAAAATTCTAAAGTGGGATCTTTTGCCAGGTAAAATTATGAATTTTATCTCCTTGCTCCATCCCCAATGGAGAAATTAATTCCTCTGCTTGCTGCCACAAAAGACCATTTTAAAAAGGCCAAAGACACAGGTATCTATCTACCTGAAACAGAACTGAATATTCATTGGTGGTACAAGGACTCTTTAAAACAAGCATGGCCATTTCCAGGATCAACACTCCAGGCAAGAAGTAATCAAGCTCTTTTGTACTGCGTCTTTGATTTTCACTGTTGGAAACGTAGGTCTGGCATCTGACAGACTGCACACCTCACTGACCAACTTGGCTTTCATGCCTTTTCTCCCCAGCAAAAAACACTTAATGCCCAAAAGCATTATGTTCCTTGCCCAGGAGCACACAATTTAGAGAATTTTTAGGAAGAAAAAACACTGGCAGACAGTGGTTATTGCCTTGTTTTCCCTTAAAAATATAGAGTTTTACTGTATGATCACAGAGGTCAAGTGTGTTGCTCAGATCTCGGTTTCTGAGAGCTGGGTGTTGGACTGAGGGCCCCACAAGTCCCTCCCACCCTCTGGTATTCCATACTTGTACATAACAAGCACACTTACCCTAGAAAATCAAAGTCAATGGTGGAATATTTGGCTTGAATTAGAGCCCACAACCCCCAGAAGAAGTGGGAAGCCTGAAAGAAAAAAAAATCAGCAGCAAAAAATTAACCTCATCTTAAATCTAACATGTAAACATTCTCACAGAGACAAAAGTTTACCTGTAAGAGAACACTCAAACCCCAATCTTTTTGTAAAGTTATTTGAGCTCTCTACCAAAGAGATTTATAAGCAGTATTACAGAATAAATTACTCCCAAGCAGAGGAGGAAATCCATTGGATTCTAACTCCCCGTGTGTCAACTTCAAGAAAAACAATGTTGCATTTATAAAACGTGTCACCTATTAAGCAGATTGCTGTATGACTATAAACACCATGCTAAAAAAATGCACAGAAATCTAACTACACCTCTACAATAATTTGTATCATTCGATGTGCATTGAACTCTAGTGCAAACAGGAAATTCCTTTTGCGTCTTTGATTGCACCCTTAGACCTCTATAATTACACTTTCACTGCTCACTGGGACAAAGACAGGTAATGCTTTAAGAAAACCTCTAATTCATCAGCATTTACAGAAATTTCTCATCTGTTCCAGACTCACTTCCAGAGAAGTCTGGAGGCCTCTGTTCACTTTCAGATTGAAAGTATGGATTATATTAATTATATCTATATTGTATTAATATACTTCATATAACATATATTATATTAATATACTTCAGAATGGTAATGGCCATAAGCTTGACAGTGTCCTTGTGGGTGATGTTTCTGGACACCCAGGTGACAAGTGACAGACTCTGAACTTCAGTAAATGATTGCTCATTAATTACCTAAATGGCTTCCTGAAGCCTGCATGTAACACCTGACCAGGAATTTAACAGACATCCATGGGCACACCTGGAAACACCTCAAAATAGCATCTAATCTGTGTCTATGTGAATCTTGTACCTCCAGTTCAGCCAACTTTGCCAGAGAGTTGAAGTTCAGCACTTTACATCAACATCCATTAAGTTCATGTCAAGTTTTCCCTTAACAAAGCTTCCCCCATGACCTGACACAAGTCACAGAGTGTTTGTGCAGCATGGGTGGTCTGCAGGCAAGTCCTGCCCTGCTCTCTAAACACAGCTCTGTCCTCTTCAACATTCCTGTGACCATTGTTTAAAACTGAAAAAACAGTGCTATATATTTTCAAACAGACCACCAGCCTGCTTAATTGCAATTCTAACTCTGCTAAATGAATGGGACAGCTGAATTGAACAGTAACAACTCACATTTTAAAAGAACAGCAGCACACAAGCTGCTGTCTTTAAGGCTTGTTTAATAATCATCTTCCTGTTAACTACACTTCCTCACCCAGCCAGTAGCTTTTGCCAGGAAACTGAGGGTATTACAGTAACAGAGGTGTGCCTGAATTAGTGTGAAAGAGGACTAAAATAAGGACAAAGTGGCTACTTTAGCCTTATTCCTCCTACAAATAGCTGGGAATGTTATTCTTCAGGCGAAAAAAAATACAAGCACTTCTGCTGTAATGTTTCCTGTCACATCATCTAGGCAAAAACAAGATCTGCAAGAGACTAGAGAGACCTGGTTATCTACAAAAGAAAAAATAAAGAAAATCAAAATATTCTCCTTTAACAGAATGCTATCACCTTGTTTTTAAAAAGGCTTTTAAAGCTTGTAAGTCTTCCTGAAGCACTACCTTGCTCTTTTGTCTTCTTTACCATTACAAGCAAAAGTTCAACTAAGACCCACCACAAGCTGTGGCCAACTTAAACTTGCCAGACCAATAAGCAGCCAACAGAAATAAATCCTCATTCAAAGCTCATCTCCTCATTTTCTGAATGCACAGTGCCTCCTCCACTAGGAATATTCTACAGGGAATTTTTACAGAGAAGAAAGTTTCCACAGAACAGTAAAGTTTTATTTCTTATGGAAGTTTTCTTTACATGCCACAACATTCAAACTCAAGAAAATAGCAACTACATTTGGTCAAAGAGTATCAGGTTTCTCTGCATCAATTAATATATTCTAATCGAGTGTTTGTTACTCACCAGTGCAAACTGATTGACTTGGACATACAGAACTTCAACTTCTTTTTCACTGACTTCTGTGCCAAATCCTTTATATTCTTTGTAGGCCTCAAGATAAGATCTCAGCCATTGCTCCTGTAATTTTCTGTCAGGATAAAGGCTGTAGTCTACCTCATTTACTCCTAGGAAAAGGAAAAGAATACTATTAGAACCTTATGTTGCATAAAAAGACCATTAGAAACACTTTGATACCACCATCACTAATCCATTACTGCACCCATTCCCATCCCAATACACAGGCACAGACTGATGTGGACAAAATTCACATTTTTACTTTGACCTGACCTAATAAATTACATGTTGCCAAGAAATTCCAACACAAATCAGAGTGTTCCACATTACAAATTTGTGTTTTCAGCCAGATAGAATCTGCTTGTATGTTGAGATTCAACACCCTGGGCTTTGAGGAAAAGCTGAAGAAAAATTATTTGCATTATGAAACAAACCCCCTCACAAATAGATCAAATATTACATATTTTGTAGGAAAAGAGATTTGTGTGTCACAATATCCCAAAATCCAGATGTACCTCCAGTTATCACTAAGCTCATGTCTGAGGAAAACTTATTATGAGTCTGCCTCTCTCCTCCACAGGGCATTGGTAGAATTAGGAGCCCATAACCCATTTTATCCTGTTTTTCTTCCTATACTGGAGGTGCTCAGTCACAGGCCAGAGAGAGTCCACCAGGAGTCCCAAACCTGGATCACAGCTCACTTTCACATTATCACTCCCAGTGAATTTGGGAATTCTCATCAATTCTTATATTATGAACATTGCAATCCCCTGGCACCTAAACTCTTTTGTGTGTTAGATCCATGTAAAGTTAGCTTTAAAAAAATAATTCAAGCTTTATGGGATAGATGGAGAATAAAAGTGAAGCACAACTATTCTTCATAGGCAAAAAAATGTGCATTTAATCTTCTTACTGATGTAGTTAGATTTCAGAAGTATAAGATGAAAAATCAAAAGTTTTCAAATATAATTTTGTAAAAGAATTTAACTTGCTTTCCAAATGTTTAAATTACCAATTATACAACTCAAATTATGAAGTACACACTCTGATTTTTTTTTCTAAGTTATCTAAACTTAACATTGTTTGTGAAGTAACTGGTAGATTAAGGCTCTTCATTTGACCACAGTGTGCTTTCCATCTGCACTAATCATTATGTAGGTTTTCCCTCCTGGCCCATGCTCTGAAATAATACAGTGTACACTTGAGGTCATTTCTCCCTTATGGAGTAAGTGGAACAGGCATTCACTGTAAAAATTTGAAGTAGTTAATAAATTAATCTAAAACCACCTTATTCCCACCTTTTTCCTATGACATAGTCTTAGCCTTTGCTTCTCATTTTAGGACAGGCCAGGTACTTAGTGCATATATTCAAAATCACCAAAAAACATGTAATTTTTGGCACTGTGGAATCCCACAGAATATTGTCAATATTTACACCCCTAGTGTTTCACTACAGTGGGCTGTCTCTGTGTCACTTCACAGAAGGACAGGGTGAAAGCTGGGTGTTCTGTACTTATCTAATTCTATCAGAACTCAGGACATGATGATTCCATTCCTGGGCTGGAAGAGCTGCAAAGGAAGGGCATAACTGGCCTGCAAAAATGAGACATCAACACATTCTGGTACCATGGGCTGACAGCTGTAAGGATATAACTAAATACACAGACAAAAGAGAATGCACAAGAATGAGTTTGTTGGGGGTTTTAGTAAAACCAGTCAACTTTTACCTCAGAACCCCAATTCTCACCTGCAAATTCATTGAAGTGATTTCCAATGTCATAAGCCAGATAGTTGTACCCAGAGTACTCATAGTCTATGAACTGCACATCACCTACGTGAGAGACAACACAGCAACATCAGAGTCCAGATCAAACCAAGTGACAGCCCTAATCCTTTGGTGTCCTTTGAAGATTTTGGGGGAAACAAACTACAAACCTATCTTGTACCCAGCTGTGTGCTCTCAGACATTCCAGGGTAAGGCTGTGACTTCTACTATATGAGATATTTAAGGGTAAATATTCACTCAGGAAAGCTCTTGAATTTGGAGCTTACAATTCTCTGCTTCAAGCCTGAGTAGGAGGAATTTCAATTTTAACTTCTACCACATGAGGGCCTCCCTTACTCTCAAAATGAGCAGTACAGTAGCATATTTTTTATTTAAACTTTATGTAGAAATAGCAGATCAATTTCTCCCAGACTTAAAAAAATAACAGTTTATTCCCACACAAAAGTGCAGCCACAATGGACTGAACATTGCAACATGCTGACACTTCCTGTTTCCTCAACCACTTCTACAAAGCAAGATTATTCTTAATTGTTGCTTTTTTAAGATGGACTCAGCTGGTCTCAAGAAACCATCAGACAATCATAAGTTCCCCAAAGCTATCTAACTATGTAGCATTGTGTAAACAAGGGCCGATAATGCAGCAAAACACAGCCCCAAATATTTCCAAATTACATTTACCTGCAGTGAAGCTGGGGAAAATGCATTGAAGCTGCTCAACAATGTCTACAGTACATAAAACAGTCAAAATGCAAATGGATGAGATGGATTAGGTGAAGATAGAGCTCTTGTATTTTAAGGGAAACTGGCAAAATTACTAAAAACATCAGAAAAGGACACAGTGGGTTAAGATCTGTTTGCACTAGAACATTAAAAAGTAAAACTTACATTTCTCAGTGCTATACTGAAATGAGTCATTTTTCACCATTGCACCTTTCTCCCTCTCTGTACTCTTTTTTTATTACTAGCTGCATTATTTAATTAACAAAAACATTCATTCTATTATAACAAAAAATCTTTTAACATGACTTAAAACTCTAGGCTAAAAAGAAAATCAAGAACAATGTTAGAATTAAGTACATTATACATGTATTTCCTAGACTAAGGATTTTAAGTGCCTACTACACTGCCTACTTAACATTTAGGAATACTGTACATGGTCAGGACATTGGTGAAACTATTTTATTTTACAAGTTAGCACAGAAGTGTTCTGTTCTATGCAGTTCAGCTTTGTCACTCTCCAACTACTAACACAAATATGTTTTCCACATGGACAAACCTTTTTGTCTAAGCACTTAAAATGGAAATTAAACTCTACAACACAAATATCATCATGTAGTCACAAATCCTCCAAGTCTGAGTTCACCCCTCCTCCCACTGAAAGAGAGGCTTGCTTACCAAGGTTATGACATTAAATCTTTTAGGTTCTGACAAACCAACAGCCCTGCTAAGGGGCAAACTCCTTCCAGGAAATTCTGCTGGCAGTGGAAAACTTGAAGTTCTCCAGAGCTCTGAAGCAGCAGATCTTAAAGCAGCTGCAGGCAGGAGCTTATTGTCCCAGATGAGCTTCTGCCACTGCCTGGCTGGCAGATTCCCAGGCTTGCTCTGCCCACTGGCTCTCCAGTGCTGCTTCTCAAAACATTCACCTCTAAAGTTACAAGCAGTTAAAATCCCAACCCTGGCTAACATTCTGCTACACAGCTCATCTCCTGAACCCCTTCTGCCCCCAAATATTTAATATTTCTTCTATTAAGAGAAGTTTTTCTCTTCCTTTCTCACATAAAATCCCAACACAGTAGGTAAAAGTCTGCCAGTGAAATATGCACATAAATACTTTAAATTTTTCATGTGCAGATTTCACCTAGAACATCCCTAGGTACCAACATGAATTTTTAACTACAGCTAACATTTTAAAAACTTACTTCCAGATATAAAGAATGTTACAGGCAAGCAGGAATTGAAGGTAACAAGGTATGGGTGGGGCTGTTTCCAGGCACTGTCCCCACAAAGCAGGAGCAAGGCCATACCCAGCCCTTGGGGAGCAGATGGAGAAAAGCTGACAAACTCCCATTTGAGAAGACAAGAGTCCAAAGCCAAAAAGCTTTGCATTTATACTGATCCATTTCAGACACATTCTGCTATGAAATTCAGCCTCTGAAGTTAGTTTTTGCACAAAGGCTCAAAATAAAGATGCACAGTTCTTTCTGTGGAACTGAAGGAAAGCAAAAGTTTGAAGTTTGCTGCTTTTGAAAATGTGCAACATATATGTACTTATAGGCACACATAGATACATCCACCCTGCTTTAGAAAAAGCAGAAGAAAGTTTGCAGTAATTGTTGAAATAATCACTGTATTAGGAGTCACTTCTAAGATTTGGCAGGTGTTGTTTCAAGGTTTCCAAAAGGCAGCCACAAATTGTTTATGCCATCAACAGCCCTGAGAGCAGGGGTAACACCACTCAGGCACTGGTCTAAGGGTACTTGTGCTTCACTGAAATGAGAAACAGTTTAAGAACAAGCTCTGCCCCCTCTCTGGAGAAACTACTGCTATTGACAGGAACAGACACATCGAGAGTGTGGAATACTTCAAGTTAAAATACATTTCTTTTTTCTGTGCCTTTCCTAGGGCAGACAACACGCAACATACCCCACAAAAACCACAGAAAGATACAGAATGCAATTCACATTGTGTTCCACGGCCCAGAAATCCACTTGTAAGTAGATCTACAAAGCATCTGCTAGACCTCCTCAGGGTTGTGAGGACACGTCTCTTTCTAGCTGCTTTTCCTTTTTAATGGTTTAACAGGGAAAGCACCTCCCCTGCCCAAGTCCTGGGTGTAATTACCACAGCTGAATGATGTATCCTGAGTTCTGTCCCATCCTGCTCACCAGAGCCACTGAGCCCCTAGAAAACATCTTTAAAAACAAGGATCTGTGCTAGGAACATACTTTAAAAATTCACAAACAGGTCACCCACCCAAAGGATAATTCTAGCTATAAACACCCAATAGAGCTCTGCAAAACAAAACAGGTTTCTAGATCAAAACCAGAAGCCTTAAACATACCTCAGTCTTCAGAAGCACTGAGCACCCACAGACTCCTACCAAAGATCATAGAAAACATTGGGTAGGCAGAGGGAATAAACAGAACAAAACTATCCATCTACCTACACACAACTCCCTGCCAGCTGATTTTCATAGATTCAAAAAATCACACATAGAACAAAGAATTCTGGTACTTGATCTTGTTGAACAGCAAGTATTTGAATACTCTTTAAAAAAATCAGGTATTTTTGGAAATTCCCACATCACGTTGAAAAACAACAACAAAACCAAAACAAAATAAACACACAAAATCCAAACTAATTTAGGAGCATCAGAACACAAGGTCTATAAATAAGCAGTACCAAGCTTCAAGCATATTTTGAGTATTGTTGATGTCAAAGCTGCAATAAAAAGCAATGTGAATTGCCAAACTATATCCTTCAAAGGGTAGATGACAGTGATAATCACAAGTTATGTAAAGTAACACTTGCAGATTTCATATCCTGAGTGACTGAGAATGGACATTAACAAAACAGCAAGAGGCAGAGCTCTCTCAGCCACAGCAGGAACAAATTCAAATCAGATGAGTGAAACTCCATTAAATGAAGTTAACACTCAACATGCTCTTCCAGGCTCATAAATAAAAGGACAGGAGACTGATTTTTCTTCAAAGCAGTAAGTGGCATGACTATGATTTTTCTTTCAACTCTGAAAACTTAATGTGAATTTAATGCAGAGGACAAGTCTAAGGCAAAGCTCAGGAACAAGCCATAATTATTCACACTGCATTGGACATGGTCTGTAGCTTAAACACACACCCACATATCCCCCCGACTAATAAATGTGCAAATTAGGCATTCAAAAACCTAATGATAAATACAGTATTACTAAAATAAATAAATGTTAGGTTTTCTTTGTGCCAGCTTCTGAAAAGCCAGAAAATACAACCAGTTTTGCAGAAAATTTACTGAAGGGTAAAGAAAAAATAAGATAATTAATCTGGAAAATCAATTCTCACTCGTTTTCAGTTTAGGGTCACCATGGTCTTTTGGATACACAGAAGCTTTTCTGGATGGAAGAGTGAATTTAATCAGAGTATTGCATTCACCAAAGCTGTTAACTACCTTCAGACAATTGGATGCCATTCCTAGTGAGGCTCATCCTTAAAGAGACTATTTGGTGCTCTTACAAAATTATTTTTACACCAAGAAAAGCTTTTGCTCTGCTAAACACAATTCCAGTTATTCACATTTCTTTACAGTTCAAGCTGAGCTTCCTGTTCATGCTCCGTAAAAAGTGTGCTATAAAAAACAACTTTCCAATGGCAATCATCCTTCCTACAGATGCCACTGAGGTTTGGTTACTATGAAAATGGTCCCTGCTGTACTCAGACTGCACAAGTTTTACACCACAGTACATGTACAATATTCAAATGTAAGTTTAATAATATATTTACTTCACATTTCCAAGTGTTTCCCCCAGCCTAAGTACTGTACACACCTCCCCACCCTGTCTCCAAGCTCTAAACACTCACACACTTGTTACTCTAGGATTGCTCACCAGTCATGCACTACTGGCATTGTTTTTTTCCTCCATTCTGTTTAAAATAAGAAAAGCACACACAGCATTTGCTTTCTGATTAGGAGCTTCAAGCCTATCCACCATAACAGTGAAGCTTTTAAAGGAATTCCTCAGACTTTTTTCTTTTTGTTGCATGGTTCTACTATGAAAAGTGACTATAAAAATTACTTTTACCTCAGTGGGTCTGCTCTGGAATGCTAAAACTCAAGGGGATTTCAGCACTAAAAAACCCCACATGGTAAAAAGAGATTTCTTTTTGGTACTGCAGTATCACAACTCCAAGTGTGTAAGACCACAAGTCTGGTCTTAGGTACAGTTTTCAGGCTTTCCCCCCTTTGGCTTTTTGAGCAGAACTACAGTTGATCATTGAAACTCAGTAAAACCACTCAAGCTTGGTACTGAATTTATAGAACTTAAATTTTATGTTAATAGCATTGATAGGGTGCATATAAGCATGTATAACTAAAAGTCCTAGCAATTCCCTTCAAAGATGGTATTCTGAGAGGGAAACTTGTATACAAATCACCAGAAGAGTTTATTTCCTCAATTCACAAGGAAATGCAGAAATGATGCAGAATTCACAGCCAATTCTCATACTAGAACCACCTCCAGCTTGGGTTTTTTTTTTTTAGTAGTTAAGGCACATAACTTTAACAGGTCCAAGACCAATAAATGATGGCTTCAGCTCCATTCAGTTATTTAGTTCACTCATTTTGGGCTTACACACCAACAATCTTCCCCAACTGGCACAATGCAGCATCCTTCTTTTAAAAGAAAACCTTTTAATCTGATTAGTCACATTTAGCTGAGCTCAGGTATTTGAAATGGAAGGAAAATTGTGTCTTTTTACTGCATAATGGCCATTTTAGTGTCAAAAGTTTGCCTTGTTTGTTTTAATACCTGATTGATTCACTTAGTAACCAAACCCCAAACACTAAAATCAAGAAGCTGTGGGTTTATATGGAAGCTTTAACACATCTTAAGTACATGAAGTACCAGTTAAACATATTGTAATAGAAACAAAAAAGTAATTAATATCTGCCAAGGTGTGTGCTGCCTACAACTGTTTAAACAAAGCTTGTATTTGCAAAATAAATCTTTTAAGAAATCTGTGTACCTTATGCAGAAAAAAAAAAAAGGAGCTACTGAATGTAGTAATTAATATCATTAAGATAATCATTATGAAAGGGTATTCCCCACAACCACACACCAGAACAAAACCCATCACAGGAGACAATTTCCATCTTATTTCCTATACTTGCATGATTTTCTTTTCTTCCTAAAAGCTTTATACAACCAGAATAGAATTAACATCCTGTTACATACTTTGAAGGCCAGGCATAGAGGCAAGCTGGTGATTAAAAAATTCATGAGTTCATCAAAGAAAAGCAAGGAACACTGATTTTCTTCCTCTACACAGATAGAGAATTAGCTAATTAACAACTTAGTATTTGCACAGGTATGACTACCATTACCCTGGGTCTTAAAAGCTCAGGCTGAGTTCACCTCACCAGGTGAGTAAAACACCCCACTGATGCAGCACATGCACTTAGAGCACAGTAAAGCCATCACTACTCACTGTTTAGTTCAACACCTACCTCTTTTCTTGTTGTAAATAATATTCTTACACAACAGGTCGTTGTGACAGAGCACCACTGGTGAGCCTAAATTTGACAGTCTTTCCTTCATCCAGGCCATCTCCTCCTGGAGAACTTGAGGACTTGGAATGTCACTTAAGAACCTTTTTGGGTATAAGGAAACAGTTTAAATATTTAGTACTCTGTGTTCTACACCAAGCAGTTGTAATGAAGTATTTTTCTCTACATTCTTCCTGCAAATGGTTCAACAGACCCTCTCCCAAATCAGGGCATTCTTTCCCAAGGCACAACAGCAGACAAATCATGACAATCATTTTTCTCTGTCCTCCCCCCCCCAAAAAAAAAACAATTTTCTAAAGATTATCTGTGCTGTAAACACAACAATAATCCAAAAATCAGGAGCAGAACATGAATATACTCCCACCCATTTTAAAGGTGCAAAGATTAAAAGAATTATTGCATGAATTTCATTCACTTGTTGTTCATTACATTACTTCCTCCAAGAAAAATACACAACAGAATTAGGTACCATATGTACCTATCCTGAGGAAATGAACATTAATTTTTAGTCTNAATTTTCTAAAGATTATCTGTGCTGTAAACACAACAATAATCCAAAAATCAGGAGCAGAACATGAATATACTCCCACCCATTTTAAAGGTGCAAAGATTAAAAGAATTATTGCATGAATTTCATTCACTTGTTGTTCATTACATTACTTCCTCCAAGAAAAATACACAACAGAATTAGGTACCATATGTACCTATCCTGAGGAAATGAACATTAATTTTTAGTCTAGTCACAGTATACTTAAATATATATATATATAT
>VZRX01008067.1:0-18235 GCA_013398075.1 Notiomystis cincta
GCGGGAGAGGAGAGTGCGCGGAACCCCCGTGCCGCACGACCCGCCCGTGCCGCTGCTCCCCGCCCTGTGCCGCCGGGAATCCGCGGTGCGGAATCTGCCGCCCCGAACCCGCCGCGCGGTGCGCGCTCCCGCGGGCCGGCGGAAAGATGGCGTCGGTGTGGGATGAGTCGGAGGTGAGGGGCCGGGGCCGGGGGCGGCGGGTTCGGGCTGAGGCGCGGACCGGGCCGAGGGTGACGCTGCCGTTGTGCCCCCGCAGGACGGTGTCGGCGAGGAGGTGCTGAAGATGTCCACGGAGGAGATCGTGCAGCGCACCCGCCTCCTGGACAGCGAGATCAAGGTAGCGGCGGGGCCGGGCCGGGCCACCCTCCCTTGGGAGCTCTGTGCTGCCGGTGTTCGGGGCGGGCGGGTTAGCACAGCCACCGGGACAGCAGAAAATTAAACACGGTTAACTGCATCGAGAACGGCAGATTGAGGAATACTGAGCCGCGAAGGTAGGGGAGAAGCACTGGAAGAGCATGGACCCGAGGAAGCTGCGGGGGCGGTTGTTCGACGCAGCCATGGATGCTTTAGCTAAAGTTACACAGGTTCTCCCTGCTCTTCTTAGGCACAGGGGAGGGGGAGTCTGTTCTGTGGCCCGAGTCAGGTAGGATCATTGGGTAATTCAGGTTGGAAAGGACTTGAGCAGACCTCCAGGCCAAACTCCTTCTCAAAGCAGGGTCGGCCATAACCCAGGCTACTCAGGGCTTTATGCGGTTGGATCTTGAAAACTTTTAAAGACAGATATTGCACCGCTTCTCAGGGTGTTCAGTGCTGCTCATTGACAGATCTCGTGAGGATAAAGATCTGCTTTGCATACAGCCTCAGCCTCTCCTATTTCCGTCTTCATTATTTTATCTGCCCATTGAGTACTCCTGTGAAGTGGTTCAGTCTTTCTGATACCTCCTTCCGCAGCAGTTCTGCTCTCCAGCTGAATAAACCCAGTCCCGCAGCTGTTTCTCACAGGGCCTGTACTCCAGCCCCCAGCTGTCTTGATGGCCCTGTGCTGGACTCAGTCCAGTTTATCAGTGTCTTTGCTGTATGGGGGACACCAAAACTGGAGTGCTCTAGGTAGGATTAAAAGTATTAAGTAAAGGGGACTGAACACTTTGCTCCATCTACTGCCTGCAGTCCTGCTGGTACCGCCCAGGGTGCAGTTTGCCACCCTTGCTGTCAGGGCACATTGCTGGCTCCTGTTCAGTTGTTGTCTTATGGAGACCCCCGGGTCTGTTTCTCAGTCATCAGCATGTGTCCCTGCAAAGTGCACTTCCCTCCCTGGTGCAGGGCTTTGCATGTGTCCTTGTGTTTTGTAAGGTTTCTGTGTGGCAGCTCTGCCCCTGAACACAGAGATTATTCCCCCTAGTTTGGTGTCATCTGCAAACATGACAAAACTTGAGAAAATATTCCATCCTCTTGCTTGTTCACTCATGAAGATGATAAGGAGATAAACCTGTCTCAAGATAGACATGTTTTGCATAAAAGAGCACTTACAAATTTAGAGTAAGTTTGCTGCCATTTTAGCAGTATTGAGATAAAATATTTAATAAATTCCACAGAGTAATTTCATCCTATACTTCTACAGGCTCCACAAGTAATTCTGACTTACTAATGTACTTTATTATTCTTTAAAGGCAGTAAAGGTGAATATTGTGTCATATTTTTAAATTGCAGAATACAGTAAGGAGTAGAAGTAGCCTTCTTCATTTTATAGTAAGAGCATTAGTTGCAAAATGTTTGTCAGAACCCTCCCTTCAAGCAGTTTTCCTTGAATGTTTTCTAAGTCGTGTTTGATTAAATTTATTAAGTTTTTTGCATTTTTATTTAGCAGATTCCTTATTGCCTTCTGTAACAGTTCTGTCCTGTGAACAAGTATTTGTTACAACACAGTAGCATAAAGACTTTTAAAAAGATGGTTTCTTAGTGCAGAGTGGATTTCCCCATTGAACACAGTCACATCCACCAATTCAGGTGTGGCCAGTTCTCCTGAGACCTCTTGGTGCTCCAGTCACTTCAGTGGGGTCACAGAGTGTGTGTTTGCACTCTGTGGCTGACCAGGAAAGGGAGGAACAGGCCTGTCAGTGCCAGCCAGAGATTGGATGGAGACTACAGAACTTCTTTTCTTGGAGGTTCTTTTCCCTTACAGTTAGTAGGATCCTAGAATAGTTTGGGTTGGAAGGGACCTTTAAAGGCCAGTTCCTGCAGTCAGCAGAGATGTCTTTAACTAGACCAGGTTGTTCAGAGCCCTGTCCAATCTGGTCTTGAATGTTTCCAGGGATGGGGCATCCATCACATTTCTGGGCAACCTGTTGCAGTGTTTTACTATCCTCTTACTGTAAAAAAAAATTCCTATATTTAGTATAAATTTACCCTCTTTAAGTTTAAAACCCTTACCCCTTGTCCTGTTGCAGCAGGTCTTACTAAATAGTCTGTCCCCATCTTTCTTGCCTTTAAATACAGAAAGGCCACCATGAGGGTCTTCCTGGAGCCCTCTCTTCCCCAGGCTGATTCATAGAATGGTTTGGGTTGCAAGGGACCTTAAAGATGTTCCAACCCCCTTGCAAAACATAACTAAAATAAGTGTGCATATGTAGTCACTTGTATATCTGTATATATTAAAAGATCACAACCAAACCACAGTTGCCATATCTGGGCAATATTGTTATGTGGGTCACATTGCAACCCTTGAGGCTACCAAGTCATACTGGGAAGAAATTATTTCTGGTTGTTGATTAGTTAGAGACCAGAATGGACTGTGTAGCCTTGATTCCTAACACATTTTGGCTAATTTTCTGACTTCACTTTTTTCATATTACATTTTCCTTTATTCCTCAGACTTAGATTTCTGTAACTGTTTGCTTTTGGAATAATCTAACTTTATCTTGCCTCAGTCTTCTGATACTATTCCTTTTTCTTTCATGTGTGTACCAATTGCAGATCATGAAGAGTGAGGTACTGAGAGTGACCCATGAGCTCCAGGCCATGAAAGACAAGATCAAAGAGAACAGTGAGAAGATCAAAGTGAACAAAACCCTGCCATACCTTGTCTCCAATGTTATTGAGGTGAGCATGGTGGGCTCTTAGGTAGTAACATAAGAAGTGTGTGCAGTCTATAATGGCAGGGAGAAGAGAAACTCATCAGGGATTCAAGACATGGAATATTCTCAGACTGTTGATGCTGCCAGAGCCAGGACTTTCTGGACTGCTGGACAGAGCCAGGACTGTTGGTTTTGTTTGTGACCTGGAAGTGCACACCTCTTGCCCATTTCTTGTCTGGATCATTCCTTAGACTTTGGGTACTGTTCATCTGTACCTAACAATCCTCAGAGGGTGACACAGCCCGGCTGAGCATAGACTTGAGCATTTGAAATTGGACACATGCTCTCTGAAACTTGTGAAACAGCAAATGAAAGGCCATGGCTCTGTTACTCCATCACATTCTTTTTGTAATTCAGTAATTTTGATGGTAGGAAAAATAATGCTGATAGTTTGCTATTTTAAAACAGGATTGGTTTGTACTATTGTTTTAAAACTTAATGAGCTTCAGGCTTCATGTGAGCTGGTGTATGGGAGAAGGAATCAATGCCATTAGCTACTACTTTGTTCTGCATTTTGTAATGTCTTTCTATGCACTGTTGCATGCTGCTTCATGAGGAAAGGAAGAAATCAATTTTTACAGGAGGGCTTTAATGGTTTCAGGATTCTACTGCTGATGGATAATGCAAAGCTTTATTTCTTCCAGTGCATGTTTTCCAGAAGCATTAGTCCTGGGGTCATCCTGGTAGTGTAGTTACAATTGTCATGAACTCTTTCACCCTGGTTTTCAGCTGCTGGATGTTGACCCCAATGACCAGGAGGAGGATGGAGCAAACATTGACCTGGATTCCCAGAGAAAGGGCAAGTGTGCTGTGATCAAGACCTCTACACGTCAGGTGAGACCCATGTGCCCAGCCAAGTGTGAGGAGTGATGCAAAGGACCTTCTCCTAGTACCTCTGATTTTGCTTACTTTGCTGTTTTACAGACATATTTCCTGCCTGTCATAGGGTTGGTTGATGCTGAGAAGTTGAAGCCTGGAGATCTGGTGGTGAGTGATTCTATTGTGATAGTTAGCTATGATGATGGCCAGAATATTGCATATGTCTTGCTTTTAAGAAAGGAGACAAATCTGTCCAGATATCCCCAAGACCATTTTTCTATGAAAATTTTAATAGAAAGGTATTATGGGTTCAGTTAGTTTTGTAGTAAAGAAAAGAAGTTTGGGGGGTGTGTCCTTTATACATACAATTAGATGCTGAAAGTTTAGAGATCACTTAGTAAGTGTTGTAAACCCTGTCTTATTGTAAGTGAACTGGACCACTCGTTTAAAATGTGGTAGGTTAACTGTGGCATTCTCTACTCTGCCAGGCTGGGGTGATTTGATGAGTGCCAGTGTCAAAGCTGTTATTCCTGCATCCTTGAGGTCTAAGTAAATCAGCTTTGATTGCATCTTTATTAAGTGCTCTGTTAAAAACAAAGGACTTGTGTTTACAGGGGGTGAACAAAGACTCTTACTTGATCCTGGAGACTCTGCCTACTGAATATGATTCACGGGTGAAAGCCATGGAGGTGGATGAGAGGCCCACAGAGCAGTACAGCGACATCGGGGGACTGGATAAACAAATCCAGGAGGTGATGCTTTATGTACAGTTTCTGCCATGACTGTGGACAGCAGTCTTTGAACTTCAGCTCAAAAGCAGACAGCCGGGCTCTGTGGACAAGAACGGGTTTCTGCATTAATATTTTTCTTTTGCTGTAGCTCGTGGAGGCCATTGTCCTGCCAATGAATCATAAGGAGAAATTTGAAAATTTGGGAATACAGCCACCCAAAGGAGTCCTTATGTATGGGCCTCCAGGAACAGGGAAGACACTTTTAGCTCGAGCATGTGCTGCCCAGACCAAGGTAAAAGGAGCCTATGAAAGTGTGTGCTGCTGTAGAATAGCACACAACAAAGAGAATACCTCCAGGGAAATAGGGTCATACACACAAACTGGTGTTACAGAGGCTGGGATTTTCCTGTCCATTTGCTTGCTTGTTTTAATTAAGGGCTTCTTAGAGTGCTTAGAAGTGACCCTGTTGAGAAATGAGGCCTAGGATTGATTCTCTTTCACTTCCCAGGCCACGTTCCTGAAGCTGGCGGGGCCACAACTTGTGCAGATGTTCATTGGTGACGGAGCGAAGCTGGTACGTGATGCTTTTGCTCTCGCAAAAGAAAAAGCTCCTTCCATCATCTTTATTGATGAACTGGATGCCATTGGCACTAAAAGGTGAGCTGTAGTCCTTGTTGTAAAGTTCTTGGGAGCTGCCTAGCAGCCTCCTTTGCCCTGTTTATGTAAGCAAAGCCTTTTAAAGCATGGCTTACTAAGAAAGAGAGTGTGAACACATTCAGAGATGGATAGCAGTTGCCACAATCCATGGGCCCAGAAGCAAAGTTCATCAGACTTGCTATCTGTCTCATAGCCCCCTGCTGTATAAAACTGTTTTCTGATCACTCCAGCAGGCATCTGGAGATGTTCACCCTCATATAATACTTGGGCCGGGACAACATAAGCCAAATTCAGCTCTAAGGACTAAATAAGTCTTAGGTGCTGCTGACAGTTATTCTAGTTGCAGTCCTCATCATGGCAGGACTGTAGTTTGAAGGAAAAATTTGGAACACTTAGGCCAAGGAGTGTGAACTGCAGTCATTCTGTGTTTTGATGTGATTAAAAACAGGCTGGTCAGGTTCATGCTGATAAGTTTTACCCTTGTTTCCCCTCAGGTTTGACAGTGAGAAGGCCGGTGACCGGGAGGTGCAGAGGACCATGCTGGAGCTACTTAATCAACTTGATGGTTTCCAGCCCAACACACAAGTCAAGGTTGGGAGCTAGCAGGGAGTGCTGCTAAGGTCCAGGGCACTCCAGCAGGGGGTGGAAAATAATGTACAGGGAAGAAGCTTGGTGAATCTTTGGGGAGAAGAGGCCTGTCTTCCAGGTGCCTCACTGATGATCCTACTTCTGCTTAGGTGATTGCTGCCACCAACCGGGTTGATATCTTGGACCCAGCTTTGCTCCGCTCTGGGCGATTAGATCGGAAGATTGAGTTCCCAATGCCTAATGAGGAGGCCAGAGCCAGAATTATGCAGATTCATTCACGCAAAATGAATGTCAGGTATGGTCTTCTGGGGCTCTGTTTGTCACTCATGATGGTACCTCAGGGCTGAGAAGTGGTTGGCAGTCACTTGTTGGGAGCTCACTGTGGTGTTGAGGAGACTCCCTACGTTGCTTTTTCTATTTGGTCCGTGCTCTCAGACTTTGTTTCCCATTTGCTCACATCAGCCCTGACGTGAACTACGAGGAGCTGGCTCGCTGCACAGATGATTTCAATGGAGCCCAGTGCAAGGCTGTGTGTGTCGAAGCGGTAAGCATTCCTCCACAGAAATAGCACTATGGGAGGGAAATGTGAAAGCTAGCATGGAATAATTCTTTGGAACTGGTATGGTGGTCACAGTCCCTCACTTTCCCTCTCTAAATACTGTCTTGTTGGGCAGGGGATGATTGCCCTCCGCCGCGGAGCTACAGAGCTCACCCACGAGGACTACATGGAAGGAATCCTGGAGGTTCAAGCAAAGAAAAAAGCCAATCTGCAGTACTATGCCTGATCTCTGTGCAGTCAAGATTGTGGCCTTGGCAGAGGACAGGAGTAGACTGGACTGTATAATTTACTTTCTGTTTGGAAAAAATAAAGCATTTTTTCCCTTTAAAAACAAATCCATGATGTGTTGGGGCTGTCGCCCTTGCTCAGTCGTTCTGCATCTGTGTAAGGCAGGCTGAAAGCCTCCTGTCCACAGTGCCCATCATGCTGCCTTGGGACCCTCCTCCAGCAAGAACAGAAGAAAATCCTGCTCTGATACTTCTGCATGAGGATCAAGAGGCTATACTGCAGTAAGTGTACTCTGACAGTGATGACTGCAGCTCAGACAGCATCCCCAGCTCTTGCCTGCACAGCCAGTGAACAGCCTGCAGTCTTGTTAGAATTTGAAACTTTTGAACACTCATTTTGCAAGGGTGAACACAATTCACACATGAATGATGTTTTAACTTCATCACTTGAACTTAACTCTTGAAGCTTTAACACTGTTGCTGGTTATGTGTAGGTGAGTTCTCTGGTGAATCAGTCGGGTCATAGTCAAGAAGAATTCAAGGTTTTATCCACAGAGCAAGTCTTTCAGTACTTTTAATGCCAGTTGAGAATTACAACTTCCATTTAAAAATTACACTTTTCATAAATACACTGACTTTAGCATTAAGTATCTTACATGCCACTGTATTGTATTTTAAATACAATGTAAACATCTCCAAATGCTGGCCATCTCATCTTTACCTGTGCAGTTTTTGGACGCTTGGGAGAGGGGCGGGGATGGGAGAGGAAAAAAAGAATAAATGGATGAAAGAAGAATGCACTCCAAAGTACTTTGGCTGATGTTCCTGAGTTAGCCCTAGTACTTGTGCTGGTACCAAGGTCCTTAGTGCTCATTTTGTAGAGGGATCTTGTTCCAGCAGAACACACGTGTTCTAGACACACTGTGTTCAGGGGGCATTTGACACTGGAAGGGGGTGAGTGGAGAACTGAGCAGAAGCCACACGTTCCTGAGGAAAATACACTGTGGTTCCTTTGGACACTAATATTAGAGGGGGCTGTACATCTGCTATTTTAGCAATACTGTTACTTGAGCTCAGGGAGAATTACTCATCTCCTTTCACAGTACAGGAGCTGCACCCACAAGTTAGTTCAGAAGTGAAAGTTGATCCTGGCAGCTCAAACTGACATATTTTGAGAAATGTACCTCTGGTGGAATAGTTAAAAGCCGCATGTTGCATACAGCTTTACCCATTAAAACAAGGGTATTCCAGTTAGCCAAATGAGTAACCTTAACTGTGTAAGAAGCTGAGAAAAACTTTCCTCTGCTTTCCCAAAGTCTGTTAAGAGTTTTCTTAGAGTCTTGCTGCTCAGTTACAGCTAGCTCCTTTTGGAAACAGTTTGAGTAGTGAGTAAATAGCTGAATCCACAGCATGGAATAGCACAGGTTTCTGATTTAAATAAATTAATACTAAGAATGGGCTAATTCTTTGGCCTAAACCTCGGCTTAGATCAAGGTTCTTTTGGGAAAGGATGGCCTGAGCCAACACTAGACATGCCTGTTGCAAAAGTGTTCAAGCCAACTTCACTTAGCTCCTTGCCCTAAATTGGGTCTGAATTACACAGACCTGCAGCAATAGAGTTGGTGCGTAAACATCCCTTACAACTGGACAATAACAGGACCATGGAGGTACAGTTCAAAAAACAGCACAAAAGAAGACACAACCTCGGACTTAATCCCTTGTAAACAGAAGAAAAACTAATTGAAAGAACTGTCCCCCTTAAACCATCAATGATCAAGTTGCCAATAATTCAAACCTGGAGTTACTTGCAATGTCCGTGTCTGCGACTGGAGGCTGTAGCAGCGTCCCATGGCTGGCATTTCAACAGCTCTGGCACTGCTCTCCATGTGCTGACATGCCACCTCTTCCCGGTGTTAACCCACAGCTCTGCCCAGGCTGCGCTTTCCAGAGTCTCTCCTCACTCCCTCTGGGGTCACACGGCCCCGTTTTCTTGTCTGGGTTTTTGTACGGACGCCCGGGAGGTGTTGAGTGATGGGGCCAATGTGCAGAGGAACCCAGCCAGCAGGGTGAGGCCCAGGCCCCCCCAGGCACAGAACATGGACCAGCCATAGCCATGACTGATGTCCTCTGGCAGCCCATAGACGTAGCGAGGATAGCGGGATAACTCAAAATTGATCCCAGCTACGCATGTGCAGAGTGAGATGATACAGCAAGTACCTGCAGGAGAAAAGCAAGAGGGTTCTACACTGCCCTCAGACAGGTTAATCATGCTCTGGTTTTTTCCCTCGGTATTTTCAAAGTCATGAATTTTCAAGATCAAGAATTACCCTTGGGTTTTTTTTTCTGCAGTCCTACCAGCCACTCTCCTTATAAGACAGAAAAAAAAAAAAAAGAAGGGAAAATATGTAGCACTACAGGATACCTCACTTCATAAATAACCAGTATTACCTTAGCACCTTTCACTGCAATTTTGAACTCGGTCATAGTTCATCGTCCTTTGATTCTCCTGAGACTATTTCCAGTGTCTAATGCCATCAGGTTCCAGACAGTACTTGGGCAGTTTCTCCTACAAAAGGTAATTAACTCACTAAATCCCAGTGCTACAAAGTGCAGCACTGCTTGGTTTCCACTAGGAACACCCACACTTCTGCCAGCTGTACCCTAGGCCCACAGAGCGTGCCCACATTTTTGTTATTTGCTACACATTCACTAAACACCTATACAGAGGAGAAAAAAGCCTAAGAAGACACGAGGCACTCTAGTATGTCTAATATACACTGGTACACTAGACTCCAGGTCTATACTGCCCATTTTCAAGTTGAAAAATCAAAGTTCAGAAAAGCCTTTGGTAATACAGAAAGTCTGCTCCTACCCAGGACAAACAGATGTAACATCCCTGGGAAGCACTGAGCTCACGTCCTTATCACTGGGCCAGCATTCTCTCAGGCTTAGCTGGGTTTGGACTTCATCATTACATGAAGATCTAAGCATCTTTGAGTACCAGAAAGGTTCTCTACATTAACTTATGTTTGCTTGTTATTATTCCTAGGGAAAACTGAGCTGAGCTGTCTGACAGGAGCCACAGGCTGCCCACTTGGAGCAAGCCAGAGGATTGTGCTCATTGTGCACATGGTCCCATGGCTACCCACCAGCTCTCTAGAGCAGAAGGCTCATACACATACGTTGGGGTCTACTGAGAAACATGCAATACCATGCAAGCACAGGTCCTGCCCAGTGCTGGAAGTGGTACCTGCACTGTGCTGACAGTTTGCTGCACTAAGTAACTGCTTCATGTGCTTGCTGTGGGCTGATGTTACTCTTACTTTTACAAGGCAGCAATACTGATTGTGGTGACTTGAGGAGCAGAAGCGAAAGGCTCTCACCTCCCATTAGGAAGAGCAGCCCAGCCACGTACTGCATGAGCTCCTGCTGTTTGCAGCAGCCCAGCACACCAATGATCCACCCAAACAGGATGATGGACACTGCCATGCCAATGAAGCCAGCTGTCATCCTCCGCAGATCTGAAGGAAAAGGAGAAAAACAAGACAAGACATGAACATGGCAGCACTTAAAGAGAACAGCCAGGGGAGAGTCCAGACAGATGTGGATTTACTGGTTCTAAAGTTTATACTTCAACCATGGACTTCTCCTCCTGTAGCTTCTTTAAGGTAGATAGTTTGCCCATTGCACTGAAACTAAGGGAATCCATCCAAATTGGCTCCATTGTGCTGGGCACTGTGCAACTGGAGAGCATTTCTGTCCTGATTCAGAGAAGTACCAGCCAAATACTTCCCAGCATGGAACAGAAGGGGTTCATCATGAACTCATGCTAATACTGCAAGGGCTTTTTTTCTTTTTTTTTTTGGTGTGACATCTTTCTTTGGGATAGAGTTTGCTGGGGGAGAAAATTTTCTGCTGAAAACAGAAACAAAAGAAGCAAGAGGGGATACTGGAGAGGACTAAAGGATTAGCACATGGGAGGCACATAGTATGAACTAAAAAGAGAAATAGTGGGAGGGCAGAAGCAGACACCAGATCAATACAGTATTATGGGCACAACTCCAGTAGCAAGCTCTAAAAAAATAGCTTGGGTACCAGTGATGTTAAGAGCACTTTGTTATCCCTAGTGAAATTGCTGTTCTTGTCTCCTCCTAGTTCAGTCTCCAGCTGAACTAAGATTTCCCTGGCACTGACTCTCACATGGCAGGGGCTATGTTGAATTATGTAACGCAATAGAACAAAAAAACTGAGAGAGAAGCAGGAGCAGAAAAAAACCTGATTAAATCTTTCTCAGTCACAGGCTCCAGGTCAGTTATCTGTGTGGGAAGGATGTGGGCATGAGGCAGCTTGTGGGCCAGGTGCTGGTAACAAGAGTTGCAAAGACAAACTGAGATGTTCCCTAAAAGAACTGGTCACCAGGGGGTTGCATCAGGTCACTGGTGTGCACACAGAAAACTGCAACAAGGTCTAGAGAGTGATGCAGCACCTTTGCTGAAAGCCAGCTAGGAACTGTCTGTGCCCAGATACAGAATTCGATTACACCTTGCAATTCACTACACACATCTGTATTCCTGAATTCCCAGCTTTAAGCCCCTCCAAACCTCACATCCCCTTCCAGTGATACAGTTGACTGCTTGCACTTCCTCACTAATCAATCTGCATCTATGCTTAGACGAGGTGATTGCGAGCCCCCAGCTGGCACTGCATTAAGGCATTAAATGATCCAAACACCCTCGTGCCCTGCTCCGGGCTACTTACGGAGCGCGTGCCACTCATCCTGCCGGATGGTGTTGGTGATGTTGATGGGTAAGTTGCGAGGCAGAGAGCTGGAGGTGTAGTGGTACTTCACAGCAGTGCAGCGCTGAATAACTCCTGTAAAGAGACAGCAGTGGGAAACAGCATGAAACCCCTGTGCCTTGCACTTGCTGCTGAGTGGGCTGGTCCAGCAGAGCTCACACAGGGGAAGCCTTAGTTCAGTAACAGAGCAAATGTAACCAAAAAAGAGCTGTTTACTTCCAAGGCTTTGGGATTAGGAGGGGAGAGAACGGAGAACGTACAAAGAAACACCGGCAAAGCAGGAGCCAGGTGCTCTCTCCAAGAAGCAACAGCTGAAGTTAAACAGCAATGACTGTCAGGAAAAACATCTCTGGAAGCTTTCTAGAGGAACTGCTGTGATCTCTTTGGGATGTCTAAGAAGACAAGAACGTGGCCAAGTACCAACAGGACCACTTCATCTCTAAGAAGACAGAACTGAAACACTCTGAAAATTTGGAGTGAATGCTGGGAAGTGAAGTGCATAGGAGAATCTTTTCAATTCACTCCAGTAGTCATTGGCTCTTTGCTTTACTTTCAAAGAACACTAGGTAGGCTTGTTTCTATTATAGCTTAAAGAAAAGTGTACCCCAGATGTAAATGTGAACTTACAAGCACACTCTTCTTAAAAGGTATTTTTAATTTAGAAAATGGGAGAGAATAAACATGGATGGTGGGGCAGAAGAGAGCAATCAGAAAGGCAGAAGAGCCAAACAGTACAAAAAGTTCTTCCTAAACAATGGCTACAGGGTCATTACCGCTATTTGAATGTCAGAGCAGAAGAACCATTCAAAAACAATCAGCTGGCCAGTGAGCTAATTAAGCTGGTGAACAATCACTAGCAGAGAGCTGCAGACTCAGTGATCAGCTTTGCAAAAGACACAAAAAACCCCAGGAGAAGTGAGCTTTATATGGCTCCCACAGCAATGAGAAGCACGATTTTCTTCTCTAACAATGTTCCCTGGGACTGTACTGACCTGGTTTCTGCAAGGACCTGCAAAGAGGAAGCCCCCATTTCACAACATCAGAAGTTGCATACAAGAGGCCCAGGCAACTCCAGCTATCAGGCCAGGGAGGGAAAGGTGAGCTGAATTTCCTCCCATTTCTAGTGGACTGCCATTCTCAGCTGTCCTTAACACAACCCCCTTCCCTTGCTGTAGCTCCCTGCTGCTCCCCCAGCACCACAGAGCACTTCCAGCTGTACACAATACACAGAGGTGATGCCCTTCACCTGCAGCCAGTGGCCTCTCCTGCTGAGCAGTGCTCCCTCCTTGCACTTACCTCAGGACAGGACAAGGCTGTAGAGCCACCTGAGCCAATGATCAGCAAGACAACCCAGTGACAGAGGGTGCCAGGTCATTTACAAAGGCTGCAGACATCTGAGTTAAGAACTTGGGCCATATACAGCACATGACAGTATCTAATGGAATTTCACCTGTACCTGCTGGCTGAACTCAATTTCAATGGTGCCATGATTTGCATGTGTTTTTGAGAAATATGTATATAGAACTGATGACATCAGATTTCAGACTATAATGCACTGCATTCATTAAAAGTAGATCTATGCACTCACATTTCCTGATCATAAAAGTAGTACATATGAAGCAGTATTTTAAACAAGAGCAAGGATTACTATTTTTATAGCTCATTAAAGAAAAAGCAAAGACTAGAGACGTACATCCCTTATGATCAAAGTTATGGACTTCTCAGCTGTCACTAAGAAAAATATTTGCTCTTTATTATTCCAAGCGTTTAACATGTAAATTAAAACTAAAACCTCTACACCTTCTCATACAAATTTGGTTATTTAGAAATTTTTGGATATTAATTCATTCTGCCTCTGGTTTAAAAATTGTATTCCTAATCCTTTCTTCCCCAGAATTCAAAGTACTAATTTTATATAGGTAGCACATACAATTATATTAAAACAGCAAGTTTACAAAAAAAAAAAAAAAAAAAACCAAAAAAACCAAACTCAGGAGTGCACAGATTTCAGGGCTTTTGCTCAGTGCTGACCTCTAATCCAGAGGCTTGGTAACAGCCTTTGTACACCAGCACAAGCCATTTTTCCAACAAGATTCCATTTTCCTGAGAGCACAGGCTGGACCCACTCTGGTGTGAGCCACTACAGTCAAAACAAGGGAGGCCTCTCTCTGTAGTTCTGCTAGAAAAGCTGGAATAGCCAGGCAAGAGAGCCAGGGAATCAGGGAAGCACTGAGGCTGATCTCTCAGCTAAACACCTAAGCCACTTTCTCCCACGAAATTCTAACATGCACCCAGGCAACCTACCTAGATTTTGCATTTGCCATCAGCAGTTTGTGTTTCCAATTTTTGAGTGAATCTCTAGGTCTCACTAGCAGAGATGCTGTGCACTAAAATATGGCCATGTACTCCACAGGACTGCATTTAAAATCATATAACACCTTCTTCTCTAAGTACTCAAGAAAAAAAGTAAAAACCAAATCAGGTTTGCAGTCCCAAAGTTATTGTGAAGTAAAAGGTATTTCAAAAGTACTCCAGTAAGTCCTTGGACCTGAGCCTTACATACCTGAAACTGCAGTCCATAAAATAGGAACAGCATCCTGCCCTCCATTTCAGAAACCTGCTAGCAAAGTGATTTCCCTTTTGTTTACAACACACTCAGACAAGCACCATAAGAAAGCCTGCCAAAATTAAAACCTTTCCCTTCAGGCAAGGGCTTGAATAGAGCAGAGTCATGTGGTGAACAACAAGTGAGCATTGTCTGTTTTGGCACATGAGTACATTGGGAATAGAGGACAGAAAGAGGCAGGTGCACAGGTCATTAGCTTACCATAAAACACTCATCCAGGAGAAGGTTGGATGGACAGCCTGATCCCAGCATTTCTAAGGGCTTTAACAGAACACTGTGAGAGTCACACTGCATGCACAATTTTCTTGATTAAAAAATAAACATGAACTGCAATGAACTGCATCCAGCAGTGTCACACTGACACTTTCATGGCCCAGCTACATGCCTGCTCCTTCTCAAAGCCAACATTGTTTCTAACACCTTGTCCTCAATGTGGTTTTTTCACACCTCAGACTGCAACTGCAGACAGGTTCCCCTTGGAACTCACACAACCCTTGGAAGAGTACATGTGAGTGTCTCTGGACGAGTCCTTTCTCCTGATTGAACATGAAGGACGGGAAAGATCAAAGGATGCTTTCTAGAATAGCCAGATAGCCAGGCAGAGCACAGGCCTCTTGTTCCTAAGCTGCCAGAAGCATGGAAATGCCAGCCCTGCTGTGACACATTCAGTTTGTAATCCTGGGCTTAGCACACCCTGACTTTCAGTTTAGTTTTTGTCTCCAACCTTGAAACATGTGGGTTTTCTCCACACAATGTGCCAGAGGTCTATGAAGAAATGGAGGGGTGCATTTACAGTTCTGTTACGTGGCCCAATCGTGTCTCAGAGCAGTTTGACTCTCACACAGCTGGGAGACACCCCCTCCATGAGCAGCCATGGCCAGTTAACCATTAACTACCATGTGAGGCCTGGCCTTCCCCTGCCTCACGCCCCAGGACCAAGTCGCTATTGAAGCTCCCTGGAATTTTCCTACCATTTCTGCCCAGGATTGTGAGGAGCATCACAGCAACACAGACAGTTCACTCTGTCCACATCATCACCCAAGGACCACCAGATCAAAAAAATCAACCTTCCTTTAAAATACCACAAGAACTCTTACAGATACTGACAGATGTACTTACCAAGGGCCATGACCAAAGAGAGCCAGTTTATTAAACATGCCACTATAATAGATCCTCCACAGACTTCAGTCAATCCTGTAACTCTTCCAATGGGAAGTAGAGACACCAGGACTGAGCAGTTTTCTCTCAAGAGCCTCACTGCTGCCCCAAACTGCTGTGTTCCTCTGCTTAAGCATCCAGTGGTTCTCCTCACTTTCTCAGCTACATCGTGGTACCAAGAAGTCTTTTCTGCCCAGTATATATGAGATGTACCAGTCCCACCCAAGAGGCTTTTCAGAGCAAGCCTGAAAAGCAATAAAGTCCCTGGTTTATCACCAGTGATGAACCTTTTATTTTTCAATTCCTTCAATTTAGGGATGTTAAAGCACATGTTGTTCAATGAGCCCACCAAGTTATCCAAAGCAGCCTGTTAGAATGGATCTTTCCCAATTCATCATTTTCTACTGTCACCATTTTGAAAGCAACACTTTTTTACTCTACTAATAGGTAGAGAACAAGATCTAATAAATCCCTGCAGGACCTTGCTACTTAAGAACAGTCCATGCAGATGGTTTTTGTTGTAGCATCAGTTATCAAATGTGGAATCCACATAGCACAGGCTCTACCAGGTGACATGTAGTGCTCATGTTCTTACACTCAGAGAACCTCTCATGTATGCACAGAGATCCTCTCAGTTTCCCCATCAAATGGTTCAGTTCTTTGGCTTCTATCTCTTACTGATTGCTAACCTCCATTTTCCCCATGTGGTTTTTACATTAATTCTTCTTTTGCCTTTTAATTGTATTTTTTAAATGAAACTGTGTATTTTTTCACAGTTCCAAAATAGTGATTTTGCATTTTAAGAAAAATCTCCCATATCATTCCCATCTTACATTTAAACATTTGCCACCTCTCAGTTTTGCACTACATTTTCTGACTCGTTTTTTCCTTTTAAATACATGAAGCGAATATATTTTGCTTTTTTTAATACCCTAGATATATAAATGGATGCTTGAATGTGCATCATTAGCTACAATGCTCGAGTATGAAAGTTTCCATGAAACTGCTTTGTATTAATAGCAGTAGATAAATACAGGACTAGAAATCCATGGAATTATCTAAATGGGTAAGCGTATTTATGGACTTAAGTAATTTATTCAGAATTCAGGAAGAATCTTACTCCAGAGAGACTAGAAAAAAAATGGAGATTATAAACCCAAACCAAAATTACCATAGAACTGTGAGAAAAAATAAAATTTACTCCTCTGTCACTAAAAGCCCATAAAAATAACTAGATTAAGGAATACTAGGAATAAAGAAAGGTATCACACATCACCAAAGAGCTAGCTGAAAACTAAATGCAAACTGAGGATGAAGTAGGACTTTCAGCAGTGCACAGTAGTGATCTTCAGGTCACACCAGGGGAAAAAATACCTGCTTTTCCTTTTCAGAAGCCCCAGATCTGGTATCATGCTTGAGAGAACAGCTCAGATGCAACCACACCTGGCCATCAGTCGGAAAAGGCTGCTTAATCACAGTTGTCAGAGAAAAGACAGACACAGTGGGAACGAGGAAAGGCTGCTACTAAAGCAGGTCAGGAGAAGGGATAAGAGAGTCATATCTATTTAAAGATCTGATTCTACAAGAACTATTATTAATAATTTCCCTCTATAAGATGACACATAAATCTTTACAGTAGCAACTGTAGACCTAATAGGCAAAGAATATAAGGGGAGCAAGCCTTTTTGTAGGGAAAGGCAAGGTCTTTCATTAGAACAGCTGGGGGGAAAAAGGAAATAAAGTAGACAGAAAACATTCTGGATTTACACATCAAACACTGAAGAAGACCATTCACCACCCTGTAATGACCTACATGTAGAATGCAGACTCTGGCTTCTCTACGTGACTGTTGTAGTGTTGGGAAAATACCTCAGAAAGAGAAGTATTGAGGACCAAACTAGTATTTTTCCCACCTCTTCCCCCCATTTTGGCTAATCTCAATGGGAGCTGAAAGCATTTTGTTTGCTGTGAAGCAAAAACATAGATAAATATTTTACATGACAGCCACAATTAATAGAAAGAAATTAATGAGTTCCCTTTTAGTGAAAGGAGTTCAGCATGGAAATAAAAATGAAATTGCATAAAATGGATCCTAGGAGAATAAACAGAGAAAGAAGCTAAGCACACAGCACTAGAGTTTCTAGAAGTAAGAGTCACTGCTGTGCATTGGAAAGAAAGGACAAAGACGAGCTGAGATTCACAGTGCCAGTCTATCCAGCCTCTGCTGTGCAGGACTGGCGTCACAGTTGGAAGCCAAGCTGAAGAACTGCTCTCGCTTTCTTAAGATAGCATTTCCATTTTGTGCCTCAGTGGAAGCACTTTTCCCAACTCCTACTCTCTCTGTGCTAATATGTACCTGCTGGAACAGTAAGTCCTGTTATTTATCATTAACCACACATAACCCATTGACTTCGTGGGTCAGCCCACTACGTTATTTGTACCATCAGATGCAGGACTTTTATTCATACTTCATGGCCTGCTTTGCTTTGTACCATGTGCCACAAGAGTAGAAGATCCATAGCTTTCTCTCCTGTAACCCTGGGAGCCCTGAGTGACATCTGCCACCAGGAAAGCCTGGCAATCTACTGCAGCAATGAAAGTCCCTCATGCTCGAACGGGAACAACAGGTCCCTTTCACCTTGCTGCAAAAATCACGGTGCTATAAAGAACACCGCACATTTCTCAGCACTCAGTCAGAGGAAAGTGCCAGGGTTAGGAGGATGCCCACCGAGAGCCAGGCCCTGCACTGGGCCCCCGAAGGGGCTCTCCGAGGACGCGGTCCCACCCAGCACTGCAGCATTTTTAGCAGAGAGGGAGGCGCACAAGACCCCGGGATGGGGTCAGGGCCGCGCTCGCCGCTTTCCCGCACGCCAGGGACACGGGGAGCCACGGGTCCGTCGGGGCTCCATCCGCGCCCGCCGCCGGCCCGGTCTCGCCCCGGC
>VZRX01008067.1:18467-40688 GCA_013398075.1 Notiomystis cincta
CCGCAGCGCCCGGCTCCTGCTCCGCGGCCCGAGGGCCCCTCCCTCGGCGGAGCCCGCGTCCCAGGCGGCGCGGGGGTGGCCGCGGGCAGCTACCGGGGGATGGGTGACCGGAGGAAGAGGTGAGCGCACCCTCCGAGCCTTTCTGCGGCCTCCTCTGGGCTGGCGGTCGCCCGTCCCGCTGGCCTGCCCAGGGCAGAAGGGCAGAGAGCAGCCCTGCTCAGGCCGCGGGAGCCAGCGGGTTTTCAAGTGCACTCGAAATACAAACACCACCCGCAACATCATTCGTTGGCATTTGGATTAGGACTTCTTCTCAACCCTTCATTTTCAGTTAATGGAAAATAAGGCCTGAAAAAGCTGAAAAATGTCAATCTATTTTATGAAATGAGAAGCCGATTAAAGCCAAGCCATTAGTTAAATGCAGCATTTATAGGGGCACAAAATCCCTTCTGATCCCGCTTGTTGTATAGGACTTGTTCCTCCAGCTACAACAGTATCAGTCAGCCCCCCAAAGACAGTTGTTAGGGCATCGTCTTATCAATTCCGGCCTCCAGATAAAACCATCTAGTGATACGCTATGCCTAGACGACTAATTTAATGTCCAATCTTGAAATCCTTAACTTTTGGGGTGCTTTTTTTGTTAAAAGTAGTTTTAATTGGTTCCCTAGAGCAAACTGTAGGGAGATTCCAACCCTTTCACCTCACGGCCACCTCCCCCTTGTCACTTCGTGGTCTGTGGGCCACACGGAGCCCAACCTAAAGAGCCTCCCCCGCACCTCTCCCGGCAGCAGTGCCCGCACAGAGAACTGCTCATCTCCCCTGAGCTCTCTGCCGGGGGACACGTGCAGCAGCCACAGCTAAACCTTGTTTTAACCACATTCCTGCATGATCCTCTTCTGCAGTTTGCACTGGACAGATGGGATTACCATCCATGCAGCTGCACATTAGTGCCTTCAAGGCAGATAAATTGAATGGGCTGCTGTCAAAAGAATTTTCTTACACATACCAGCTAAATTAAGTCTTCCACAGCAAGAATGAAAAATAATTTTCAAATACAATCACTGCTCTAGCTAACATGGAGAAATCCTTCAATTGTAATAGCTCTTTCTTGGAAAGATCCAAATATTCACATTTCCTAAGTCTGCAATCCTATTATGTCACCCTGCTCTCCATGTGAGCTCCTCAGGCTAGAGTTTCAGAGACAGGGGCTTCAGCAACACCATTACCTTAGAAAGTTCCCATGAATGAAACTCTAATTGTTCTCCCTTCTGTGCTACTGCAATTGTGTCAGAGCCATTCTTCCTGCAGCCTGTGAAACAGGTAGCTGATTAATTAATGTTAATTTTGATTACTTTTGAGAAGGAAAAAGGGAGGGAGGCTTATGGCACAGCCCCAAGGGCAGGGGTACTGGCACAGCCCAAGAGTGCAGTGCAGTAAAACCAGGGACAGGGATTCCAAAATGTAGATTACTGGCAAAATCCACAGACTGTGACATCATGCCCTTGATCACCTACCTGCCTTCATCTTCTCCCACCTCTTGGGTTATGGTTTTCCTTCTTTTTACAGAAGACTTTGGGTAAGAAGAGATATAAATGCACCATTTATAGGTGAAAATCTTCCAAATGAAGGGTGGGATAAGACATTCTCTGAACCCGTGTTTTTGAAGGGTATGGAATTTCCTTTTAGTCCTTTCTGGGCAATTGCTACACACAACCTTTGATGACTGCACCATTAGCCTATATGGCAGGTATCCATCTTAGTGTTAATGGATACCAGACAAGCCTTTAGGTTTTTTGATTAAAAAAAATAACTGATTACAGCCAAATATGGTTACAAAACTCTCTGAACAGTAAAACTACCATGCAAGCTTTCCCCTGAAAGAGGAGAAACTTACTTGGTGATGCTTTTCAGGGAACCCAGAGCAGCAGTCAAGAATTATGATTGTACCACACTGCTCCTGGACAACAGTTCCATGGCAGCAGAAAGAAGAAACTGGTTTAGAACTTTTTCTTTCTAATGTGAAAGCCCGAGGAAAGTCTGGCAGCATCTCAGAGTCCAGACTGCTCTAGACTAACCTAGAGATATGTCTCTGTAATTCAAATGAAATTTGAATTGAATTTATAAATCAAAGTAGGAACTTCAAAAACAGTCCACACCAACCAAACAAAATAACCCAACACAAGCTGACATGGAAAACCATTTATTTCATCTCTATTGTCTCCATGCAGAGCAGACCAATACAGATGAAGGGGGAAAATGCATAAGAGCAGCTGAAAAAATAGAGCTAGAAAATACAATTCTCTCTGCATTTCCAAAAGTGACAAATGTGGTGGAGTGATGCTCCATTTCCTCCCAAGGCTCTCAATCCTCAGCCCCAGGGCTGACACAGTGGAAATCTATCAAACCCCTCCCTCCCACAAGCCCCATGCTACCTCCTACCAGGGTATCTTCCCAAGAACCACAGACTATCCATGCCTGTGACAGCAGCCAAGAAAAACAGCTCAGAAATTCTTTCTTCAGTGTCATCCACTTCACATTCCTGAGCGCTGAGTATAAAATCCTGACTGTGGTTTTCAGTCTTGGCAAGGCTCAGTGCTGATGCAACAACGCCAACTCATGGGCACTCACCTGGCAATGCCTCAACTTAAATGCCAGCCTTATTTTGGGAAAGACATCTTGAGAAACAGCAGGCACAACTTTCTGTGCAAGCCTGCTTCCTCCAGAGCCCTATTACAGGGTCTGCTTAGCTGCAGTCTCTGGGCAGGGGGAACTCCCAAAGCTAGAACCAGAGGGTTGGCATACTCCCCCAGTCCCTGCAGGCTAACTGGATTAATCATCCTTCCAGGAAAGCAGGAAGTGGGTGCTACCTTCGGACCTCATGACAATTGAATGATGGAGAGAGCAGTTGGCACAGGAAAGCAATTTTGTAAAGAGGAATAAAACAATTGCACTAAGCCTCCCTCATTGTTGCAGTGAAAATAGTTACTAATGTATGTCTGGGGAAAGGAAAGCTGAAAAAATTTCAGACAGCAGTTCCTGGGCAGACAGAACTGCAAGCATGAGCTCTCCAGCACTCACTGAAAAGTAGGACAGGAGCTGTCATAAAAAAGAACTGTGTCAACAGTTCAGGAATCTTTTAGGGGAGTAATGCCTCTGCTGTGGGCAGCATACCTGCCTCGCTGCTCTGACCCAAATCGCCCTCTCAAGGCACAAGCCCTCTTGATAAGGGCCTGTGCAGACTGGAGAGCTGCACTGCTCTTTACAGAAGCTGTGAAAAGACTGAGCTAAGTTGGTGTAAATCACACTGTGGCACCTGTTTTGTGTTCGGTGACTCCGCCAGTTCAATCAGACCTGTTTTTAAACAAATCTAAGCAAAGTGAGGATAAGCTCTACAGAAGGGATCATCTAGTAATTGTGCACATCTCTGTGGCAATAAAACATCCCTGTGGAATTATGGCCTGGCCAGCCCTGAGAGCTGGGATGGAGGAAAGCACTAGAAATTTTCCTTTTTTTTATTGATCTCAAATTGCCAAAAATTTTATCCCAAGCATTAGATAACAGAAAACTCCTCTTAAGGCATACTTGTTGTCACCTTTCATATCCCTTTCTCACCTTACTTAAAAATATTTTTACCAGCAGTTTCAACCTTCTCATTCAAGAGCTATCAATATTATTTCTTATTCATTCATCCTCAACAGATGAACTCTTCTGTGAGGTAAGAACTCCAGAAATAGGCTACCATCTACAGCATGTTCTTAACTAGTCTACACTGAACCAGGAGTTGCCAGCTGCTCACCAGGCTGTAGTGTTCAAACACCTCTGCCATGACAGTCTAGAGGTGCTGTAACATGCTGGGCAGGACTAATGTGCTACATCTCAAGAAAGCTCTGAAACACAGTGTGGGGCTGATGGTGCATGAATCAGGTCCCAAGAGCAGGCTCAGAGGCTTAGTGTTCAGCTAATGGTAATGAGGAGAGGGAGCTCAGTCACAACAGCTATGTGGCTTTCCCTCCAGATGTGAGTGAGCTGGTAGCATGGCAATTGAAGAAACATTTACTGATCATTTATCAAAAAAACACTTGGACTGTGCTGGCTACTGCAGTGGTTAGGGCTGAGGCAAGTAATCTCCAAGCCGAGTCATTTAATTGCAGTGACTTACCCTAAAGTGCCTCAAGCTCTTGGCTCAATTTCAATGTAAACAAACACAAAACAGACCAAAAGAGCTGGACTGCTGAGGCCAATACTACCTTTAGGAACAAGTGGTGTCAATGAACAGCTGGAGATCAAGTTGGAAAGGGTCTCTTCCCTTCTATCTCATCATAGCACCATCAACTTCTCATGGGTAGGAGGTTCTGGATAAAACTGTTTATTGTTGCTTTGTCATGCCTGTTCTGCCTCCAGCCCTTAAAGTGGTAGGAAAAATCCTTTATCTTCATCAGCTACAGGAATCACCTCTGTTGTTTTCACACAAGAGCTTGGGAGGTGCAGTTCCATCAGAATGAACTGAAGGAAACATCATTCATTCATAGTGGAGCAGTTGTTCGGTTCATTTCTGCCCAGTGTATCTTTTGCTCCATAAAAACCAACCAAAACAAAAAAAGAACAGAAGCCCTCATGTGTGGATTTTAGCAGAACAGGGATAGGAGAGCCAGGGAATGAAGTCTTGCACAGCCAGACCTCTCTCTCACCTGCTTCTCATACTAGCAGCCAGATCTGCACACACACACACGTCGGAAGTAACATTAGTGTTCCTTATTGCTTTGTAAAGCTCAGAGTCCCTGGGGTGGCCCTGGGAGGCATCGTGAGGTCTGCGCAGAGGTCACTCGGTTGTGAGCGCGAGTAGCACCATGACTGTAATGCCTGTACACAGGAGCAGAATCTGCTGCAGGGAATTCCTGGGAAAGAAACAGCAAAATCAGGAGGAGCCATAGACCAATCCCCACAGGCAGCTGCACAGAGCTCTCCAAGGACTTGTTCTTTGCCCTTCCAGATCTGCCACATGGAGAACACCACAGCTGTATGAAGTCACTAAGCCACACGAGATGACCTTCCCCAGCACCCCGAGCAAAGAAGTTGTCTATGAACGGACGTGTACTTGTTCCACTCAGCTGCAAGGCCCGACTCCAGGCTTCAAATCAATTCAAGCTGATTCAGTCATGCAGCTATTCAGATACATATTCATGTCCTTTCACTCATGAGGAAACCAGCACTTACGCAGCATGTGCACAGACACTTTAGGGACCTCATCCAGCTAGCAACTACAGTTACAGAAAAAAACCAACCAACAGTAAATTTGGCCATTCTTTTAGCATTATCCCAGGTTTATGATGGGTTGAAGTAACTGCGTGCCTCCCACCTCTGCATGTTCTGCCAACAATCCCTGCCAACACAAGAGGTTACCAACCCAAATTAACATTTCTCCACAAAAAGTTCCCACTTCCTAGACAGAACAGTGGAGCTGGTTTTTTGAGCACTGTTTTGGTCAAAATTAACTAGCTGAACCAAGGCATCTTACTTAAACTACTGAAGTTACTTGTCTTATTACAACTAAAATAGGAATGAACATTCAGGGGCAGCTCTGCCAGCAGATCTGAGAGGGCCTTTACTGTGGAACAGCTGGATTTGGACCTGCTACAGCCTTAATTAGACTGCAAGAAACTAAAATAATACATGAGGGAAACCCAAATATACTGGAATATATATTCCAGCGTGGAAGAGAGATGTCTGAGGTGGAATAGAACGACACACCATGAAATGCTGAGTGATAGAGAAGAAAGCTATTATTTTTCTACTCACACAGCAACACCGTGATATCTAATAAAAAAATCAATAAGCAAGAGTGTAAAAACCAAATAATAAGAAGCATCGCTTAACACAGTACAGTCAAACTCTGCAAACTGCTGCCAAAAGGAGGTTGCAGAAGCCCAAACTAATGGATAGAGTCAGAAAGGGATGAGAGAAGCATGGAAGGACAGATTCACATGTGGTTACCAGGCACATACACCTCTGTAGGGCCCTTCAGACAGTCCCTACACCAGTACATGCTGGAAGCTGAAAACACAGACTGGGCAGTGGTGTCCTTACTGGACATGTTTCCAAGGAATTTTCTCTGGCTGGCCCTGCCACACACTGTGCCAGCACAATCTCTGGGACTCACACAGGTGAAAGCTCTCATGATATGGAATGTCTTTGTAGTCCCACAAATGCAGTAGATAACACAGCAGCCTATTTTGGTTCCAGCCTTGTCCACAGGATTTGGAAAGCTGGCATTCACACACTTGCAGAACAGGCACAGGGAAGGGTTATATCCCTGCCCCCTGGCAGCAAGAATTGCTGCAGAGGAACAGGAGGGAGGCACTTACCAAGGATTCTTTTCCTCCAGGAGATCAGGCACAACATTTACCAAGGCAATGTACAGAAATCCTCCAGAAGTGAAAGGGAGGATCCAGGCTACTGTTTCTCCTGCATGAATACAGAAAGCTTTGGTTATTACTGAGACAGAGCCATGGGAGATAACGCAGAAGGGAAAGAAGATACACAAGAATGACAAGCACTGCCTCCCCTCCCATTTCTACAGAGGTCCCAAGTACCCTTACCTGCTCCTTTTGGCGACTGAGCACATATTGCAAAGCAGGCTCCTAGAATTCCCCCCAGAGCTGTGGAAAGCTGCATCTTGGCTGCACTCCAGCGGTCAAAGCCAGCCCGAAGTAGAATTGCAAAGTCTCCAACCTAAGAAAACCAAGAGCTGACAGTTAATAAACATGAATACTAAATTCTCAGTCACAAAGACCATCCACAACAAGGCCAGTGCTTCAAGACTGTTTCTGGTTTTCAGTGTTGTCAGTCTCCCAGAGGGAGCAGCTTTTAAGAAGACAAGAAAATGTTAACCAGACCCAGACCTCTTCTTAGCAGATGAAGCACATTGTAATTCCCCTCACGATGGTAGATACAAAGCCCTCTCACCTCGTGTGGGATTTCATGCAGGAGAATGGCCATTGTGGTTAGGAACCCAACCTGCAGCAGAGAGAAAGTGATTAGGAAACGATCCCAGTATTCTTGGATGAATCCCAGCAGGTCCCATACACTTACAGGGATCCAGCTGGAGCAGCAGATCCCACATGAGTGAGGGCTGACTGTGAGTTCATCATTCTCACAGTCATAGTGCTCCAGCTCAGTGCAATGGGGGCCCCACAGCCCATCATTAGTGTTGAAGATCAAAGCAAAAAATGCATTAAACATCTCTGCCTTGTCTATATTCCTGTTTCTGAGGTGACCATCCTCATCATGTTATTTCTGGACTGCCTTTTAAGTAGATGAGGGTAGGTGAGCTAATCCATCCCCTTATGCCAGTAGAAATGGCTACCATGTCCCAACTTCGAAGAAGCTCTGTATCACAGGATCAGAATAGGGTTGGGTTTTACTGGAGACTGCATTTTCTCAGAAAATTCCAGCAAATAGGAAGGAACTCCTCACATTTTTTGGCTGTTTTGCACGTTGTATCACACTTGAGACAAGGCCTCTCCATTTCAGTACACAGCTGGGGACAGAAACCTTACCTTTCTGCTAACCAGGAAGCTGGCTGCTACTGCCAGGCCATGTGTGAAGTTATCAATGGTGTTGGCCAGCAGATTGAGGTATCCACTAATCTGCAAAGAGAAGGAAGAGCCTCTGATAAAGGAAGAGACATAAGAAGATAAAAGAAAGGACACAGCTTAGACAAGGGTTGTGCAGTCACAATCAGATGGGAAAGGTCAGAGACACAATGCTTCTGCTGGAAATCTTAAACTATGTCAGTGCTTGAGTACAAATTAAATGTAATCTTTGGTTTTAGAGTAAGTTTTAGGGTAGGCAGTATTGTCTGAGATTAGAATAATTACTGTATGCAAATGATGAAGAGCTCTAGAAACAGAGAAAGAGTAAGGAAAAAGAAGAAAGCCAAAATGCAAGAATATATTTAATTCTGAGTTGAACCAATTTTAGGTAATGCTGACTAATTTACACAGGTGACTGGCTTCAGATATGACTTGATCTTGTTTTCAAGTCATATACTTTAATATCCAACTGTTAAATATCTCCTCTTCAAGAGCTGGCAAGAACAATGCAACAGAACAAATGCTGCTGGAATTGCTGTCTATAATTAAGTAAGTCTTCAAACATTATACCAAAAAAGTTCATGCTTGTGGGTTTGCTTTCCCTTAACAAAGAATCAAAAGAGAAGATAGTGATGACAGTCACCAAAAAGCCACCTACTAGAAGGCTGGATAGCATGTATCAGCATTTGCATATAAACACGTTTCTTAAAATTATAAGCATAAAGCAGCTGCCTTCCTCACAAGTCCATCTCCATGTTAGACTTCCCTATTCTAACTAGGGTCATCTCCTGATAAAATCTGAGTATTTGACCAAAAGTGATTTATGAGGGTACCACCCCAGCTCTTTCGCTCACAGGTTTTTGGGGTTTTCCCCATCATGTTTAACAAAAACTAGTACATGTGGGTCCTGAGATACTACAGCTCACTATAAGGCACTTCAGTTTAAATTATTATCAAACCAGGTGTTAGCCCATACATCAGGCTGTCTCTGGACTGCAAGAACTCCAGATACAGGGCAGTATCCAGTGAGTGGAGAAACTGTCTAGAAACTGTGAAGCATTAACCTTACTTCACCACAGCATCACATGCCAAAGTTCAGCTGGACAACCACAAGTGCTGATGGATTTCATTAACTCTTTTTGGTCTTGTGCTCTTCCCTGTTTCTATCAACTCTGCTTGGGGCATCTTTCCTTTCTGTCATTTGTACACCACAGCTCAGGAGCCTTCTGTCAAATCTCTCTCCAAAGCAGCACCTTTCTGCAGGGCACTTTTACTGCACTATCCTGGGGCAACTTTGTAGCCTCTAAATTTTTTAAAGTGCATTGATGATTAAATATGAAAAATAAGGATTAAGCAAAGCCTAGCACACTTTTAAGTAATAGTCTAAGTAACATCTCCATAATGAATGCAAAAGAAGATCCCTGCATGTTTTATAAGAAAGGGAACACAAACAGATGCACGCAGGCAGACCCAAGAATGCACCAGTTTTACTTCTCATTCCTCATACTCTCAGTCCTAGACAGTCAAACATGACTGTCTAAAGTTCTCCTTTTCATGTTGTTTTTTTTACATGACGACGTTTTCCCCACAGGATAATAATGATTATTCACAGAAGTTTTACACAAAAATGCTTCCCCATACCACCATATAGGAAAAAAATAGACTTCATGATTAAAACATTATGACTTTTTGTTGTCAGTGGCTTGGGCAAAAGCTGTCACTGAAAGAAGCAAAGCTTTGGAGTGCTCAGAAATAAATTGGGTTGATTTGACAGTTATGAGCCTCTGACATTTACATTCTGCGAATCCCTAATAGGATGTTCTCGTTGCTCATAAAGAGCACAGCCAGATGAAGTGTTTATGTTCATGCTTCAGAATTAATGTCACTGTGTAATAAAACATACTTCCAAAAATCAACCAGGACCCCATGTGCCACGGGGAGAAAGAAAGAATAAGCAAGGCAAAAGTACTGTACACAATGTTTTTACTTGTTGAGGGAATAAAGGCTGATCGATGTTTGCGTGCAAAGGGAACCTCCCCCCTGCCATTTTCAGGCTAAGACAAATTCTAGCAGCAGCTAAAAACCAGAAGTTCTAATATAGTGTGGACAACTGATTACAACTTACTAATCACTATGTCCTGAAGGGTGACTTTGTTCATTTAAATAGGATCTTTCCCTTTTTGTTTACTGAGAAAATAGGGGTTTCTGAGTGAACAGCAGAACCACAAAAATCTGTCATGCTATGGATTTCACTCTTTCCTTCGTGAGTACCTGCTCTGTTCACTCCCAGCAACCCCTCCTCCCTGCAGGTGCCCTGCCTGGTGTGGCAGCCACGTGCCCAGCAGGCCTGGGCAGCGAGGCTCCCCTGCCCGGCCACCTCCCGAGGTCCGGCCGCGCCTTCAGCGGCATCGCTTTGCCCGCCTCCTCTGCCGCCGCACCGAGTGTCACGGAACTTGCAGAAATCCGACCGCCCTCGAGACTCCTATCCTCTCCTGAACTCAAGGAAAATTAATTGTGGGTTCAAAAGTTATTGAAAATGAAGGGCAGAACAGATGGACAGACAGATGGAATGACTGCTTATGTTGTTGCCTAAGGAAACAGGCTAACAGCGCAGGAGTATCTTGGTAGGTTTGATAATTTCCACCCTACCAGGAAGAATATTAAAATATTCAGATTATGTGATCAGAAGGTGGAAAGTTAAAACTACACTCATTAAGTCTTTAGTTTCTAATTCATGCATATTGACAACAGTCTGTAAAACTGAACAGATGTGTCAGGATTTTAAAGCTAGAAGAGCTCTCCATATCTAAACCTTCCACGTAACACAACTGAAAGGATTTTATTTCATTTGTGCACAAAGTTCATTGTTTCTTAAGCTCTAATGAACTCTGTAGAGAGCAGCTTAAATCACAGCTTACAGCTCACAAGTGACAAAAAGTTCTGCTGTCTGTAAGGTAAGTTGGTCCATTGGCAAATTACCCTCAGTTAGAGTTGTTTCTCAGTTCTAGTCTGCTACTGTTTGCTATAGTTGTAACTACTCAAATTTAGTCATTCCTCTTACATGGGTATTTGTGCACTCTAAGTCACCCTTGATCTGTCATGACTACAGAGCTAAACTAAAGAAAACCACTTATGTAGTGCAAATTTAAAATATAATTTCATCTCTTTCCTGACTCCTTTACAAATTATCAATAGTATTTTGGATATTTGGGAATAGCACTACTGGAATAAGTCAGCTGTTTCACTACTGTTATACAGAAAGAGGAACTCTCACCTCTCCTCTTACATATTATTTCCTACTCACTCATCCTCCTGGCTATAGCACCATAAGGGAAGAATGTGTTCAGACAATTTCCTGCTGTAATCCTCATATGTTTTTCCAAGGCATTGACTACCTAGAAACTATCCCTATTTTGTAAATACGATCTGCAGTCCTTCCTAATCTATTCCTTATAATTGCATGTATCAAAACCTGTTCAAAATTCAGCACTTTTGATGAAGTTACTCAGTTTAGCTGCTATCGCTGACTTCATTCAGTCACAATGTGCCATTTATGTAATGCAGTACCTGCAAATGTGAAGATATACTGTTTTTATAAATAATGACTTTGAAAAATCATAACCCACCAGTGAACAGATTTGAGGGGGGCTGCATTAAACCAGTCCCTTTTGATAACATAGAATAACAGATTTTTAATACAGCTAATATTAGCAAAGTTGATTAGAACGGGGGAGAAAGTTATATTTTATATACATTTGTCATAAGCATTATTAAAAAAATTTATGCCTGAATAAAAAGCAGGAAAACTAGTTGTTAAGAATTTATCTTACATAAAATCATACCGAGTAGCATTCATGACATTATTATTTTTTATATTAGCACCATGCCCTGAGCAGTCGTATCCCCTATCAGTGTTTCATTTCTACTTGAAATCAGTAGTCTATAGTTTCTTATATAAACCCTTCCAAAATTAGGGCACAATGTTTCATAACCCAGTAATACTGGTGTCTTCACTACTACCACCTCTAGAAACATCCACGTGGCACCATGCAGTATTATGTACAAATTACATGAATGTGACAGATGTCAAAAATACTCAGTGACCTCAGCATAACTTTCATGTTCTGTAGGAAGAGCTATAAAGTTACAGCAAAACAGATTTAAAATAGAAAGACTGAGGAGCCTCTGCCTGACCACATATCCAGCTTTGGGCTAGTTCATGCAAGCACACTTTCTGTTCATAGTTACTCTCATACAATCTTGCACATTTTTATGGGCTTTCAAACTCAAATTGTAGGTCTTCCTTCACCAAAGTGGTTCTTTACTCTCTCACTTGTGATGTTCACCCAGAAAAGAGTTTTCCACACTACGAAGATAGTAACATTGAACTGAAAGCAAGGCCAATGTAAAGGTTATCCACTTCCCAGTGGTACAGGACTCCTTTTCCTCCTCCACCTCCAGTCCTATGAGCTTGCTGAGCTCCCTTATCCCAGAACTACAGGCTGCCTGTCTGCATGCCAAGCTGATTCAAGAAGTTAAGTAAGGAGAGAAATAGACCGTGGGGTGGGAGGTGGATGTGTGGGTGGAGAGAAGCAAATTCTTTGCCTGTTTAGCTCCCTGAATAGGCTGACTGTGAGGTCAGATGAGATCCAGTGCAAAGGAGGCAGAGGGAAATGCAGGTCTGGTGACAGAAGTGGACAAGAAGTCCTTCTTGGCAGCAGAAAAACTGATAATCTGAGAAACTGAACTTTTAAATTCTACACTGGGTAGCTTCAACACACTTCCTAAAGGTGTCAAAACACTTCCAAAAGGTGCCTTAAAAGGAAAAGTGCAGCTCAGAATCAGTACAGTGCAGGCAGTAGAGAACAAAGAAATCCTGGTGCAAAAAATTAAGCAAATAAAGACATACTGACTATAAAACATACAGTAACAAAACATGAAATTCTGTATTTTAGCATCAGAATTCAGCCAAAACACACATCATCAGACTTATGTCTTTATAATACTGACTTTGTCTCTTCTGCATAAGCTGCACTGTGGATTTTCTCCTCCCTGTCCTGTGACCAGGACACACTCTGACAGAGCACAAACAAATGCTGAGTTCCCCACTCAGGCAGTCTTTCCACAGACAATTCCTGACTAAAAAGTGAGGGTGAGTTTGTGGGTCTCTTACCTTGATTCTGTTTGTTGGACCAGACTGAAGAGAGGAGCCATTACACTGAGCTCTTTGGGACTGGCCTGCCACCTTTGGCAGAGGGCAGCCACTTCCATTGGGAATCTTTCCAGATGGTGCTTTGGAATCACACTCCTAAATTAGGGGAAACGATCTTGTCACTGGGGTTTCTTCAGTGATGAATGAGCATAAACCAGGATCAGAAATCCAACCCTTAATCACCCTTAATCTTTTTGTCCTTAAAATCTGAATCAGCAGCTTTGACACCCCAGTTTAATAACAACTGCCAGAAATGAGAGAGATTCAGAGAGCATTGTGACATCTGCCCTGAAAGTCAAGAGCTAAGACCTCCCAATCCTCAAGAGAAATAGAAAGAGGAGGAATTGGAGTCCCAGCCCCTTGGCATGAGTCAAGTTCCACTAGAAAGATAAGGGACTGAGCCTGCCTCTCCCATCAGCAGCTGCTGCCCAGAGAAATACAACTCCTTTTGGGCAGGAGATGGAAGGAAAAGTCTTGCTCTCTTCAGTGCATTAGAATAACTAAGTCTACGGAATTATTCTATAGCTGGGATCATAATCTTCCAAAGAACAAGATATTTATCTAGGATTTCAGCCTCTCTTTGAATGAGAAGATGGAGTTCCTTCCAGCCATTGAAGTCTCACATTGAGTCAAAGTTAACACCTAATGGCTCTTATGTAGTGCCTGACCTGCAGTTCCACCTCTCAAAAGTCATGACACAGCAAGGACTGAACAGTCTAAAAGAGCTGCAACTAGAAGCTGTGCAGGTGTCTGAAGCCTAGGTGCATTCCTCTATCTTGGAATTACCTTCTGGTACCTCTGTCTACATCTCCCCTTGGCAGCTGGATGACTCCTTTGAACTTAGTATCACCTGGCCAGTCACAAACCCCTTCTACTACACAGTTACCCAAACAAACATCTGGTCCAGGACATAAGCAAGAAGAAACATCTTCAAGAAAGCTGGCCTTTGTCCTGACTGAGGACCCAGAAAGAGAATGAGTCACAATGGGTCATGGCATCATGCACCAGCAAGCTGTCACCCTGAAAAACTTAATTAAGCAAAGTCTCATTTGCAGAGTGCTCCAGCTCCCAGACCCCACAAAAGAGGAGCTCTCTTTTACACTTAGCACATAAAGAACAAAACCAAACCAGAAGTGAAAAATCTCAGTTAAAACCACAAAACAAAAACCCAAAGATGAAACCTACTCCTGCAGACCAGAGGCAAAAAAGGGGCAAAAAACTCCCAAAGGGCAATGACAAAGTATTCACAGCTACAAGATAATTTCCTGATGCTGTCAGATAGGGAGGATGAGGTATTTAGTACAGAGCTTCAAATATAAGAGCACTCCCACCCCTCAGGCTGATAACTTACCACACCAGCATACTCCTCTTCTTTCTCTAGGAAGATCTTCTCTAGCACCAGGAAGGTGAGGAAACCAATGATCACCCAGAGACCCAGAAGCTTCTGCTGCTGAAAGCTCTGCCCTTCTCCTGAAGGACAAAAGAGAAATCTTCATGTCTCTCTCTTAAGTACATAGTTTTTCACACAGTTCCAAAACAAACAAATAAATTACAATGGAAAAACTCCCTTCGAGGTAAGAGGAGTAAACACATCTCAAAACAGATTTGTTTAACTTGCTCATTCTTGATCTAACAGATATCATCATCTTGAGACACTCAGAGTGAGAGCTACCATCCCTTTTTCTCTAGCAGCTCAACCCAGAATATTTCCTGACAACACTGGGAAATTCCCTGAGCTCCAGAGGCAAGTGAATATTACATCAACAAAAATCCAGCAGCTGTACCTAATCAGCAGCAAGCCCTGACATGAAATCTGCCATTAGTGGAGTTACAGACTCACCTTCCCCTTTCTGCCACACCTCAGCAAGTTATTAAGCCCAAAGCTATAAACTTTCTTTTCAATTATAGCCAAACTTGTGAGAGAACAATCCATTCAGCTTGACTGCAAAAATGGAAATTGCATTGCAATGGAAGAACAGAATGACTCTGTAACAGGACTTACATGGGTCAAGGAAACCTTTATGCTTCAGGACAGTCCAGCAGAAGCAAACAAGCTTGAGCAGGAAGACAGAGTAATTTGGGAACCACTATAGAAAGGGGTGAAAAGAAGTACAGCAGGTTCTGCGGACAGTGCTACAGCTGTGAGGAAGAGGAGGACTAAAGGCTCAGCAGATTTGAAACCCCAGGACATAAGTGCAAGAAAGTCTGGGAAACCCAGGGCATCATCTTCCCTTCTCTCACATTTGCAGCAGGGAAATGACTCCTTGATTTCTCAATAGGTGGGATACGGCAGCACTTGCCTTCTATGATATCAGTTTGCTGAAGCAGAGAGATACAAACATGACATGTTTCAGCAACCCTGCCTATTTGAGGGATGAAGGAGCTACACCAATACCACCAAGTCTCAGTGTTTAGTTTGCTGGCAAACACAAGGTTTCTGTCACCTGCATTTCCTTTTTCTTCCCCTGCCCCACCCTCCAATCTTAATCATGGTTCTATAGACAACATTCCGTGATTTCTCATTGAGCAAAGATTGCAACACATGAGTTCCCATAAATCAAAGTATCCAAAAGAGGGGCCTCAGTTAGTACCAAGAAAGAGGTTCTACAAGTGACACTGTTATAGAGACAGATTTGTAAAAAAAGTGCACCTGATCCCCAACTAAGATGGTGAACATGTTCATGTACCAGACTACATACACATTCATAACACCCCATCAGGTTAAAGAAGCATCCCCTTTCCTTACAGAAGGGACAAAGGAAAATCAACAGAGATTTATAGGAGTCCAAGGCAGGACAGGAAAAGTCCATAGACAAGAAAACCATTCCAAGTTACTAAACATAAAGAAACCATGGCCAACTGAGGAAGCCTCTAATTTCAAAGTCTTTGGAGGACTGCTGAGTACAAAGATGAAGTATTGCGTGTGTGCTTTTTTTATTCTCACATCCTTCCTTAGGCATTTGCTTTTATATATTACTTGAAAAAGGACACCAGCCTAGACTAGTTTTTGGGCTGACCCAGACTGGCTGGTCTTGGGCTTTCAAGATGGAATAGACCCAAAACATGTAGCAGTAGGCACAGCACAAGCTGCTTCCAGGCACATAAGGCTCTCATACCTGTTGTTGCACTGCATGTGTAGGCCCAGGCTTCAGGAAGCAGGTGCAGAAACACATTTCCCAGTAGTCCACCAATTGCAAAACTCAACAACTGCTTCAAACGGTGTGACCCAGCTAAAAAAAAATAAAAATAAAAGAAGAAAAAAGAAGCAAAAAACTGATCACTACTCAGCCAGGAGCCAAAACATCTCCAGCTGATATTTTGCACAAAGAAATCCAAACTGGAAGCATCTGCAAAGCAAGCTTTCAAAGGAGAGAGCACAAACCAAATGGAGTGCAAGAAAAAGCCCTTGCACCATTTGGCTGGGACAGCAGTGTTTGGGAGGGTCCTGAACCAAGCAGGGTGAAAAACAGCACTCTTTGTACAAGCTCCATCCAGGGCTTACATTTGTCAAAGGACTCCAAATTCTCAGGTATGGACCAAAGCACGGAAAACAGACTTTCTATTTTAGACACCACCATTTCTGTGACCAGGTCCTGTTCCCCACTGTGCTGCTGTCCCATGCCAGGACATGTGGCTCCAGAAAGGCCAACGCAGTTGGCAGGTTTACCTTCTGACCGCAGCGCAGCTCCCGTCTCCAGGGGGATCACCAGCAAGGGGAAGACCCCACTCAGCCCCACCATGAAGGACCCGATGAGGGAGCAGATCCAAGCATCCAGCCGCTCGCTGCTGAACAGGTGTCCCCAGGACTCTGCCTCCTTGTCACACAGGGAGCCAGAACTAGCAGCAACATGACTCCTCGGGAGCTGCTGAGCTTCGCAGGCCGCCAGCAGGAACAAGGAGAGCGTCCCATCAAGCAGAAGTTTTTGTTTTGTCATTGCTAAGGGGCCTCAGCCGGGCTGGCCGATCTCTGAAAAGAGGAGGAGAAAGCAGTCCTGAAAACATGTTCCACCTTCCCAGAGGAAAGGCCTTGGCCACACCAATCCCTCCCTTCAGTGTCTTAGCACAGGTAGGAATAACCACAAGGAACACCTGAAACTCTTCCTGATTTCAACACAGCACTAAAGAAAGGGTATTTATCAATGGCTGTATGAAACTGCACATGAGACACCTGGGGAAAGCATCAGGCTTTCACTATTCCCTTCAGATGGGCTGGACAAGGACTCCAAGGACTCTTGTTTTGCCCTTCAGTGTCCCAAGGCTTCAGCACAAGGTATTGACCAGAGATGCTACCAAGTAAGTCTTCTCTTTGCCATGGAACAGCACCCCTGTAATAAACTAGGATGCAAGACAGGCGACATAACAGAGGTCTGTAAACTCATGAGTGGTGAAAAGACAGGGAACAGGGTAGATTATTCACCAGCTCATCAGACACAAGTGCTGACACCCATCCACATGGAGACAGTGAGGGTCAGCTTCAAAACAGACAAATATGACCCTTCGTCACCAAGTAACTTGTGTGGTAGCACTTCTCCAAAAACAATTAAAAATTCTACAGGCACTCATCCAAAGACAGGACAAGTACTAGAAAGACAAATCTATTGATTGTTAATGGTTAAACAGCTCACATTAGGTTCAGGAAATTCCCTGATATGGGAGAAACTGGAGACTAGAGGTGTACTTGAAAAATACCATATCTACTTGTCCTGTTTTTATCCTTTTGTAGAAGGATTAGATGGTCTTTTAGTCAAAATCAGCACAGCTGTTAATAAGAGCTCTGCAGTCACAAGAAAACTGGAGAAGAGGGCATTTAGAAGAGAAAAATAAAGATAATTACACTCATTCAGAAACAAGGAAGGAAAGCAAATAAAGGCTGAAGAACAAATGTTCCTTCAATCTGCAGAAGAAAAAGTGAAATGTGACAAGCAAAATTAATTTGAAAATGGGAGAAAAGGGTGGGTTAGCAAAAGACAGACCTAACAAATGTTCACAAAACAGCTCTTGAGAGGTAATAACAGCATTCACCTGAAAGCATATAAGAAACCAGTCTAATCTCTGAAGCATCAGTGACCATCTTTGAAAATTTACAGCAGTATGGGCAGGCCAGAAGAAGGCTGGAGAAGCATCATGCCTCACCTACCTTTATAAAAGGAAAAAAAAAAAGGTGGGAGAAGTTACATACCAGTAACTTCAATCCTCTGAAGGACTCTTGATCAAATTAAATGATCAGTTTGAAGTTACCTATAAGATAAGAAATTGATAAAGATATCGAAGCATTAAGTAACAGCCAGACAGAAAGGGACCTGAAATTTTCAAGACAAAATTCAGGGTGCTGGAGCCAGTCTAAGGGCTCAGTGTGGATGAAAAGAGAGGTGTTGCCCCTTGTCCCCTCCCCTTCATGAAGCATCACCTCTCCGTGCTCACACCAGACTCCACCAGTGAGCAGCATCAGAACAAATGAGCAGGAAAAACTACTTTTTTAAACTCATGGCCCTTTGCCAATTTCAGTCCCCAAACAAAAACACTGCAGGAGGAAGGCCAAGCTGCAATCAAAAGCAATCAAAAAGAAATTAAGAGACAGGGTCCCACAGCTCCTCTGAAGGAGAACACCAATCTCCAAGCACAGCGACCACGGACATCAGGAGTGGGGATGCAAGAAGGAATCAATGAAGACACTGGCTTGGCTAGTCAAGCAAGAACCACAATAAAAAAATAAAATCTCTCAACACAGCAAGTTCAAACCAACTGAGGATTTTGGGGCATCTTATTGCAGTGTTTCAATCTGGCTGCAGGAACCCCACACCTACCTACAACCAAACCAATCTCAGTAAAGATCAGTACAAAACAGTACACTAAGGGCAGGGGAGGCAGATGTGGAATCAATTGGAAATGACAGAATAGTAAGTACAACGTGCCACAAAGAAAAAGCACTGACTGAGAAATTAATTCCAAGCCAGCAGGCTTATGTTGGGACACAGTAGTAGTGCCATTGTAGGTCTCACAGGTGAGACTTTAGCACACATCCAGCCCCAAATACTCTTCCTCACAAAACACATGCAAAAATCTGAGACACTGCAGTGGAAAGAAACAAAAATGAAGAGTGTAGAGAGCATGACCTGGAGAAATGACCAAAGGACCTGGGTGTGTTTAGTCTTAAAAAGATAACAGCAAAGGAACAGAACAGCCTGCATACATTAAAAGTCATGAGAAGGGGGGAAAGTGTTCAACTCTTCTTCCACATCAGTTCAAATGGTAAACAAGATTTAGCCTGAATATGAAGAAACAAATATACATAGTGCCAAAGTGGGGATATACTGAAACAAGTTACCTAGGATGCAGAATCTCCAGCACTGTTTTTTGTCGGTTTTTTTTTTTTTTTTTTTTTTTTTTTTTGGTTTTTTTTCATTGTNAAGTGGGGATATACTGAAACAAGGTACCTACGATGCAGAATCTCCAGCACTGTTTTTTGTCGGTTTTTTTTTTTTTTTTGTTTTCTTCTGGTTTTTTGTAATTCGGAGAAAAAGAAACAGCTGATGCAGATACCATTTTAGATCTCTTCTTTGAAGTCCTTCAGGCCTATACCCCTTCCAGCCCTGTAGTGGGCCTGATGGATGTGCTCATCCTTTATGATAGGATTAGACCAATAAAATGACTGAGAACTTTGTAAGGAACACACCAAAAATAAATCAGCATTTATGCATCTATGCATGCCTATGAAGAAACAGCAAACACACACAGGTCAGCAATGATGGGAAGCAGCACAAATCTCTCCTGTAACATTGTCACAGCTTTTGAGAATCAATCTGGAAAAGTAAACACTGCAATTGACTCAACAGGTCTATTTCTTACATTTCATTCTCCACACTCACAACCCACATAAACCCCAAAGGACACCTGAAAGGGTCTTTGATACTGAGAGGCAGTAACACACAGGACAAAGGGCATGTCCAAGACTCTGAAAATGGTCTGCATACTTGGCATCATGTCGCTCTTCCAGCCACAAAAGGAATCAGGTTCCTCCAAAAGGGGATGGTGGTGGAAAATAAATGCGTATAAAGGTGTAGAAAACTGATTCCCCTAACTCACATTAGCGTTGGTCAATTTTCTGTGGTCCACAGATCTTTATTCTGTTGTTACTGACATGAGGGAAAAGCTGCACATTTCTTTACTCCTGTGCAGCCAGACCATCATTACATCATGCCTCAGGAACAACCCCATATCTCATGCAATAAATTCCTCGTGCTTATAAAACATCTATGAGAAACTCAGTGTATTGTCCAGGACACACCTGAACTGCTCTTTGTGACCAGCTAATTATTTAGAGCATATTTCCATAATTTTCTTATTCCTAACACATCATAACCACTTGCTCAAAAATAAAAGCACTTTTTATCTCTACAGCCCCTTTGCTTCTCCACCTCATTAGTACATTAGCAAAGTCTCCAAATCCAAACATTCAGACTGGTTGCTCCTATGACAAATATTTAAGAGGAAGAAAATAAGCAATGAAGATGTAGTCATAGGAAAAAAAATGCTCAAGAGGAAAATAATACCCTGTCAAAACAGTTGCAAAGGGTGGAGGAAGTCTCTACCTACTCTTAATTTTAGACAACAGTATCTGTTTTAGGAACCCAGTCAGAGAATGTCTTGAGAAATTTCTAGAGAAAGCACTGCAGGTTCTCAGAGCCATCTGTGGTCACGAGGCAGAGGCATAACCAGATTTAGAGATGTGTTTTCTCAAGAAGAGTTTATCACATATTTAAGAGCATGCAACTCTCTGGGAGGAAAATAGCCAGTGTGTCGTTTACTTATCAGTTTTGACAATTACTCCATCTGGGATCACAGCCCCCAGCTGTGCTTGGTTCACAACCTGGTGACCATCACCCCTGGCAGCACCCTCCAGAGCATCACTGTCTTAGCATTCAGGAGTCAGGTCTGCTCTGCTTCTTCTGCAATGGACTGGAATAACCATTAGGTTTTCCCAGCCCAGAAAGAACAAATAAGTGAGAATTTGCCTTTTACACACTCGTGAGTAGGGGCAGAGGAAGCTGCACACCAAGACAGGAGACCCATGAGGCTCCCAGGGCCTCTCCTACCCCTCAGTGCTCACTGAGCACCTCCGTAGCAGGCAGTGACTGAGAAAACGTGGGCAAAACTTAAAATGCCAAGGCAAAAACATACTGGAAATGAGAAAATAAAATATTGATATGATAAGTGTGCTTCTGTCTATTACTCTTTTCCTAGACACTCTGCCTTCTCAACCACACAGTTTCTTCTCTGTCTCAGTGCAACTGCTTATTGCCACATAATAAAATTTTAGGTACCATTGAAGTGGAAAAAAAATAAAAGAAAAGGCTTTTTTACAAGTGTTTTCCCTGGAAGCCAGTTGCCTAGTCTTACAGTTGCAAAATAGTACTGCATGGAATGGAAAAAAGTTATTTTCCAGGGAGGAAGCATAATTTTCAGCCAAAACACTACATGAGCCACCTCCCTGCATAAGCCCTGTGGAGAGTTTTGAATTCCTCCTGGAAACCTTGACCTCGGCAAAGGCACAAAAGGTTTCCAGTACTCCCTGAGAACTCCCTTCCCTCTGAATCACTGCCCATCCCCAGGGAATGCACTGCTCTGGTGGGACCCTTCCCTTTTGCCCCATGCCTCTCATAAAAAACCACTCTGCACAGACTCACATTTCTGCAAATGACAGCGTGTGCAGATAAAAGCCGGGGATGCACAGGGTTACAAACACTGGGATATCGCAGATCAGAACAGATTACAGACCCGGGGCAAACCTACGAGCTGGCAAGGAAGGCATTTGAAACCGACTGAACACTAACGGAGTTTGGGAGACTGCGACTCCTTCCCCATCCTGCATCCTTTCATCCCTAGGATGAAAGAGCGAAGTTTGAGGACCAGGCAGTGGCGTTCATTCCCTCTGGGCTAGCTGGGATTTCTCTCCTCCCAACCTACTCTCCGTGGCAGCCCGAGGCACAGGCCGGGCTGACCGCCCCGCTCCCGCTGCCCTCGCCCAGCCCCGGCCGGACTCCGGCCGCCTCTCACCGCAGGCGATTAACGCGGGGGCCCGCTCGTGTCATTGTCTCTCGCATCGCGGCGGATGGGACACACAGCGCCGGTTTTCCATTAGAGGAACGCTGAGCGATGCAAAGCGAGACGTATCTGCCGCGGGGCAAGTTAGTAATGACCGCTGCTCACGCACCTCACCGGAGCAGCACATTAGCTGCCGCCCGGGCTCCCTGTGCTACTGTGGCCGCGCAGACCCGGCCCCCCCGCTCCGCGCGTCCCGCGGGGCAGCTCCTGCGCCGAGACCTTCTCGCGGCATCGTCTGCCGGAGGAGGGACTTCCAAAACTTTCCCGGCTGCGTCCCGGGGGGACTGCGCTCGCAGCCCCGGGCACGCCCGCAGCGGC
>VZRX01008073.1:9897-19904 GCA_013398075.1 Notiomystis cincta
ACCGTTCCAGAGCATCCTCTCAAACGCCTCCTTGCCCTTGTTCAGGATGCCCAGGTATTTCTGCCGGATTTCAGTATCCCCCAGCACCTCTGCCATCTTGCACATCATGCAGACGGCAGCCAGCCACAGCCCGCCGCAGTAGGCACTGCCAGAGCCAAATGAGAGAAGCATCAGGAATGTGGGACACCTCAAGGGATACAAGTGCCCAGCTCTGAGCTGTGTCCCACCCCACAGCCCCCATGCCAAGCCCCACCGGTCTCTCTTGCTCACCTGGCTCCATGCACCACCCACGCGTCGTACGTCTGGTCAGCAAAGCCTCCGTTTTCAATGAGCCCATCGTTATCCGTGTCAAACTTCATCTCTGACTCCATCACAGCCTGTGGGAGAGGCAGGAGATGGTCACGCAGCCCTCACATCCTGGAAGCTCCTCACACTCTGCTCAGGAGCATTCATCCTCTCAGGCAGTTGCTTGGCTCCTGAGGGAAGTGGGAAAGGGTGATGGCCCACGGTGTGATCTCCCAGTACCTGGCACACTGGCCACATGTCCTGCAGGTACAGGGAGTCATGTGTCAGGTAGTAGTCACGGTACACCTGCAGCACAAACTTCAGGTTGAGGTCCTTCCAGTCAGCAGTGTTGTGCATCAGGTAGGCATTGACACGCTGCCATGGCTCATCATCTAAACCAGGACACACAAGATGCAGCAGGGCAGCAAGCAACAAACATCCCTCCTCCTACACAGGAGCAAGGACCCAAACAGCACTGATCAAACAGCACTGAAATAATATGTTGTACCCTGTGCCATCTCTAGCGAGAACAGCCTTGCTGCTACTTCCCTCCGTCTCCCTTGTAAAAGCTCCATGCAGCATGGTCTTCATCACCACCCCATATCATCCAGCTTTCCATTCCCAGAAAATATAGAATCACAGAATCATTTAAGTTGGAAAAGACCGCTCAGCACTGCTAAGTCCACCACTGAACCACATCCCTATGTGCCACATCTACACTTCTATGAAATACCTCAGGGATGGTGGCACTACAACTTCCCAGGCAGCCTGTTCCAGTGCTTGACAACAACAGTGGATTTCATGCACCATACCCATTTCCCACAGCTTGGCATCCCCTCTGTCCCCCCAAGAGACCCCTCACCTGGGTCCCCAATGTCATGTGGCACCACGTTCTTCATCTTCACCTGGGCTGTCTGACCACACATCAGGTACTGCCTGAGCTGGACATCCTCATTCACCACAGTGACAGCTACAGAGGACACAGAGCAAGACATGTAAGAAGGAGGGAAGAAACTGCAGCAGAAAGGTCCAAACATAAGCACAGGCAGGGCCACTAGCACCAGCATGGCCAGGCTGCTCTTTGAACTCCAAGATCACAGCCCTTGCAAAGGTCTGAAGGACAGGCTGCTCTCCATCCTCAACTCAGGAGGGGAGATGCGACTGCCACTACCCCCTTAGGGAAGGGACTCCAGTGGGCTCAGCCCTACCAGAGCCCAAGAAAGGGCTATACTCCACACCTCTGCCCAGGCTACCACCAAGCAACCACAAAAACCAGCCAGAGCACTGTGAGTCTGCAGACAGCTCCATGTGTCCCCTCTGCAAGGGGCAAGGACAGAGCTGGGAAGACCAGGGGCTCCCCCAGGGCAGGCAGAGCCAGCACCCTCACCATGGCAAGAAGGCACCCCCAGTGCTGGGCACAGACATGCTGAGGCAGCAACATTGCAGGGAGGTAAGTCCTGGGCGCAGCAGAGCAGCTGGACGGGGTCCTGGCTCCAGTAGCAGCTGCCTCAAACCCTCCATCTCTTACCAAGGCGAAGCCCTGAGCAGGTACCAAGGCAGGGCCTCTGGGGACACTCACCAATGTCGTACTGCAGGCTGATCTGCAGCTTGGGCCACAGCATGATGAGAGCGAAGGAGGCGTAGAAATGGACATCGTAGGTGTTGTACATCCGGTACTCCTGGCCTGGCAGGACAGGGCAGATGGTGAGGGACAGGAGACTGCCAGGGGGAGGGGAAAGGGGGCAGGTCCTCCCTCCACATGGCCCAGCACAGGGGGGCTCTCCTGTTCCCAGCACAGCCAGTGGCTCCTGTTCAAAGGGAGTTTTATTCTCTACACAGAGCACCAGGGATCTGGGGAACGCTTCATGCCATATCCTTCAGGGTGGCAAGGGGTTTTCCCAGGAATAGCACTGCTCCCTACACACTGGAGTGTGCAAAACATCCCCAGGGCAGGCTAAAAGCACGTGGCTACAGTAATGGAAGGGGGTGAGTTCGGAGAATCCCTCACATCCTCGTGAGTTACCTTCCAAATAAGCAAACCTTCCGTACTCCCGCAGGACAGGGAGGAGGTGGGAGAGTCCGGCCCCCGCCGGCCCCTGCAGGTCCTCGGCACGGCAGTCCGGGGGCACCTCCATCCAGATGGTTCCCCCATCCGTCATGAAGTAGAGCTCATTGAAGAGGGCTGACTTGTACCAGCAAGGCAGCTGGCTGCGGGGAAGAGGGAAGCTCGGCCTCAGTGGCCAAGGGGGGCATGCTCCTGCGGCAGCCAAGCCCAGAGGCCACGGGGAAGGTGCTCTCATCTGCCCTACCTGTTCTCCAGGATGGGATTCTGCCACGCTTCGATCTTCCTCTCCCACTCCTCATAGTGTGTCAGGGCGTAATGGGACAGGGCAGGAGCGGCATCGCCTTCACTGCCAAAAAACCGGGTGTACCGCCTGCCAAGTGAGGGTTTGGTCAGCACCACGTGGGCCCCACCTGGGAAATCCACACTGCATTACAATGAACAGCAGAACTCAACTGCTACTGAGGGGCACTGGGGAACAGGGTCTGGACACAGGGTCCCCTCCCTGAACTGGCACGGCCACAGCCACAAGGAGTGGGTGGCAAAAGGTCTCCACATGGTACAAAAGTAAGGAAGGAGGGAAAAGCGGGCTTTGGGGACAAACATCACTGGGGACAACCCACCTACCTGAAGTGCAGCTTCTCCTTGGAGCCAAAGTGAACACAGGGCATGTCCCAAGCCAGGGCCAACTCCAGCGTCTTGTGCCCATGGGCAGGTACCCTGCAGCTGGCACACACTGCTGCTGCTGTCACCTCCCCCTTCTCTGTCAGCCTGCTTTTACCTGACAGGAAAAATTAAGATGTTTCTTAAGCAAGCAAGGAAGACCAAAGGGAGGGTAATTGAAGTTCACACACATTTGAGGGAGATGAGATTGTTTGGGCATACCAAAGCCCCTGTACAACCTGGAAGGTACAGCCCTAGGGCTTTAAGGGATGATTTGCCGCAGGAAAAAAAAAATACCTTCCATAGGAGGAGTGGTTAAAAGGATCCAGTCATCCAAGAACAGGAACAAATCAGGCAGGAAAAGCCACCAGACATGAATGGAAGCTACAGAGTATCCCATGACTCTGTATCTGCGCTGCACTTAGAGACACTGTGACTTTCTAGGGACAGTCATTGTTTCCAGCTTTTTGCAGGGTGCTTGAGCCATGCTGGTATTTAAGAAAAGCCCTGAGGTGGCTGGATAATTATATGCTGGTTCTGACATGTGTACAGGGTTAACTCATTAGAGCAACATAAGCACAGATCCTGACTATGATAATGCCTGGCATGCATGAAGGAAAACCACATCCTAATAGCCTGGAGAGCTCTGAGTGCATCTAGGCAGGAAGCTTATTTTTCTGGAAAAAATTACGCAGTAAACACTTCATTTACATAATTTAAGCCTCAAGAAATCTTGCAAAGATCCAGCATCAGCATCACTAGTTTGTCAGCTTCATCCTTGTTTAAAACCTGGCACTAGGTTGACACTAGGGAAATGGTCAGCTTTTATGGCAAAGGAGATGAGCAGCAAAGACTGGACATGCCACCCTGCTTCAAGGCTCCTCCCAAGGGAGTGAGCAGAGACCTGAGGATGGATGCAGAATTACCAAAGGAACAGCAGAGATCTTCAGAGAACTGGTACAGTAGAAGAGGGCAGTAAGTGATGGCAGCACTAAATCCCAAGCACTGTTAAGTGCTGGCGGGAACAAATCTGACAGGACACAGCTCATTTATCTGGAAAAGGAACTGAGGGAAGGTGGCTGGGCAGCACACTGGCTCCCTTGGCTGGAATCTCAATTCAGTGTGCAACCACACACAGATTAATGAGATACTGGCACGTGTAACCAATACCCAAGAATAGTCTGAAAGTGGTTATGAACAGCTTTTGGAGAACCACAGCAAGGACAAGAAACGGGACGTTTGGATACAACCTGAAGGTGGGAGTAAGCCATAGCATCCTGGACAGCTTTTTACCAGCCAAGGAGGCTGGAAGAAAGGAACTCTGCCCTGGCTTGGGTGCCCAGAGGCAGCCCAGCTAGCCATTCCCCCTGCTCCCCCTCCACCCATCCCACGGAGGATGCAGGGACTCACCGGTGGGTGAATCCAGCCTGCCATCCTGCAGCAGGTCCTGCCACACCTCTCTACCCAATCCTGTGGGATCGAATGCTGTGACATGGGTGACTCCTGTGCCAGCCTGGGGAAGGGAAGAGCATCATCAGGGGCTGCTACTTTGGAGGAGAACGTTAATGCTCTCCACTCCCCAACACCACCACCAGGACATCACACTCACTTCCCTTGTGCTGCCCAGCAACTCTACCTCCAGACTTGTTGCCTCAGCTGCTCTCCTGACTCCATCCCCAAAAAGGGTGCCCTCAGGGAAGTCATGTCCCCACTCCTGAGGTCAGGCAAGCACTGAAAACCGGTGCCAACTCCAACCCGTTGCACATCCATCCTTTACCAGCTGCCTGCAAGCAGCTCCCCCACGTGCACCAAGGCTGCACAACCGCCCCAGCAGGAGCAACCGCACCAGGGCCAGCCCTTTACCTTCTCTCGGGCAGAGATAGCCAGGGTGAAGGGGTTCACAGCCGGGCAGTGGTGCAGCAGGACTCCAGCAACCCGCTCGCCGTCCTTCTGGAAGCTGAAGGGCTCATTCCAGTGCCCGCCGCTCCTGTCCTCCTTTGCTCCCGTGCCATTCTGCAGGCTGAACATGATGGAGACTTCCACGTCCTCATCCCTCCCGTTCTCCACCTCCCAGATGAACACTCCCACTGGCAGGCTGGAGTCCTGGCACAGACACAGAATGCTGTCTACAGGGCTGGTGCTCCACAGGCAGCTGCCCCAGCATCGTTTCCCTCCCTGCCGGGGACACCACACAGGACACGGCAGGAGTAAGAGCACTGGCAGTAATAATTCGGCCCTGCTGCCAAGCTAAGGAACAGCAGCGGGAGCAGAGCAATTTGGGAGGCAGGCGAGACAAAATCCAGAAAAGCCGCCCTGTGCTGGCAAACAGCGCACCGGGCAGCAGAGAGACGGAAAGCGGCGTTTAAGGCTCAGCCGGGTGTCTCATCACTCATCTGCTCGGCAGGTTGATACAGGCTCACGTGCTGAGCTGGGGTAAGAGGAAGGTCAGACGTGTCAGCAGCACAGCTGCCACCCTCGCCCGGGGCGGGGAGCCATCCCTTGCTGCAATCGCGAGCTCCCGCAGCGCTGCGGGGGTTCCCCTGCCCGGGACCATCCCCGGAGTGCAGGCGCGGGGAAATGTTGGGAAAGCCCGGCTAAGAAGCAGCTCTGCCCTCGGCGGTGCCGTCGCAGCCTCACCTTGTAGTCATGGGGGATGACGGGAGAGACCTGTCGGCAAGTGAGCACCACCTTCTGCCCCGGCAGCTCGTAGACCAGCCAGGCACGGGGGTACAGGGCGTGGTAAAAGGCGTAGTGGCCGCAGTAGCCCCAGTTCCAGCCCTGCAGGCTGCTGGGTCTCTCCACGGACAAGACCTGCTGGTAAATCGTCTGCTCCTTGCAGCGCAGGCACACCGTGAACTGTGGAGGAGAGGAGCACGTGCAGGGCATGGGATGAGCCCCGTGGCAGACGTCCCAAGTGCCCAGGCTGCTGCAGTGACAGCGGCTCCCCTCGCAGACCTTACCTGATTGGCGATGACCGTTTCGTAGTGGTAAAGGCCAGGGTTCAGCTGCCAGCGGCAGAACTCTCCTCGCCAGCCACGGGTGATGGTGCCTCCTCCGATCCCGCCCAGCGGACACCCTGGCAAAGACACCAATAGTTAGCACCCCCATTCCTCCCCCTGCTGGCCTCTGGCTCAAGAACTCTCCCCATGCATCTCTGCAGAGGAGAGCCACTCAGCATCGCCCACATCACAAAAGCTCCTTGACTCACTCGTTTCTTCTAGCATCCTGATGGCCCCATGTGAATCCCTGCCCATCCCAGTGCCCAAAATGGAGGCTAACCATAGATCTGCTGCAGAGGAACAGCACACAAGAGGTCAATGAAGGCAGATTTCTTCTCTATGCGGGTCTTCTTGATCCACCACCTGAAGTATCTGCAAGGGAAAGGTAAGTATTGGAAGAAGTCAGGAGCAGGCAACACCATCCCTTCAGTGTCACTGAGCAGGAGGAGCACAGGTTGAGCTTTATCTCCTCCTAGAGATATACAACAGGAACTTGTGTCCCTGTGCCCATGGCACAAGGGGTGATAGCCTCTATCACCCATCTGGGGCATGCATTGCTCAGCAAGCATAAGCAGGCAGAGTTCAGGCAGCTCAGGACTGACTGCAAGGGCAACTCAAGAGCAAGACTCCAAGATCATGCAGCACAGGAGGTTTTCCCAGATGTTCATGGAGAAGTGGGAATGCACACAAGGACCACCACCACCTCCATGCCTGGTACCTAATGTCCTGCTAAGGAAGGCCTGCAAGCAGAGGTGCACTCACTGCTCCAGGAATACAAGCCTTGCCCTTCTACCTCCAAGTCCTGACTGCTGTACGTTACCACATCCCTGTGCCACATCCTCAGGGGCAGAGGGCACAGGGCAGCCTTGCCCTAGAAGTGGTGGTGGTTGCTGTCTGCAGCCAGCAGGATCCTGGGGATTTGCCTCTGCCCACACACCAGCAGCAGAGACAGGCACTACCCATCAGATAATTTCTCACCCAAAGGTCTGGGAATCGAGACACCCAAACAGGGGCACACCTGCGGCTGGGTGTGCCAGCACCACTCCAGGCAAGAGGAGCAGGGCTGGGCTGGAGTCAGTGCTTGTAAAGTACTGGCTTTGGCTAATAAACTGCCCCAAGTAAAGCCTTCTATACAGAGACAATTAGCACACGGAAACCATCTACCAAACCAGAAGCTGCTGAATCCTGCCCAGCAAAGTCAGGTAAGACCCAGCTGGCAGCTCCATGGCCCTGGATGCCAGGTGGCCAGTGGGGGTGATGCCTTGGAGAGGCTGACCTAGAACAGAAGCTAAACGGAGTTAAAGGATAAAGGGTGGGTATTTATTGGAAGGCCTTCACAGGGTACACCTTGAGCAGTGCAGGAGTCTTGCAGAGAATACACCCAGGATGGATGATGGTTGCACATTTTTCAGACAGATTCAAGTCTGGTCTATTTGCATATCAGAGGTTAATTGTCCAATTACAGCTTCAGGGACTGGAGTCTCATTCCCTGAGTTTACCCCCCCACTTCACTGTTGTTTACATTTTCAGGGCCTGTGAAAATAAGGTGGCCTTGGGTTTCAGGCCTAGAGAGAAATTGTTCTCTCTGAATAAAATGGGAGAACAGTGGCTGATAGGCTATGGATTTTTAGAGTTATACACTAAAGCAGTACTGATATGGAAAATATAAAAGCTAAAACTCAAGGCATCAGGGGCACAGGAGCCCCCACAGCAGGCAATACTCCTGAGCTACCTGCAGACACCCCAGCCAGGAGCACACAGCCTGTCCTACCCCTGGTTTCACAGGATGCAGAGCACAGGTGATGGCCAATGAGCAATAATCCCCTGGGACATGTACACCCAGGAGGCTCTTCTGTGACACCTCTACTACTACATTTCCTGAACAGAAACAACCCACACTTGACTTTTTGGCTGCTCACTGAGCATTCACCTTGATTCACCAACATCTAAGGACCCAAAATCCCTCTCAGAATGAGATTTTCTGGGCTGCAGTCTCACAGGACCTAATTAAGCCTGCTCTCTACTCCTACGGACGCAGCTTTGTGTTTGACTGTCTATGGATATTTTGCTCACAGAGGTTCAGGGCATGATGAGAACCAGCCTGTCCTGCATGACTGCCCTGAACCAGGGCCTGTCACTATCTTCCAGCTACATCTGCTGTAACTGCTCTTCTCCAGCCGGGACAGCACCGGCCTTACCCTGCCAAGGTGAGGTTTTGGCAGTGCTCTCTCTCTCTTAAGGAAATTATTATTATTCTTTTTCAACCCAGCGTCAGGGAACCAACCCAGCTGCTTCCCCAGCAGGCTTCTGGCAACCAGAAATAAGGTGCCCAGGCAGAGTGGCTGCAGCACAGTCTCTTGGAAAGGAGGCAGGGATGGATTTCAGAAAAGTTTTTCCAGGAGAACACAGTAGAGAAAGTTTGGGATTTACTGCCACTGCCAAAGTAATTTTATCATCTCAATAGCAAACTCTTCTCCAGACAGCTTCCCCCAAAATCACGCTAACCAAGTGGTTAATGCCCAATTGCTGGCTATTAACAGTTCTGCCAGGGCTGAAGAATAACCAGGATAAAGTCTTTGTGTTCTGTAGCACCAAAAGCCCTGCCAGGGCTGGAGGGCATTTCTTTCCCTTCAAATTGGCAGTGGAATGAAAACCTGTCTGAACAGTACCCAGCTGATCTGGATTCATGCCGTGACCACTCTCAGGACACATGAGCCACCTCTGTGGAAACCTACCTGCACCTCTTCTCCTGCCTCGCCAGCCCAGCTGAGGCCTCCGCACAACCCTTTCTTTCCATTCGTGCATGTCCCACACAGTCACCCCAATGAGCCCTGATTAACAGAAAATCCTGTCCCAGGGCTGTCAACACTCCCAGCCATGTCACCTGCATCTAGGGCTGGTGCTGAAGAAGAGGGCACCCATCATGTTTAATTTGACACAACATCAACCCAGGATGTGGTGGCTCCTCTGCCAGTCCTACACGTCCTGAGCCAAAAATGTGCAGTGACCCCAAGGCGTTCCCAGTGGCCACAAGCATCTGCACCAGATGACTCTGCACTTGATGCACCAAGTCATGCCAAGTTTTGAGAACATCCCTGGCACAGGGGCCACTCACCATTGGTCATTCAGGAAAGGGCAGGCCAGTCTGCAGGACTTCACAGATCCCTGCACCACGACACAGAACTGAGCTCCAGGTTCCTCTCACAACACCAGCACCCATGTTTCCATGAGCTGGCTGCCCCAGCCAGGCAGATGCTGAGGTGCCCACCAATGCCTGGAGCATGCAGTCTCCCATACATCCTCACATCCATGAACGGGCTGCCTTTTGTCAGCCAACAATGCTGGCCCTGGGTTTTAACTCAAACCCATACAGGTATTTCTCATCACCTCAGCACTTTGTCTCCTCTGCTCCTGAGGCTGGAATCTCCTTGCAAGGAAGCTCTTGCCATTGAAAAAGTTTTTTGAGCTAACAACCAAATTACCTCTTAAACTTGAACAGAAGAGGCAGTAGTTTGACTTCACGCTTTTTGCTTTCAAAGACCTTTTCCTAAGACTGATACAAGGCACTTCCACACTTCAATGAGAACAAGACTTCCCCTCCCTGCTCACCCCACCAGAACTTCATGCTTTCCCACATGCTCAGCTCATCCCAACCTGCTGCGGCAGCTTTTCCTGCAGCCTTTACTTATCTCCAGTGCATGACCCACGTTCTCCTTTCCCGATGCCCAGGCTCGCACCGGGGTGTCTCAGGTCAGACCAGCATGCCATGCGCCCCGAAGCAATCCAGAATCTGCCCTTTCATCCAGCTTTGCAGGAACCAGCTTGGCAAGCGGCAGCCTCCAAGGACACCAGCAGAAAATGGAGGCAGGAGACATAAACCCAGCACAAGGAAATAAGCGATGCCGTCGCTGGTCGCAGCGTTCAGCCTTACGGATGCACAAACACTGCCAGCACTCGGACTCGGACAGCGTTAAAGGTTAAAACAACACTCTCGCTTT
>VZRX01008075.1:0-43104 GCA_013398075.1 Notiomystis cincta
AGTGCTGAGAGAGCTGGCAGACAAGAATGTGGTCAGGAGCAGTGAGCATGGATTCACTGAAGGTAAATCCTGCTTGCCAACCTGCTTGCCTTCGACAGTGGCAAAGCTACCTGGATGGATGAGGGGAGAGCAGTGCACACTGTCTACCTGCACTTCAGCAAGGCTTTAGGCTGTGCCTCCCACAATATCCTCACAGGCAAGCTCAGGAAAAGGGAGGGTGAGGTGGATTGAGAACTGGCAGAATGACAAATTAGGGGCACAGGGTTTAGCTGGAACCTGTCACTGGTAGTGTCTCCAACAAGAAGCAATGAGCAGAAACTGATGCACAGGAAGTTCCCCCTGCACAGGAGGTGGATATATTTTACTGTGCAGGTGACCATGCACTGGAACAGGTTGCCCAGGGAGGGTGTGGAGTGTCCCTCACTGGAGATATTCCAGATCCATCTGGGCACAATCCTGTGCCATGTACTCTAGAAGGGCCTTGCTTGAGTAAGGAGGTTGACCAGATGGCCCCACTGGTGGCCCCTTCTGACCTCTACTGTTCAGTGACTCTGTATTTAAATACAGAGTCTATTTATTATTATTTATTTATTATTAATTAATTAGTTATTTCTGAGAATGTTACATTTCAGGTTGCCTGTTTTAGCTACTTAGAGAAAATTCTTTGCAATCTGTTTTAAAAAAAAGTTTCATTTGATTTTATGGCTTTGGTTAAAAATGGTGTTGGCCTTTCTGCCAGGATTCTTAATGCATCAGGGAGTCATACATAGAGTTGAAATACATTGCTTTAATATGATTTCATTCTATGATTGGAAAAAAATACCATGAAAGAAAAGAACAAAATCACACCTTATTTTAGCTCCAGAAATGCTTCTCTCAGGCACTGAAAAATGTAAATACAAATCCAGTAATAATACATTTTACAGTTAGTTAACCCACTACCTTCATTTTGACTTTACCTAAAATCACATCCTGTGCTGCATACTCATGTTTTAGTGTGTTCACCTGCCAAAAAAATCTTTCTGGTCATTAAGTCCTCCCTCAAAACAAAAAAAACCCCACCCCAAACAACCTATGAATAATTTTAAAAACTCTAAGAAAACAAAACAAAGCAAATAAAAAAACTAACCAACTAAAAAAGCCCAAAAGGCAAAATCTTGTAGCATTCGCTGTCGGTGTTGAATTACATATCAAGGAAAAGAGTTTTATTTCCATAGGTTTGTTTGCTTTGGTAATTGATGTCTCTTCCTCTTGTGTTTTTAAAGCTGTCTTTAACGAAATGACAGCTTAAAAGCCCTCCTTATTCACAGCTTGAGGTTGAAATGGAATCAAGCCAGAGCTGGAATGGCTTTCCAAATTAGCAAGGGAACCTACTGTTGAAGTAGACTATTACCCTGCATGTGTTTGTGCATACAGCCTTGTTTCTCGTACCCACAACTGGGCTAGCTATCATTTACTCACCTCACAAAGCTGCCTCCTTCCTGCTCTTCTCAAAGAAGTTAGTTAAAACAAAAGAAAAATCAACATAAAATCTTTTTTTTGTGCTTGAAAGCGCTTTTCACTTCAAATGGCCGAGCAGCATCAAATCATTCAGGAAATAACACCGAGAGAGTCTTGAAGTGCTCGAGGCAAACACAGTGGGCTGCAGTTTCAAAGGGGCTGTGGGAGAGGCTCTGAAAGTCTCACTTCTGCTGAGTACTTGCACAGTGTGAGCAGTGGCACACAAAAAGCCAGGGCTGTGCTGACGTCAAAGAACGACACATTACCAATTGCACAGATCATCCAGCTCTCAGCTCTGCTGAGGAACCTCTTGATGCACATACAAAGGTGAGGCTTTTTTTGTTGAATTCACCCAGGGCCATACATTTTGGGGTGGCCAACAGGTGCAAGCCACTTCAGAAATGGGAAATCTAAGCCACAGAAATACATAGAAACATAAAAAGGAGACCCTCAAAGAGTTAATGACAAAGATAGAACATGTCCTTCCTACCCTTGCACAGAAGAATCCTGAATTTTAATGGAGATTAGCAGAAATTACTCAGCTCTTGGGCTGGCTTGCTTACAGGTATTAGCACTCACAAAGCAGCCTAGCATGCAAAGATGATGGGCAATAATTTCCCAGATGTCTCTTGATCATTTTCCCCTTGATTTCAGTTTGTGCTGAAACCCATACAAATCTTCAGTAAATGTGCTCCTTACAGAGACACTCCAGAGCTCAGGAGCAATGAAGAAGGGCAAGAAGAACAGCAAAACTACTCCACAGCTTTTGGGAGATAAAGGGGAAATGTTACATGCAATCAGCTGTGTATCTGTCTATGGGCTGCAGTCAGAGCACTACTGCACACTGCAACCCAAGAGCCCTGTGCTAACAAAGTTTAAATTAAAGGAGTTAAAGTAGGGATTTCATAACTAAGTAAAGGGCACATGCAGAGCCTAAAACCACCAGTAAAATTGCAGCAACAGCAAAATGAGACCACATGTCAAGAAAACTAAAGAAACTGCTGACTGTGATAATGAACTACCTTGGAAAAATCACAAGCTTATTCCACCTTGCCAAGTGAGTTGGATCACACATTAGTCCCCAAAGAAACTTAATTATTACTTACAGTTTCCTTTCTCAGCTACCTTGCTGCACTCCTTGGACTCAAACAGTAATTGTGGGATGGAGCACCATACAGTCAGGCTCTGCTGGGTCAGCATCAAGGGCTAGGTAAAGGGAATCACACATGATTTCATGGGCCTGGATGCTTTCCTCATCAGCTGCAAGCACTTCTGTTTAGCCTACTCTGAAAGAGCTAATTAGGAAAACATATGAAAAGTGTAACCTGTAACATTGTAACCAGGTGTGGGTCAGTTCCTTCTCCCAAATAAAAATTGATAGGATGAGGAAATGGCCTCAAGATGCATCGGGGAGATTTAGATCAGATATTAGGCAAAGTTTCTTCACTGAAAGGGTTGTCAAGCATTGGAACAGGCTGCCCAGGGAAGTGATTAAGTCATCATTCCTGGAGGCATTTAAAAGATCTGTAGATGTGACACTTAGGGACACATTCTGTAGCAGATTTGGCAGTACTGCATTAATGGTTAGAGTCAATCTTATAGATCTTTTCAGTAATTCCATGATTCCCTGGAAAAAGTGGATGCAGGTGGGATTGACTCAGTTTTCCTGGCTTGGGCACTAATCCCCAAAACTCAGGTGAAACTCAGTCTAGCTCTGGTGATTATCTGCTTCCAGTGAGAGGTCATCATTCTGCTTGGCCCTGAGAGTGTGCCCTCTCTCACCTCCCTGCCCACATCACAGCACAGCTTGCAGGGCATTCAGGTGTTAGTTTTGGCAATAAACCCCAAAGCCAGGCAAACATTACTGTTCTTCTGGTGTTGCAGTGGGCATTTTTTCATAATTTATAGGTGGCTTTCTTTCAGAGACTAATCTTGCTTCCTAACCACAGATCTTTCCTTTACTTAGGTTATTGCAGATGGCACAATTTCAAAAGACGCAGAGCAGACAGGGCCTTGGAATTTTTTTCATCACTAAATTAAAAAAAAAAAAAAGTTCTAAATTGCTTTATAAAATCCCCATTTTTAAAGCAGTTTCCTACTTGAGACTGATTCTCTCAGCAAAGTGTCTACCTTGGGATCAGAGATTAGCGGTTCACGACAGAGGAGATACAGGTGAATGTAAAAACAGCAAGGACCGAAGCTGGTCCTGCCAAGCTCACTAACCTTGGTGAGGAGAGAAAACCATGGTATTTATGTTGTGAAAGGCCAAGGCTTCTGAAGTGATGCTGGAAAAGAGATGTACCTCTGGCCACCTGTGGTCACTCAGGGCTACTCCCAACCGCAGCAGCTGACCGGACACGTGCACACAGATCATGGGCTGCCTGTGCTGGCCCTTGCACTCAGACATGTGCTCTTCAGTCACTCTGATGTGAAAAGAATGACTTGTAATATCACCACACTTTTCCTCCAGTCTCTCCAAACTTTCTGTGCCACGTTCTATGCAACATCCCCGAGGCCTGCCTAACCACAGTCCCTTCATACATGCCCAGCTGCAGAATTGATACAATCAGGCTCTCAAAAATATTTTCCTGATGGGTCTTAGTGGAGTCAGAAAGATGAGTTGGCAAAGGAGTATTACACGTTAATCTTAATGGCCAGGAAAGCTTGGAACCTATATTTTAAAATAGATGAGTATGTCTTAATGTTAATGTTTAAGCATTATATAAAATGAAAAGAAATCAAAATTTATTGAGGAAAAGCTCAGATATGCAATACATTGGTGGGGGCTGGAAAGAGAGAAGGCAAATTTCCTGGTTTTTTTGGCTTTTTATTTCAGGTATTTTATCATGCAATATAATCAATCTTCGCTTAAAATATACATGCCAGTGCCATGTATTACTGTTTTCAGGGGATCTATTTTCACAGCAGAGTGCTTCCTGGCATGATTGAGCCCACGTGGCATGTTCTATCCTCCTGAAAAACCCTGCCTTCTTTTGGGTGTCTCATCATGATGCCAACAATTTTACTACTGATGGCTCCCTAACCTCGGGCTGTTTGCCTCCCGATCCCCTTTCCCAGCGCCTCCTTCCTTTCGTTCTTTTCCGTGTACCGCAGCCCTTGAATCTTGAATCACACCCCCGTTGCCAGACAGTTTGTCCTCCGCAGGGCTGAATGGGCACTTCAGGAGGCAGCGTGGCTCCTTCTCAGGAAGAGACCGCTTATTTCACACACACACACACACACAGGAGCAGCAATTCAGCACGGCGGGAGGAATCGCGGAACGCAGCCTGGAGGGCAGGTCGAGGAGACAGGACGTTTTTCTGGAGCTTTCTGGCTCCATTTAACCTCTCAATAAAAGTAGGTTAGAGGATCCTGATATTAAGGACCGTGTGAAAGGGGAAAATAATAAAAAAATAAAGCAGCATAGAGAGGGGAAGGAGGAGGAGAAGGGAGTTTTTATATAGGAAAAATGTCCTTGCAGGTAATGCACATAGAATTCCTTCCTGATGTATAGTACAGAGGATGTGAATATAGTATAAAGGATGGGAATATAATGCTTGGCTCATGAGTTGGCAAGTGTGACTTTTTTTTTGCCAGAGTCAGCTCTGAGCTGTCACAAGTCTAACCATGCTTACTTCCAGGAGATACTAAAGAGGAGAGGGTAGAAAAAATAGTACCACTTAGAGTTCATACAGACAAATCTAGAAAATAATCTGTGCTGTATTGCTTTTTTAATGTTTGAAGGTCCCAAATTCTTTGCAAACACAATCAATTATGCTTTCAAACAGGTACTGAAGTGCTTAGCAAAGACCTTTATTTCCCTTTCTCTACATGGGGAAACTGAGGAACTTTTCCCAAAAGGTAGTGTGAGACAGCTCTGGACTGGCCAGATACAGGTGAAGGGATGGGGACATTACCATTAAAATGAAATGTAAAATTGCTTGTTAATGGAAAACACACAGAGAACCATGAGGAGGCTACTGTTTTAACTTCATTGCAATTACTAATGTAGACTGATAATGAGGGGGAAAAAAATAGATCAGCAAGCCAAGGCAGCTTTTTACCCCTGAGTTATGATGGATAAAGATGTTTGAGTGGGATTTTATAATACATTATTTCTGTTTTAATCAGGCACTATAAAGCAGCAACAGGACTTGTATACTTCACAGCCACTTTGGAATATTGAATGCTCACAGTAGGCTAAAAGAGCACTTACAGTTCATCAAATTAAGCAAAAATGTATAAATTAAGTACCATCAAGCCCACAAGCCAGTGCATTTATGAGGAGTGAAGAAGGGGAAATAGAAGAGATTTAAAGGATGAGGCATTACAACGTACTTCACAGTATGCTTTTAAGAAATGACATTCACGACTGAAGAAAACAATTAACGAGCATCTCAGTCTATTTCTATCCATCCTGCAAAGCTAGGATCTATTTCTACATGTCTCCTTAGTCAACTATCTGTCTTCCCTGGCCAGCTATCTATCTTCCCTGGTCATTGGCTGTTGCAGTATTTCCAAAGAGCATGATTTACAGTCTCCCACACGTGTTGCAGCTTATAGAGCACACCTGTCACATGAGGCAGGCTCAGCCTGGAGCTGAACATCTGCAGTGTGGATACAAAGCTCAGGGTCTCACACACAGAACCTGTTTTGCAGGATACCGTGTGGAGCAAGGGCACTGCTGTGCTGCGAGACAAAATGGGAACCTTCTGAATGCAGAGCAGCTTTCCTGTCACACAAAAGCCTCCTCCAGGTTTAATGATCCTAGGAATTTCGATGCTTCTCCCTGTCTCCGGGCTATCAGAGAGGGTACCTAAGTGAAGGCTCTCAGCTTGCTTTTTGGTGCTATGAGTTTGCCAGTCACTGCTCCTTTCCTTTGCTGCTGGTTCCTGGGCACCATAAATCAGGGCTGCAGTTTTTTCCCCTGTGGTTCCCATGCAAGTTTTCACTGCATTCAGGATTGCTTAGGCTCCTAGCTAAGACTGGAGGCTGACAATAATCTATTGTTTGACCAAATGATGGTCATATATCTTTATATATACACTGCAGCATGAAACACCACCTTTACAGCAAGGACTTTACAGTAACAATTAAATATCATTGTTCTCCAAAAACATTACTGCTATTTCTCATCTCTACAAAGACAAGACCTCAGACATTAAGTAGTCAGCTGAAAATCCCCACTGAAGACTTTTCAGATCAAGGAGGGGTTTTGTTTCCAAAATAAACTGAAACAACTGAGAATTAATTATGGAAAAAATCTGGAATAGTGATTAACAGTGAAATTTGCAAATTGTGTTTTAAATACTAACCTGCTAGATAAGGAACATTTTAAGAGTATTATTTGCCAGTTTCTTCTAAAAGAGTTTTTCTGTGTCCATTATCAACTTCTGTTCATCTTTCAGATCTCTACAGTATTCTCACAGACAATGTGTTAGATGAAACTATTGAAGAGTCAAACTAATGTAACTTGGGTAACCAGTTAAGATAGAAAAGCATTCCCATTTCCTACAGAAACATTGGGTAGGCAGCCTATATTGGAACGTGGAACAGTTGGACTGAAAAGATTTCAGATTTGGATTCCATAAAATAATCCTTCAACAACTGAACTGTATTTGAGAATGACCATGCAGTAGGTATTGCAGTTTAGAAGAAAGTAGCTACTTTAAATTGTGCTAGAAAGTAAAATTCATAATATGCACTGCCTCTTTAGTAATTTTTATTTTAAATAGTACGGAGTGCCTTTACCCTGAAAGTGTCAAATACAGAAGTTTTATTTCTAGCGTGGTCTCAATGCAAGGTGTTGGTTGGTCTTGCTCCTCCTTCTGCCTTGTGTGGTAGGATAAGAGGTGAGGAGAGTGAGGTCTGTAGGTGAGGTTTGCACCAACAGATACACGTCCGTGGCTACGTTCATATGCACATGCTTTTGTACAAATAATGTATACACACACTCACGTATAGATCGCGGCTATGGAGCGCAGTCTGTGGTGCCATCTGGTGGAAACAAATCAGCAGCGGCCCTACTGCTAAAAAAAAAAAACCCAACCCTGCGAGCAGCCTTAAAATGAGGAAGGAATAAGACCCCGAAAGAAAGAAGATCCTTTAGGATGATTAATGGAAGCCACAGTGTTCATCAACACCCAATCAGTTCCCTCTGTCTCAACACCCAAAGCTTCTTACCTTGACTGTCTCAGACTGTCACACTCATCAATATGGATCAGCAGTCACTGATGGGCATTTACAACCACAAAAAGCTTGAATGGGTAATGGAAAAATAGAAATACTCCCTGGCATTCCTAACTATCCCCTTTCCTGATTCTGTCTGAGTTAAAAAGGTTGGAGTCTTGCAGACTTAATGGAACAGCAAATATCTTCAATGTCTTCAACATCTACATCTCATAGAGAACCTTTAACAGTGAGCAAATATTTACATGAATAAAAACTGTTTTTTCCCCCTGATGCCCTGTCAACTTCATCTGGCATGAGTTGTCTCCATTTCTCTCAGTAGATGCAGTTCTTGGGATCAAACTGCATACCACAACAATAAAAGCAATCATTTGTTTTAAAGATTTCTTGGAGTAATGTTTGCTATGTAGGCAGAGGAAGGCAGTCATGTTTTATATGAAGGATCTGGGTTGGTTTTCTCAAAATTTTCTTCTGTTTTTGAAGAAACAAAACCAAAAAGGACTGGTTACTTTTTTTGAGAAATCTTATATCTTCAAGGACAGGACTCACATCAGAACAAACCAAGGCCTGAGGGAGTCTGCCCAATATGAGTAAGGTGTAATTCTTGACTAGGTTATGCAAAATTTGGTCATTTGGGAATGTTCTTTTATACAGAGTTATGATATACTTCTAACTGTGTATTCACAGTTACACTGAGGATAGGGATAGGCATAACATTGATAAGGCTTCCATGGCAGAAAGGTATGCAGCAAAAACAGTTTTGTAGAGAAACAAAAAATAGTTGAAACTTTCATCAGTAAGAGTGGTGGCATTATATCCTGTTCATATTCCTTTAAAGGTAGCTTGACAAATTTCAGCTTTCTTTTTTTCAGATTAAGATCCTGAAATGAGACAGTTAATTAAATAATGGTCAAGGTTGTTTCTTAGAAGGCTGGAAAGTTTGTCAAATGTTCTGTGTCTCATAAAGAAAATACTCTGAAAAGCAGAGACTTTAAGTACATAGCTGAGAAACCACAAATACATATCTATATACCAGCTGTAATTAGTTTCTGCAGCTGAGGCAAATGTGCCACCTACACGTCTTCCTTCATTTTCTTTCCCCAGGCTCCCTTTATCCTTTGCCCATTCAGTAGTTGTATATCACTTCTCCCCTTAGTTCTCAGGCTCTCTTAAGGCTCCATCCACCTCTCTGACAGCCATCAAACCCTCTCAAAAAACCAGATGGAAATGCAGTGGGGCAAAAAAGGTGATATGACTAAATAAAAATCCCATCCCTGCTGAGATAACATCCTAATCCACTGGCAGTCTTTCTTGATAAAGAGGGAGAAAAATCTTGGATAAGATTTCAGAACTTGAGTTGTGGTTGAACCATCTTTATAGCTGACAAATTAAATATATTCCTTGACCTCCAAAACTCAGCATTGTCAAAATGTGTTCTCAAAGCTCACTCAAAAAAGAAAAGTTAAAATGTATGACTTCTGTTTCAGCTTTTGCCTTATTTCTGCAATTCTTTCTTTTTGCTCTTGAGTTCTTTTGTTTCTCCCTGCTTATATGATGATGTCTGAATCACAGTCTGTTTCTTGTATCCAGTGAACTCAGCAGAATAATTTGTATTGACTTTACTTGGTATAGAATTGGATTTACTGTCCATTGCTCTAATCTGTTAGATTACTTTTCTCCTGCTATTTCTTTCCTATATGTAAATAAACAACGAATATAGAGAAGCTGTACATATTGGCTAATGTAGTTGTTGGAAGAATGGAAATGGAAACTAAACAAAAGAAATGGCTATTTTGGGGAACAATTTTCACACAATTTTATAACAAAATATTTGTCCATAGGTTTTGACTATGAGTTGTTAAAAAACAAATTTCCATTTACTACAGAAATGAAAACATTTTCCAATAACTATAAGCCCCCTTTCTGCCTTCCTGTAGCTGAGATTCTTCCCCACCCCCATCATTCAACAAATTCATTGGGAGAAAATGATAATTTTTTTCTCCTAGTTTTTCTAACAAAATTCTTTTGTTTCTGTGTAAGCTCAGAAATAATTACTGAGAAAGGGAGGGTTTCATTTGTAGGACAGTTCAGCAAGTTCAGTGGTGAATGCCTGGAAGACCCTGTGATGTCCATTGTTGCTATGATTAATGACTCTTATTATTGATGCAGAACCATAAAATTATACAGGATCTGTCAAGAATAAATAAGAGAGCAGTGTGTTCTGCAATTAAGAGTTACAGCAGGAAAATAGGTAAGATTTATAAAAAGCAAATCTTAACAGATAAGCAAACTTATGACCAAACTGTGAATATGATATGCTCCCTTTGTAGTTCTTGGAATATTGTCTTTTCTTTGAGATGGGAGCCAGACTAGGCTCTAAGTGGTTATAAGAAAAGCAGAACACAGAAAAGAATTTGAATTTAAGGAGAGAGCTGATTCATTTCCTCATAAAACCTTGAAAAAGCAATTTGAAGACAATTTGTTTACAAACACAGATTGATGTCTGACTGAACAAACTGACAGTAAATGGGATGGTGTCACAATTTTGGGGAGCAGGAAAGAGACCCCCTTTTCAGCCCCAGTGATTTCTTTGCAGGTTCAAAAAGGAGCATTATCCCCTGTGGTTTCGAGGTGTTCTTTTCTCTGGGGTGCTGCTGCACATCCTCGCTCAACAATAAATTCTCTGCACAGGCAGTGACACAAACTTAGAGTGTGAAAAGTAGGGGCTGATAGTGTCTGGTAATCTGCAAATTATTTAGGTAATGAACAGCCAAAAATATATACCCTGGAATTTGGTAGTGTCTGCCTTGTTTAGATATCCACATCTGCCTAGGGCCAGCAAAGGGAAGCCAAAGTAATTTCACCTGGGGCCTCAAGAACTATCAGAGAGATACAACAGAAAAATCCCTCAGGGAATTGTGGGCTCCATATTAAAAGAAAGTATTCTCATGCTGTGGGTCAAGCTCGGTTTCAGTGGTTTTTGGTTGTAAAATGGTAGGAGTATCACTATTTTTGTGCATAATGGAAAGTATGTCTGAAGCGACTGTGATTTTAAAAAATATAATATGAAAGAAGTAAGACCTAAACTCTTGAAAAAACCTCCAAAGTTTGTAATTGGACATAGAAGTGAAATCTAGTATCATGAAAGAGTACAAAAATGAGAAACCAAGTCACATATGAATGTTGTACTGGCAACATCTAAGGAAGGAATGGGTTCAGATGTGTTTCAAAGCTGAGGCAAGAGGGCATAAACACATCAGTTTTTCCTCCCTACCTCAATGTCACAAGAATTCTTTACATGACCACGTGCATCACACTTCTGAAATCACCTCTGCCTTTCCTGTGTCCTCGTACCAGACTCAAAGGCACAATTTAGGCTCCTTCTGGTTGATTCTTCTGGGCTGCTCTTGTTCTCTCCAAGAGAGAACATTTCCCATTCCGTGTCACGTGCAGTGCAGGGACTCCTTCAGTTGGCACCTCTCACATGTTGCTTCTGGCTTCATTCTTAGCACACCTCATAGGTATTTCCACTGCTCTTTCTGAGCCTTAATTACTGAAAGTGTGTCTGGGCAGTATCAACTGACACTAAAATGATTTCCTCTTTAATGGCAACTGAAAAATGAGTTCCGTTTCTTGCTCCAAACGCTACTTTCATGTCAGTAATTTCATGAGGCCCCCGAGAGCTTTACTGGAGCAGCCAGCTGCCATGGTGGAATTGTGCCTCCTTGGACAGAGCTCTGCAAGCACACACTCAGCTCTGACTGGCATGCTGCAGTTTGAGTGCTCAACACCAAGTATTTCAGACAGATCTGCATTGGGTGGGATGTGGAGACAGTGCTGCAGGGAGCTACTGTGCAGACAACAGCAGTAGAGAATTCCATTGCAAGAAAAGGAGGATTGGAGGCTTCTTGAGTAAAGAAGAGAGGACAGAGAAAGGTATTTTTTGTTGCTCATTATAGTGAAAAATTCCACTGCTTAGGTCTTTCTCTGACCTTTGCACAGAGATAATTTTTCCTGTCTAGAGACATGGACTTCTACTCTTTTTATTCTCTACAGAGTACTTCTCTGCTGTGTCTCTTGCACCAAATGACATCTGCAGCCATTACAAGTGAGGGTGGCAAAGGCCCAAGTTGGCACTGGCATGCAGTGGTGTGGATCAAATGGACAGGCACGTTTTGCATGTGTGCTTTGCTACCAAGCAGTTTTTATTACTGAAACTGCTTCAGGAAGAAAGAAACAGGTTGTCAGCTCTGCAGCTTGCTCTTTCATTTGAATTCTGAGGATGGGTTATGGGTTAAAGAAGACTGAGGATAATGTCCCATAGAGTCCCTATTGCATAAAATTGTCCAGGATGTGTTTAAACACAGGTACATACACTCATATCCAAGCACAATGCCTTTCCTAAATGACATTTTATAAAGGGGCAGAGGAAAGTAGAGCTTTGCAAAGGATGGAAAGCAGACATCTTGACTCTGGTCAGCACCTTAGTCTGCAAAGAAACTAATCACACAAGTCTGAATCTCCTGTAACTCTTTTTGAAACCAGTCTGAAATACTCAGTGTCTCTCACTGCACTTCTGCTAAGGTCTATTGGCAGATACAGCTGGGCTGATTGAATGTCTGGCTGTGTCTGCTGGGATTGGGGGCAGGCAACAGGTAGCTGAAAGAGGAAAGTGACTGGGGCCTTTTTTTTTTTCTTAAATAATTTATTTTGGATGACTGTAGACATCACTACTGGGAAAAGTAATCCTACTAGAAAATTTCTCATTCTGTGTTTCTGAGCCGTTGTTACTGATAAAGTGAAAGCTTGCTTGTGCCATGAGGAGGAGACAAATTTCTGGGCCAGATGCTGATGTCTTGCTGACATTCAAGTTTCCTTGTTCCCTCACAGCCTGCATGCACCTCAGCCATCCATGCTGCTTCAGTCCTTTCCCTTTCTGTGCAAAGAATTAATCAGAATTATTTGTTAATTCACTCACCAGGGCAGCTCATGGTCACTTATCTAAACCTTTTTAGCAGCCTCCAAAGGAGAGGCAAAAGAGGGTTGAGCCTCACTAACCTGCAAAGCCACTTCTGACTTAGGGAAGATTCTTTCCTGCCTCTTCTCTTTGAGAAGTTTGTCTAGTTTTGCCCATTTTTGTCCAATTATTTAGAGTATTTAATACTCCTACTTAACAGACAAACTGCTTCTCTCAGGTAAACAGTCCACATTACCACAGTGAGCTTTGATGCTCAAGTCCCTACTTTTTAATGAGAATTCTTTCCAAGCCTAATAAAAAATTACATGCTTTGGGAAAAAATAACCAAAGAATTCCAAGCAGAGAATCCACTACGGTTATAGCTTAGTGCTCGTGCCTTGGGTACTTTTTGAAGGTTGCTTTTTGGTGCTGAGTAGGCAAGTAATGGCAATCACCTCAGAAAGCTGTGCTCTGCATGTCAGACAGGATGTGTCATAGAGAAGGGAGAGATAAATGAGCTTGAAATGGGTTGGGAGGAGTAGGAAGTTCTAATAAAATCAACTATAATTTAGCCAAAGAGCAGAGGTTTTTGCTTTTGTAATTCCCTGATCCTGGGCCTCCACAGCTGGAGGAAGTTTCTGACACCTTTTTTTTTTTTTCTTTTGGTAGAGAGGAGACACGAAGGACTTGCTCTCAGAACTTCCTGTCAAGAGGAGCTGGCTGCAAGAGCTGAAACATATTACAGTAATAAACATATTTCACACAGGCAGGACTGGCAAATGGAAGGACTATTGCTGCAGTCCAGGGAAGCCCTTGATGTGGAAGAAAACCTTCTTTGTCCAGGGGCCTCTTGTGCCTCTTCAGGGGCAGAGTCCTCACTGTTTCCAGCACGCAGTGAGTGTGGAAAGGGTCATTTTCAAAGGGAAAGCAAGGAGAAATCATCATTTGCAGAAAACATTTCTAAGGCAAGCCCTGTCCCCAGTGCAAAAGACAAAAGAAGCGCCAATTTTATGGCCAGCTCACTGCACAAGACATTAAAGTTATGTTCAGGTGAGGCACTCTTCCACAAAGACAATTCAGTTCCCTTGTGTAGTAGAAACAACCCTGCTGTGAGCATCCTGTCTCAGTCATTGCTACAGACAACACTCATCACCACTCAGAGCATGCTCAAAGCTTTAGTGCTTTCTAAAGGTCAGCCTGGCCCCCAATGCAAATCCTTTTTGATTGAAGAAATATTCTATCCTCACCATACAGTCTGCACAGGGGAGAATCACACACCTCAAGATGATTTTTGTGGCACTGAAACTACTGGGTGACTCTATTTTTCTAAGCAGCAGCAGTTGTTTCTTTTGAACATTTTTTCTTCTGGAAGATAAAAAAAGAATTGGATATTCTCCAAAACTCAGCATCTGCAAACAGCTGTTTACATCCCAAAGCCATCACAGCACAGTCAGTATGTGAAAAGGGAAACAGATTTTGGAAAGCAGTCCTTGAACTCTATGTTATAGCCAACTATTGCTGTGAAAAGTAACCAGAAACACCACACCCCACTGAACTCAAGTGTGTCAGAGGGTCTAGCAGAAATCTGAATGGCTCAAGCAGATATTTTTTCCTTCCCTCATAAGCCCAGCAGAATATGACTCTTTTTTCTCTTTGCATGGCACCTGGTGGAAACTGAGGCCACTGTGTGTTATTTTAATAAATATTTACTTGCTCATTTGGAAGCATGCATTGGACATAGTATTGAAGGGTCACAACTGAGAAACAGGGAAGAAACATTGCAAAACTGATTTTTTATTTTTAAGTGGTAACTTTCTGGGCCTCTCAAAGACTCTCCTCTAGAGTGAGAAAGCCAGGCTGTCAGAGTGCTTGCTAAGAACAGAACCTGGAACTTGCAGCACAAATGGAGACAAGAAGCACTGGGTCAGCTCTCCACTTCTCATGGCTTACAGTTTGCTGTGCAGTGTGTTCTTTTCTTCAGCTGAGGATTGCTGTGCCTTGATATCAGCTGAGATCTGTTTACTTCCCTGCTTCTGCCCCCTCCTCTGTACTAAAAAGAGATTCAGTGGTGGCAGAGCAACTTAGCACATCACCAAGATTAACTAGAAAATAACAAGATGATGTGTGGAAAGCTCAGAGGAGCCTGGGCTCCACTACAGAGTATTTCATACAAGATTAACACCAGGCAGAAGTTGCTCTACCTGAGGAAGAGAGCATCCTAGTCAGCTGCTGTGTGATGCAGCACAACTGTTAATAATGAGGGAATTATTTCTGCGTGAAAAACACAGGACTTGATCCCACAGGAATTATGTTCAAGGAGCTTACACAATTTTCACTTGGCTGTGTGTCAATGGCTGAATCCCACACAAGACAAAGAATGTACTAACTGGTAAAAAAAAAAAAATCTGGTGAAATAAATCAAATAATAGGTGTAAATCAAAGTTTCTCTCTTTTTTTTCTCACACAGTTCTATTTTTCAGCAGCATTTCCATGCAGCAGAAAATAGGGCCTGTTTATAGTCATACTATAAACATTAGTCCATTCAACTTTTAAGAACAGCTGCATCATTTTAACTGCATAGACTTCCAATTCCTCCACTTAAAGCAGTGCACATATTTAGTAGATTATTTAGCTATCATTTATGCTCCTTCAAGTAATTTCAGTGAGGTACCACTGGAAAGCATTTGCTAGAAGTGAGCACACCTTTGGCAGAGGTCTATACATATAAATTTTGAAAACGAAGGAAGTGGTTTGGTCACAGCATCTTGCCCCAAAGTGGATTTTTTTCAGGAACGTTGTAACATTGGTAAACAAACCTTGATGACCATGCTTGTGTTCCTCCAAAATGACAGGCTCTGGGAGGGCTTAAGTGGAGGATGTGTTGTCTCCTGCAATTTTAAAAAATGTCTGGTGGACACTTAGGTTTGAGTCTTGGCTTGCTTGCTACTTTCAGTAGCTTCTGCTGCAGTCCTGTCTGCTCCTGACTCTTTGCTTCTGTGTTTGCTGATCACTATTGGCACACCAAGACCTTGCTCTTAATGTGCAATCTCTCTGGTCATCTAAAAAAATGAAATTAAAATTTACTTAAACCTGCTAAGTATGGAATTGTCCTGAATTTATGCTACATGAGCTATTGATTTGTTTTCTCTCTTCCCCTCTACTTGAAATCTCAGGGAGTGACAATCAAAGGGCCTGGCTTTTTCCACATGGAAGTCATGGACATCCATTCCAGATGCAGACATCTGATAAACACAGTTTTCACCCTCTGGAAGCAACACCTGCCATACCTTATAAAGCCCCATTTGTCCTTGCTATTTTAATTCTAAGGCTAAGACAGACACAATGATATAATTTGCCAATTAACTCTTGATATTTGGACACTGAGAGTGAGACCAAGAAGATGAGAAGATAAAGCCTTCTTACCTGAACTTCTGTGGAAGCTGATGCAACCCCCCTTAGACTGTTCCATATGCACAGAGAGGCAACTGACAGACAGTAAAACTAAAACCACTGACTGCACAGTTGTTAGCAATTTCCTTGTTAGAGCTTGAAGTGGAATGATCTTGGAAATGGAGCAATCCTGGCAGTGACAAAGATGGACCTGACACCAGAACATCAGATATAAACCACCTTTGCACCATTTAGTGGAACAGTGTCCCACTTTAGGCTGATCTCCCCAGCCTCCTCAGCTCTCCAGTACTCAGAGCTCCAGGCAGGCTGCAGCTTCAGCCTCCTGCCTTCCTCCTTTTCATCATCATAGCCAGCTGCAATGGACATTTCAGCACAGGTGCACGTGAAAAAAACCCTCTCACCTGCTTCCTCATCTCATTCCTCCATCTTCTGAGGATTTCTTTGGTCTTTCCTGACTAAGCTGAAAAGAGTTGGAAGCTCATCGTTGTGTATTTCATTGGGCAAACAGAAGTGAAGGAAAATGTGGAGGCAATCCCACAAAACATGCATAGGGCTGAAGGAGACAGGCACATTCCTGGTAGGTAAAAGGACTCAATGATTCCCAACCTGTGAACAAAGCCACTTGGCTGGGGAGGGGACTGGGGCTGGACCCTTCCACCCCATCCTCACCATTGCCACAGAAACTGCCTGGTGGGAAGGAAAGCACATGGCAATAAGAGAGCTGCTGAGTGAAGCACCCATGAGGAATGCACCACATACCTTTCTTGTTCCCTGTGAGATATGGCTGAGGAGGCAATTTAGTTTCCAGTTTCCTTTCAAGATGAAGTATGGCTTGCTCTACCACTGCTTAGTCTGTATTTATTCCACAAATAAAGATTTCTGTCTTCCATGTGGCAATTTTTGCCCTGAAGCCACTCTTTAAAATAAACCTCAGAAACAGAGGCCATGTTCTTCTAGCAGGTGCACAGCTGAGAGCCTGGACAGCAGAGACCCATCAGCATCATACATTCAGTCTTGGTGTGAGAAACACTTCCTCCTGCATTTCACCTCCTAGCACGTGGGTGGATGTGCTGCTGACAGGGCAGCAGAGCCCTCCTGTCTCTCTGATTCCTTCCTCCCATTTGGTGAAGATGCAGAGGAGGCAGACTTTGCTGCAAAGCCTTTCTGCTCCCTCTGTGCTCAGCACAAGAGTCACAGCCTTGGGAAGCCTCTCCAGAAAGGTGCCACAAGAACACAGAGTCACCCAGCTCTTTTCTTTCTTTATTTTTTTATTGAAAGCTTCATCAAAGAAAACAGAAGTTTAAACCTAACATCCACTGATCTACAGAAAGCCCCAGGAGTGGGAAAATGGCAGCTATTTAGGATTGTGTTACAAATGGAAAACATAAAAAAAAAATCATAGCAGTACAGATCTTTCAGAGACATTCTGAGACATCAGCACACAGATGCCCATATAAATAAGATTCATAATTTAATGTATCACAGAGGTTCTGTATTCTACATTTTGGCTGCAGTGAAGTCTGTAAGGGCTGTAAAGAACCTCTGACCCATTTTAGTGATGCATGTTTTCTTGATAGGAAGTTCATCTGCTTTCAAAGCTGCTTTGATTTTTCTTACAGATAGAATCTGTTCATTCTCCTTTAAAAAGGAAAACAATTAAAAATTCCTAAATGAATTCTGTACACTTCCTGGTTTTACATAAAATTGATTTGCCTCAAAAAGATAGTAGAATTTTCTTCCACTCTGGAATACATCATATTTAATAATACTTCAGTTACATAAACATCATGTTCTCTTCTTTAGGCTGTATTTTTGGGCTTTTAAAAATATAACTGACTGTAAATTTCACCAAATTCATAAAATTATTATCCAAGAGAAAGACACTTAAAGGCAGAAAATTAATATTGGGCAGATACTCCCTTAAGGACAACAGATCCAGATCTTGGAAGGTGCTTACACCTTGCAGGCTATGGACCTACAAGGAAAAATGGATTTGTGAACCTGTCAAAGGCTGACATTTTCCACTTCATTACACATTTTTATTAAGGTGAAAGAACTTAGCTGTCACTGTTGGGGAATTAACAGTTGAACTGAACAACTTCAATAAACACAAGAATTTTTTCTTATCATGGAAATCTGAACCAGTGCTGGGATTCATTTTTTTACAGCTTTACTCTCATGATTTTCTGTTCAATTTTAACAAAGAGCATGTTAATAAAGGGGAGAAGAAAGGGTCTCTTCTGCCTGCTTTGAGGCACAAAGGTGAATAAATCTCTGGGGTACATACAGCACTCTAGCCTATTTGGGTGACAGGAGCAATATAGAAAAGGTTGGTGCTCTTTTTGAGAGGAAAATAACTCTCCTTACACTGCATCTTTGCTGCTTGCTGAGATTCTAGAAATCTGCTCCACTGAAGGGGAGGAGAAGTCTGCTGCTCACTCAGCCCTCCTTCTGAGAACGTGTGCGTGCATGACTGTGTGTATGTGCATTAGAAATGAAAGGACTCCTCGTTAGCAGAGTCAATTGGCATTAAACAGAAAAGACTAGTGCACCAAATGTCAGCAGTTTTGTTGTTTTCTGTTTTGCATTTCCATCACACCGTGACTGTTTTCTTGGTTCACGTGGGCGAGAAAGACCAGGGAAATCCCTTACCCTAGGGCACTTCTTTTATATCCAGACCAATTTCATGTTAAATAAAGTTTTGAAAGGAAATGTTGACCATGCGTGTATCAAACATTACTATCTTCAACTACCACATTTGGTCTCATCACTAAAAATGGATTGATTCATTACTTTAAGCACATTATCACTCTTTAGCATGACTCTTGCTATAGGTGGAGTTAAGTGAGTCTGCCTAAACCTGTTTTGCTCATGTCAACCTCAGCATTAAAATGAAGTGGCATGAGGAGCACCATCAAGCTTAAAACCATGAAGCATGGCAATTTGTTAAACACTTAGGATCAGTCTCAATCTTCAGTACCATAAACAACATAATATAGATCCAAATACTATGACATATTAAAAATAAACTTTATTACAATGCAGGCTTCCTCAAATTTGCTGAGTTTTGGTACACATACATACATAAATAATACCCTTCATTTGATTTTTACTTGAGTAAAAATCCATTCGAATGCTACAGCCCAATTGCCCGTTGAAAGTTTAAGCCCTCACTTCTCTAATGACCAGCCTTTATCTTCCACATTTGGGCATGCATCCATAGCAGAAGATGATACAATGTGATGCAACTGCTCTCAAATATGCCTCATTCTGCTTTAGGGTGGATTTCTGGACCAACACAACCAAGGCAGTCTCTTGGTGAACAGAGCTATACAAGTAAGCACAGGCTACGGACATTTCAAGAGTCTGTTTCACTGGAAGGCAATAAGAGGACATTCACAACTTGAGGCCTGACTGTCACAGGTGAAAAGTGCTTACAAAACCAGCAGTAGAGCCAGATAGGAAGAAGAGTCCCTCTGCAATCTCAGCAGGAACAGTGAGATTTTTTCAGTGCCCTGATCTACACTCGGGTCAACACCTGCAAATATAATACTCTCTTCAGGTCCACTGTATCTTGTTTTATTTTATTTTTTTTTCCCTCAATGCTAAGTGACAAGCCCAGGTATTCAGAATTTTCTAGCCATAATTCATAGTTTTCTGACACCCCATTTTGTATTTATCTTTTATGGTAAAAACAAAATTACCAAACCTGAACATCCAGATTTGATTATTTACAAGAATTCAGGTGTGATGGAAAGTACATACGCAGTTCAGTTTATGGATTTGATGTTACTTCTAGACCTCTGGGCCAGGCACCATTGCCTTAGACATCTAGAGTTGTTTCTGCAATCTTTCAGGAACTCTCCTGATATTTAAAGCTAAATTGGTAAGACAGACAAAGATATTGACTTTACAAATTCAGGTCTTCAAAAAAAAAAAAGGAAAACAGAAACTAAACAGAGCATAATAATAAACCTTCAAAAAATCATATTAGCCAGAACAAACAAAGAAAACCAGTTTAAGATTTCAGAGGCCACCAAGTGACAACACCCATGCAGCAAGTGTGTTGCTATTTCACTGTTCACTTTTATCTCGCTTTTAACTTTTAGAAATGAGTTACCACTTTTGGAGCATTTTGTAAGTTCCAAATAAGCTTTTTTCTTACCTTATGATCTATGACTGTTTATACTCAAGGCTCACAGTGTTTACAATTCATAGATTTCAAGTACCAGTTCACTGTTTTTTTGGGGGGATCAGTAAGATGATGAATTGTATTTAAGGGGTCCATTTTCTTTCCTCTTCTTCTTCCTCTACTTCTTTGCTTTGTTTCTTTCGATTTCAAACACTATTGAACATTACAGCATGGAAAAGAAAGGGAACAATTCTAATACAGAATGCACTTGAAACACTTTAAAGTGACAGGCACTGTGATACCGTGTTGCCTGCCTGGATTAATAAAAAACACTGAGATTGTTTAACTTTGCTGAAAAAAATAAGAAAAATGTTTCTGAATGTATAAATAAAGCAGCAGAGTTCTGAATAGAAACAAGAAGGTACCTCAGCATATTCATCAGCCACATGGTAGCTACCTTGTAGCCTCATTGTTGATAGTAAATGAGACTTTTTGTGTGTCACATTAGAACTAACACAGAAACAAATGTCCTTATTTCATATTTAACTGACTTGTGCCTGGCATTATCTCCATTGTACAAATAATTCAGAGAGAGACAGAAAGAGAGAATGTGTAGGAAGGAAGAAAATAAGGCTAGATTGATTTTTTTCCCTCATATGCCCTCTAAAGAAAGAGGGAACCTTTATCCAAGGACAAAATTCAAGCGCCCCTCTCAAAAAGCAACAAGGAATGAGACAGCACATGAAACAGAAAGAGAGGTTTGGGGTTTTTTTCTGAATTGAAAACATGTTGTGGATGATGTTGTTCTTTTACTTTGGCATCATCTGGTTTTCAGAAGTGTTGAATATCAACAACTACTCTGGAGAAAGCAGAAGTCTTATCACTTCTGAAAATCAGGCCCTCTTCCTATGGTGAAGAACCATGTGAATTCCCATTTCTCTCTTTTCTATGTTGCATATCTAGCAGCATTTACTTGGGAAACCCCCTCCCCCCTCCCACTATGTTAAAAAATACGATCTGGTTTTATCGATTTAAAAAAATAATTGTGTTCTTTTCCCCAGAAAAGTCAGGTTAGGGAAACACAGACCTCATTTTAGGATTGGGCAGCTGAATCAGATTGATCCAATACACATGTTTTTATTTTCCTTATTTTTAATGGATACCCTGTCTCTAATCCACCACAATAAATGTGATGAGCATTCCCCTCTCTTTTGGATGGAGGAAAGTTTAATAATGTTTGGTTTAATTTTTACACATAGATATGTGTGTATGTATATATATATGGAAATGCTGCTTCACTTCTGCCTCCTTAAGGAAAAAAATCATCTTTTGACTTCCTTCTCACCTTTTTCATTTGCCTATTTGGAATAAGTAAGGGCCATAATCAAGATTTCTGTATGGAAAACAACTGTCATTCCTAAAATAGGTTTTGGTGGATTAAATTTAGTGGCCTTTTTTTCTTTTTTTTTTTTTTTTTGCCTAATCATACTAATTAGTGATTGTCAGCCAACATATTAAGACAACAGAAATCATAGCAGAGAAGAATAATTTTTAACTTCCTGCCTGCGTGACAATACGACATAATTTTCAAAATTTCTGCTTGTATGGGAAAGCTAAAATGAGAACAAAGATTGAGTTTGCTTTCTCTTATATCTACCTGGCAACTCAAATGCAACACTGAGAAATAAATGCAGAATTAAGGTGGCTATGCATGCTGGACGATGACAAAGACTGAGGTGAAGAAATGAATCGGTATGTTGGAATTCAGAAGGAAGACTGTTGTTTCTGTAGAAATACCAAAGATCAGGTAATTAAAGAGAAAAACTCACCAAAATTAAAGCCTGCCTGGACAGATTAGTTGGTAACTCAATCCCCCTTGCTTTGGGCTGTTCTCCAAAGCACAGCATCAAAAACCCGGACAGCTTCTGATACCAACTATTCTGAAATTTCCACTATAAACATATGCAGTATGTAAAACACCAGTGGAAGATAGTTTAAACAAACAAGAAAGTAAGAACTGGTCCGGCCATGTAGGTCAAATAAAGATAAAAAAAAGAAAAAAAAAACCTCTATCTTCTGGACTGCGTTAGGGTGTCACTTCATCTTTGGTATAAAATAGGCCATCCATAGGCTGCATTTGTTCACAACTAGGAAAGACTACAGAAATTGTCAACAATTTCTTCTATCTATTGCTTTTTTTGCACTTTTTTTGACCATAAGCTCCTATCTACTTAAGTTTTTTTTAATGCTCTTAAGCTAGGTTTTTGCAATGTGACAAGCAAAGCGGACTAAAAACTTCTTAAAGCTCATAAAAAAGACTGCAGATAAAAAGCACTAATGCTTTTGCTAGCGATCACGCTTTGTAAATAAAAAAATCTGCATTCTGCAAGAAAAAAACCCTGCATTCTCTATAATGCAGCAAGTTTTTTTCTCAATTCAATAACTTTACTGTAAAATGCTTTAGCCTTCTAGAATTTTTTTCTGTCAACACTTAAGACAAAGTTCATAAAAGTCCCAGCATTTTTCCAATCCTTTCAGTTGCCACAGTTCCTTTATCATCAACTTTTCTTCAAAAGAAGAAAATCATTTTCTTTTAAACTGTACAGTTTATTTTTTGTTCACCCCAAAAACTCAGTCTATTAAACTTCTGCACCAGCACCGGTGTGAGCAGTTTCAATCCATTCTCGGGTTTTCTAACAAGACGTTGACAGCTTGCCTTGAGAGCCTTTGACGTCCTTAAAATTAAGGCAATTAAGATTCAAGATAAACCTTACCTAAACATTTCTTTAAAAAAAAACAAGAAACAAAAAAACCCAAAAAAATACTCTAGATTTAAAACAAGAAGAAAAAGAAAACGAGAGGAAAAAGAGTAGCTTAATTTTTGAGGAAGACAATTGGTTTTCATCGCAACTTGCTCCCTCTTGACATCATCAGTTTTTCTGTTGAAAAAAAAAAGAAAAAAAAAGAAAAAAAAAATCTAGCTACACCTCCAGGTAAATTCTGAATTCAAATGTTCGTCCAGATGAAATGTCAACCCAGCATTTTTCCTCTGGGTTTTTCCTTTAGTTGAAAAAAAAAAATAGCAAAAATAAAATTGTCAGACTACATGACGGAACCATTTGCACAGCACATAAAAACACTGTTTTGTTTTCATTGGGAAAGGTAGAAAAAAAAAAGCATTCATTTGACGCCTGTGCAAACTGGAAGCCAACTTCTTGTTCAGTGAAGTTTCTCCATTCAAGGCAAAGATTTCAGACCGACATTCTTCAGTCCTGTTTATTGTCTGTAAAAACAGTTGAATTAAAGTGGTCATTAAGTCAAAACAACTTTGAAATAGCCTCCTCTTCTTTTTTTCCACCCAATTCCCTTTAAAAGTTATCCAAGCTAAACTAACTTTGCAGCTGTTTAAATATGATACCACCACTAAGCTGAAAATAGTCAGGCAGAAATAGGGAACTCCTACTTTGAGGACATTAACACATCCTAAGCAGATGAATTTACTCTTTTAATGCTAGGCATTAATAGGCAGTGCAACTACACTGAAATGAGATGAATACATGGCTTAGCACCGTGTAAATCTTTCACAGGTAATTCAATAAGAGGGTGAATATTTTCGTAATAATAATAAGTGGCATATTTATTTTGGATCTTAATAATAAAATGAAAGATAAAATTACAATAAAAGGATACAAGCAATGTGCTAAAATGAATACATTTTCTGATGGCAAGAACAATTAGACTGTGGAACAGTCTGCTTAATGAGCCAGTTAAGGCTAACAGTAGAAACCTTCAAGGCAACTTAATTAGAAAAATATATGTTTGTATCATATAATGTCACGTCTTTCTAAATTTAGCACAGAGAATAAGCAAAATTATCAAGCTTTTTTTATAGAAGATACCTCTCTTTTTGTGTTTTTGATGTTTCATGTCACTTAAAGATATGTCACGTCTAGCTTATTTTAACAAGACTGTATGAGATCTTTTAGAGAGACCCAGCACCTACATAAAATTGCTATTCCATGTCTAGGGCTATCTGTAAAGGTCAGCTGTTGCTTTTCCCAAGTCCTTAAAGCTTACATGGAAAAAAATCCTTTTCTGACCAAATTCAACACAAGAAACTCCAGCATCTTTCCTTTTGCCAACATTAATGCATTTGCCTTGCCTAGTTTAAAATGAATTTTAAAATTAGGAGTGAGATTGTGAAGAGTGTCAATGACCTAACATTTGCCACAGAATTTTTTGTCTGGGAGTGTAAACATAGAACTACAATTTTAAATATTAAATTTGCCAAAGGGGTTTTTTCATTGCATGATGCCTGAAAATTAACAATTTGAATGTTAAGAACAGATTTATGTGGAATGCAACAATTAACTCTTTTCTTCAGATTTTCTATGTGTAATTTCTGGTAGGACTACTCAAGTTGGAAACTCACTCTCTGAGATTTTACTGCCCCTATGGGTCGAGTGCCTGCCATATGTGTGAAAGTCTAAAATCACCAACAGGTCACAGCACACGCCCTCTAATCTAACCTGGCACTGAGTTTGTCTACAAAAGGCTCCAGAAAAACAGAATTTTTTCCACATTTAAAATCAGAGTATGTTGTCCAGCAGAGTTTCGCTTGGAGGTAAGAGAGTATGCTTTTTGAGGGCAAGGATATCCATTGATCTCTGCTTCATAGTCTTCATGATTTATGTGCAAAATTAAATATTCACAAGGAAAAAAAGGAGTAGGGTATAAAATAATTAAGGTGATTTCCTCATAAAGTAGATTCCTCTGCTCAGAATCAAGGGCTTTTTTAATCTACACAATAGGTAGGCAGGTTTTTGCCATGAAGTTACCATTTCTGAACTCTGTGGGTGGGCTCCTCAAGTACAGCATTCGGCATATTAAATAAAAGAAAACATACGCTAATTAAAAAGTGGAACTTAAATTCTAAGTTTCGTGCTTTAGTTTTACTTACAAAGAGAGTACAGAGTCCTTATACCACCCAGTTCATTCTTAGTACATTGCCTCTCCTTCGTTGCCTGCAATTTCATGATTGTTGCAAAGAAAATAAATATAAGGAAATATACTGTTATAACCTTTTTCCTGACTGATCAGCTCCTATGAAATAATTTTATATAGTCTGCCTGTTCCTTTGCCTATCTCTGACAAAATCATTGTCCAGTCATGTTAATTACTTTATTTATCTCATGTTGACAATCGCTGTTTTTTATCTGGCACGATGTTTGGTATTAATAAATGTGCCCTTTGAAAGGCAGAGTAATAAAATAATATTTTAATTATAGAACAAATTTACTTGATTTTATATTAATGGTTACTGTAATATTTTGTCAGAAGTTATTTTTTAAAGGCAGAGATTGTGTTTATATTGGTTTATTTCTACAGCTTCCCACACTGCATTTCTGCCTGCAACTGGCAGATATAAATAGAGGGCCCATTTCAGATTAAAAAAAAAAACAAACCCAAACTAAAATAAGCATAATAAAAAAATCTGTAGTGGGTCTGTCTGTCTGATTAAAAAAGAAAGAAAGTCCTCTGAATATAAATGCCAGTGCCATTACAAGTATATCCATCATTGCAAAAAGGCTATTGCTGACAAGAAAAGATGAGGAATCTCATTTTCAGGGAATTCACCACACGAGCAAGAAACACAGCACCCATTTCAATAAAGAATTGCAGTGTAGTTTCCTCCTGTGCTGGAAAAATTGCAGAATCTGCAGCTCACAGCTACCTTATGAGGGCTTTTAGACCTCAGTCCTTATGAGGTCTTCCAGACCAAAGCCCTTTTTCTTTGAGATGTAAGAGAAAGGGAACTGAGACACAGAAATCATCAGATCCAAATGCTACAGAACACACTCATTAAAACAAGCCAACAGGATGGTACAGACAGAAATTTCTCTCTTTGCCTTTTATATTCTGTAAGTATTTTGCAATCATTTATTTATAGGTGCTAGAGAGACTGGCAGCTAGAAAGGATAAGCATATATAGTCTGTGTCTCCAGTTGGGTAGCTTGTGATTGATTGTTTTTGTAATATGTACATACAGACAGATATAGGCATGACAAAAGAAATAGTGAGGTCTTCTGTTTTATGGTGGTCAAAACCACATAAATCTGAAACCCTTTGATACTCATATGGGAGACAAACAAATGCATCTTCCACTTCCAGAGGTCAAAAATGAAGTAAAGCAATTGACGAATTGGTGTAATTCTAATCTTTCCTATACCAGCTCATATCTGATGCCTCTGTAAGCACAGAGTGATGATGCATTGACTGACATATCTATCCTATTCCTTGTCTGGCTATTTCTCTACTTTCTTCCCCAAGATAAAACATGTATAATTCTATTTTCAAAGTGATGCTGGTGTTCAATATACATGTATTAATGAAAGACTGGATTTGTGCTCCTTCCTAGAATCTGTCCAACATTTATCAGTCCCAGTGAGTTTCCTGTCACTATGTAACCTTCCCTTTGTTAAGATTTTTTATTGTAGCAAAGAGAAACTGTGTTTGAAGAGATTATTCTGAAGATGAAGGGACTCTTTAGAAGCTCTAAATACAGCTGTCAGTTTATAAATTTTGAACTTTCCAAGGTATTCTGTGGGAAGTAAACAAAGAGAGCAGAAGAATGGAGACAGATCGAACAGTGCTCCTACCCACCTCTTTCTTATCCCCTCTTCTTCCATTTCCAGGTCCTGCCTACTCCATGTCTTGCATGGCAGTTTTGCACAATCACAAATACCAGCTTGGGGTAATTTATACTGCTCCATTAACTACACTTTCAGAAAGAAAACCTTTACATGTGCCAGTGTGCACTGTGCCAATATTTTCACCAGCGCAAAATTGAAGCTCTTTTTAACCTCTGATGCCAGATGCTGCTTTAGCCCAGCATGATGATTGTTAACACAGTTGTTGAGATCCTTCTGAGTCCAGAAAAGCAGCAGACAGTTAGAGAACATATCATTGTGGGCAGGAGCTCAAGGACATTTTGCCAAGTTGAGGCCATGGGCCAAAACCTTTTGCTAATTACACTGCTATATATCCAGAATTCATCTGAACTTTATGAAGCTATGCAGAATTTGTATTTCTGAAAGAGGGAGTTGAATCTGGCCTGCTATAATCAAGAAGCAAACCCTTCTGACTCCAAAGCCTATGCCTACTTACTTAGACTGTTGGTAAGAATATGCAGGCGCATGTTCACTGGATGTTTCCACTGTCATCTGTTGCTGTTGACCACTGGCTTCCTGTGATGAAGATGCTACTGTCTGTGGAGAAGTATCAGCAACAACACCCTAGGGAATCAAATGAGAACATGAAAAACTTACTAATTTTGCTCACGGCAGTGAATTACGTAACAGAGCTCAGCACCAGCTCACTGTTCACACATTTCTCTAGAGATCGAGAGAGTTTGAGGTAGCACAACCTCATGCTAACACAACAAACTCCATCACTTTTAGAAAACCAATTTAGAAACAAGAAGCTTTCTCAGCCTACCAGTGGTACTTTGCTCTCACAGGCTGCAGTGAAAAACACCTTCCCCCTTTGAGGGCAGTTCCCTGCCCACTCAAAGCTAGAGGCAAATCTTCTGATTTTGGTGGATTCTGGGTTTTACTTCTTGGCTTTTTCACAATGTATATATGCCTCTTCTAATTTTTGCTTACCTACCCCAACTTCACAGTGAGTTCACATTTATTTTGTTTGATTTAAAATGCAATAAAGGCAGAATCTGAGCCCACCGCTGTCCACTTTACTACACATCCAACAGAACTTTAGTCACCTTAGAAAAACGCTGCCCTCTTCTACACACTGTTTCTATGCATGTTCCCTTCAAAAATAAATTTGCTTTACACTAAAGACTTTAATCTGTTAAGTCAAACCTCCAATGAAGTTTTGTTTTATTTATATGTTTGCAAAAAGTAGATAAGTAAACATACAAAAGATTATATTCATGAATTTAACATTATGCAAAATTTCTTATCCTATTTAGACAGTCTGAATAATACTTGGTTTAAGTTTTTTGTATGCTTTCAAAGCAAGATACCTTTTCTTTCCTCTACTCTCATGCTTGGTGTGTTGGTCACATGAATAGCAAGTCTCTTCAGGGAACATGCTTTATTACTCTATTGCACACAACAGAGCCAGAAGAGGGAGCACAAAGCACTTGCTTTGTTTTTACTTGAGTCCCGTGTAAACAACAGGTAGTTTAAAACATCTGTTAAAATATCAGTTTCATTTTTCAGAAATTCTTCGTATCTATTGCTTAGCAGACTGCCAGTATTATCTTTTTCTGTCTACTTCCTTGTCTTTATCCTTCTGCTTTTGTCCATCTCATCTTGAGATTGTAAGCTCTCTGGGGCAGAGACTGAATTTTTTGGTCCCTGCTTGTGGAACATCCAGCATGGTAGGGTCCTGGTTCATGATGCTACATGAATACAGATAAACATTAACAATAATCATCATCACTGGATAAGAGCAAAACAGGCTATAGATTCAGATAATATTTTGATTATTATAGTAGATAATTATGACATTGAGTTACTTTAGAAGGCATGAATATACTAGCAAGTGATGGGGAGGAGGGCTCAACAAGTAATTTAACCTTTAGTCTCATTTGGACAGGTCAGCATGGTGTGCAGCCAATCCTGTTGTGTGAACCACTCTCTATCCCACCATCTCCTTTGAATTCAGATTTGTATCTGCCTGATTTAGACTTAAGAATGGCAATTGAAAAGAGGCACCCACAGTGCATTTGCAAACAAATGAGGTTTAGGGCAAAAATTATACCGAGGCAAAAAAGACTGAAACACAACCAGCTCAGTATGACAGAACAGTAGTAGCCTTTCCTGTGGGACCTTATCTGAGAATAAATGCAAAAGAACTAGGAGAAAACAGGATAAGCCCACTTGACTGCTGGTGAAGCCATGCCAGCAGTACCACTAACTCACATCCTCAAAGCACAGAGTAGTAATAGCACAAAATCCAAAGTCCACACAGATGAAGACAGAAGTACAGAGACCCTGGCACTCCTTGCCTTACCCCAGAGTAGGGCAGAAGTTGTTAATAAAAGAGGGTAGTGCCAAAGAGAAACACACAGCGAAGAGGATGCCAAGGCTCCCTCCTCTCGCTGTGCTCAGTTGCCCTTATGAAGCTTCACAGAAGTGGAGGCCAAGCTGACACTCTCCCAGCAGCTTGTGGTCTACAGGGTTGAGTAAATACTTACTCATTAGACTGTCATCAGCATGACTCAGCCCCAAGGAGGGAGGGAGCGAATCCTTCCTCAAGGATGAAAAGCACTCAGTCAGTGCAGCATCCTCCACGTCTGTATATACAAGAGGAAGGTTTCCATTGCTCAATCACTTTTTCTGGTGGCTAAATGTTTCAGCAATTACCTATGCTTGCTAAGGACCGCATCAAACCCTCTTGCAATCTTCTCTTCTTGAAAATCTCTTTTGGTTTCGTGGTCTGCCTGCTGGGTTTGTTTTCCTGTCTCTTCCCATCTCCCTCCCAAGTACATGGGGAAAAAATAGTCATAATCACTGATGTTTTACTCCATGTCCTGCTGTACAACAAAACAAATGCAAAACAAGAGCCCTTGCAAATAATTAAAAAAAAAATAAAAAGAGGGGTTAGGAAAAAGAAGGAAAAGGAAAGAAAGAAAACAAAAAGAGAAAGAAATGTGCAGTCCTCATTTAAAAAGCTGGAAGCTTCCAGCCACCACTCCATAAAGAACCTTTAGGCCCCTTTCAAACAACAGGTGCAAGAAGGCATAATAAATAAGAGTTCTGCTCCCCCTTCACTCTACTTTCATGGATGGAGATAAACTTACTTCAATAGGGACAGCTGTTGGAGGCACAGGAGTGTACTGGGGAATGTAGGTCCCTTGCATAGGTGCAGCAGCAGTCATGTACTGGAACAAATCAAAAGCAAATGAACAGTAGCAAACCACAATTAAGATGCATAAAACCGTGTTAGAAGAATGATACTATTTCAATTTCCCATTCAGAGTTTTTTAGTTAGTGTATAGCATATTATTTCTTTTAAATAAGGATTTTAAGTAATGGTACAACTTATCGAGCTATAAAAAAACCATAATCTTGAACTTCAAACTCAAGCCATATCTGAATACAGGCAATAGTAAACATCTCACTGACAGAAGCAGATTGTTCTCTAAAATTGAGAAACTCCTATTTGAACTTACAAAAACTCAGTGGAGACATGACAGCAGTATATATATATGTGTGTGTGTATGTATGTGTATATATTAGTGGTTACAGGTACAAAACAGTATAAACAATCTTTTGGAGTCTTATTGACCTTATCTAATGACACCTACAAAATATGAAGCATGAAATTTGAGAGGTTTATTCCAATCTATATTTAACCTCATCAACAGCAGCAGCTGCTGAGTTTACAGGGGTACAAAGATCCAGATAGGTGCAGTCCAGGACAGGAGAAACAAAGGAAGATCCATCTGGAATTTCTCCTTCTGTACACAGATACCTTAGCTAAATTCTTATGGCTGATTCTTACTATCCAGGGATCTTTCCTATACATTTTGAAACTTGTGCAAATTATTATTATAGCAACAATTTGTATTAGCTTCTCTGAAATACTGTCTCTCCCATAGTTAATAAGACAATATTTTTTAAAATTCATGTGTTCATGTGAATTTTGTCATTGTAATGGTACTGATCTCTGTATATACAGCACTTCTCAAAAAGCTCTTGAACTGAATGCAACAGTTATTGTTCAAATTTTCAAATAAAGTATCAAAATTAAGTCCTTAGAACTATATTTACTTTTCTTTCTACAATCCAGTCCTACATACATGTCTTCACTGACAAGAATCTCAGAATGTGCCCAATGCCCCAGCTGACTGTATGACACTTCCACTATATGTTATCTTCAAAGACACACCAAAGATCTGAATCAGCCCACAATGTATTTGATGAATTTTAAAATGAGTTAAATATAGCTTTGCTTCCTGGCAGAGCTAGGAAGTGCTTGCAAGATTTTATTCCGCTGTTTATAGTAAAATTTACATTTAAAGCACTCTCCCACCTCAATTCTAAACTAACTGGATGGTTTGATATGCCTGTCACAAACATGCAGTATGAAATTACAAAGTGGGATGCAGACTGCAGCAATGCTGGAGAAACGCCTAAGGGAATGACAACAGCATATGTGAGAATTTCACAGCTAAATTCTGAAGTATTCTTTCAAACAGAAGAAAATAAAAAGTATTTAAGTGAATTTGTTTTCTATTAAAAAAAAAACTAAGTGAGGATCATACATGACATAGGATGCACACTCGCAGTATGAGCAGCATATGGTGTTGAGAACCAGCACAATTCTTCTCCTTAACTTGAGCAGAGAGACAGGAGTGCCCTCAGTGTCTGTGTGCCTGTATTGGGCCATATTTTTCTGCAGCTCTTTTTCCTTGTTCTTCAGGAAGAGAATTAAATTCAACAGTGTTTTTTAGGAAGGCTAACCCACCAGAAGCATTAGGTTGGGCTGTTCTCCTGCCTTACAGATTAAGAGCTAATGAGAATGCTACAGCGAGGTGTTCCAGAGCTGCTTCTGCTGCATTCATCCTGCCTTGTAACGGTGCCCTCGCCTGTTGGGAAGACATCTGCTCTGCAGCATTGTTCTGCATGTGTCAATATATAACATTACCCTGAAGCACACATTCTGAGTGTTCTGCAAAGACCTGCAAGGGCTCCAAATGTCTAGGCAGTCTAGCTTCACTTGTAAAAATATATACCGAGTTTATTTGAAAGCGTTTGTTTAAATAATAAAGTGGTCTTGTTGACAAGCTTCCTCTGATTTCTTCCTTGAACCTGGCAGAAGATCAACACTCAGACTCTTATAAGATGCAGTTGTCTGCCATTCCCTACCTTACACACAAACCCATGTGACTTAATACACAAATATTAAATTACTCAACTGCCTTTTAATTCACACCACTCCATTATTTGCAAAATCCTTTGGCATTGTGTTCTGTAGCACAACAATGGAAACTGTTTGGGAATTAACTGATGTTTTCAGTGACTCTAAAAGCACTTGCTCTCAGTGGCTGTTCAGTTTCTTACTCTAGTATTTTTTATCTCTTGCGGCAGATCCTGATCTTTTTTTCCAACCTACTTCATGTTGCTTCTTTCACTGCCAGACAATCTCTAGGGAAAACTATACTGTTGACTTGACTATCACTGGTGGCCCTGGCCAAAGCCTGCTTGCCCTGTTTTTTTTCAGATACTCACACCTCCCCACACTCTCTCCTGGTTTAATTTTCTTTGCAGAAGTTTTAACTGAATTCAGCCAAACAGCAATGATTTAAACCACTGGAGACCACAGTTATCCAGTCACTTGCCAGACTCCCTGGAGAACTGTAGGAGAGTGACCTCCCTCTGGTATATAACATTCTGCTCATCTAAATGTCTGCACTAATGGTGGTTCAATTTTTTGGATAAATCCTTTAGAGTTCTATAATGAAAAAGAAAAATGTTGTGAGCCAGATTAATTCCTCCAATGGCACAAATGAAGTCATAGTACTTGTGGCAAAGTCGGTCCTAGAAAAATTTAGCCAAGGCTCAGTGCTACAGAGTACTGGTGCTTAATAAATCGCCCTGGCCCCCACAGCAGCAGTGGTCTGTACCACAGGTACACATATTGTGCCCTTCAGTGGAAAGTTCCAACATATTTAATGTCTTGCTCTTTAGGAATGAAGACACCCTCCCCACTTCAGGCAAGAGTTATTGGGTCGACAATTAAACACATTACTGGGGCTTGGAACTGACTCTCCATCTCCAGGGTCTCACTTAAGGGTTCATTGAGGCTTCTGTAAAAATCTTTACCAACCTCTAAAGGACAACTACAGCTTAGTTCTCAGAACCACATAATTGGTGTCTAGTATCTGAATTCCCCTGACACGCAGCACAGGGAGGCCCAGCTGAGAACACATGAATTCGGGAGTGTCTGTTCTGCTGGATCACGTTCTACCATGGGAAGCCGAGTGCTGAGAAGCTGCTTTAGCTTAGTTTGTTTACTAACAGTGTAATGAAAAAGAAGGCAGATTAATTTTTATTGTAACTGACACTAGCTCAAGCAAGTTTACGTGTATTCCTTTCCTTTGTGAACTACATAATCCTAATTCTCTGATCTCACAGGATAAATAAAGATTACACAGTGCTAAGGCACAATGTCAGTGTTGATACTTACATCAATGGGTTTGGATAATGCAAGAGTTGAATTCCTTGTCATGAATATTCACAACTGGTTGTTTAGCAAAAAGCTTCCTGAACACTGCTGTTCAGTAGCTTCCATATCCAGCACACAATGAGCCCATGGGAATCTGTGTCTCTCCCTGGGTTCCCCCAGACACTTTACCTAGCTATTCTGTTAAAAAATGTGCTCTGGATCTGTTAAAGTGAGTAGAGTCCATGCTAGGAGGTGGAAAAGAACTTCAGAAATCATTCTGAGATGTAAAGAAAAATTAAATATTTTACATGTACTCAGTTTAAGACCACCCAGAATGAAAATTCTAGTCTAAGGACATCCTTGAGCCGAAGGACTCTGTTGTAATGCAGCTCGATTTGGATCACAGTTTCTGTAAATGTACATATTCTGAACATGGCTTCCCATCTACCTCAGGAGCTCCATGTAACTTGGAGGTAGGCAGATGGCAAACAGAGAAGACATCTATGTCAGAAGCCCATCACTGACATTTATCTTCTGCATGAACCACACTCACTACAGTTCTTTATCTACACATATGTGTGAACCAGAGACAGCATGACTCACATGCTCAGCTCAGCAGCACCCAGCTAAATCCACTAAATATTAATATTATGAGCAGTGAAATGAGAGAATCTGAAAAACCCAAATGCATTCCTTCTTTGTCATGTGTTTCCATCAGGATTAAAGATTCCTGAGCTGTGATGTGGTTGGTCATTCAACAAGGTATGTGCAAGGCACAAGAAAGTACTCTTCATTCTTCCACAGCTGTACAGGTTTTGTGGATCTAAAAGTGGAAGCTGCTTATTTCTGACAGTAAAATGAATAGTGACTCTACAGGCAGAGATGATGGATCTTATAAGGGAGCTTTTTTTGGCATTCTGATCCTTTAAAAGCTGGTAATTTCTACTACAGAAAATGACTACATTGCTGGTGGCAACATGCTCTTAATTTGCTTGTAAACTATTGTTTTCTTCATACAGTACAGAGAATGCATGTTCTCAACACTGAAGATGTGCAGTATTATAATATAATTCATGCTTTATGATGCCCAACTGCTTAATTCAGACTGCACTTATCAGGTACCAATTTAGTCTATATGCTACATTAACAATTCTATTCATGCCTTTTCCAATGGGGTTTTAATTTTTACCGCTTCGAAACTACTTAAATGTGTGAAAAAATACATACCTAGAAAATCAGAGTGTTAATGTACACTTACACCTCTGCTCTCCTTTCAGATACTGCCCTCTGTGACTACAAAGAGTTAAATGCAAGGAGGTAACAAATGAGGAGGTGGTTTGAGGGGACAAAATGAGATCCCTCAAGAAGGATCGTGTTAAATTCTGAGAGCAACATCAGTTCTTCAAGATCTGCAAACAGCAGGGTGTCCCAGCCTGGCTGCAGCAAGAATCATGTTAAGCCTGCAGCAAACACTAAACCCATAAAGGTGACAGGCATTGGGAAATAAAAAGCAGGAGGAAGGCAGCTGCCTGTACCTGGCAGAGTGAGGGAACATGTTGCAGTAGGATAATATGGTTTGCCCACCAAAGGTGGAGCTGAGTCAGCTGCAGGGAGTTTACAGGAGCTTTTACATTGGGACTGGCACAGGTAATGCCCATTTATTCATCTGCCCTAATAAGCCCCTAGCCCCTGTCTTTCTTAGGCCCTGGTTAATGCAGAGTCAGGCAGCTGCCCAACAGCTGAGGTACATAGCAAACACCCCTTAGAGCAGCCACCAGTTACTGAATTTCAGCTGAGACACTGCCTGAAAGAGTGCCTCTTGCAAGACCAAACTATTTCATTGACATCACCAGAAGGGTTTGGCTGCACACTCTGTTTAAATTCTGAAGGCCATCATTAACAGAATGTATAAGGAACCACCCTAAAGTTCAGTTCTATTTATAGACCTAGTTGCCTATAAAATAACACAGCTGTGATTAGACAGAGGCTGCTGCAGATACATTAACTCTCTTGGTTTCTGTGAGTACTGTGATATTTTAGGGAGTGACAATGGTTAATAATCTGATCAATGTTGAATAAGTTTCCTTGTATAAAGAAAACAAAAAAGCATTTATGAAATGAGATAGCAACAGAGAGGTGGCAGTAAATCTGGAAACCTCAAAGAACACTCAGAATCAGCAGACTTACTAAGGACAAATGGCAATGAGCAAGGAAAAGATGTTAAAGAAGCCTTTTATAAATTCTATGCGCAAATGCTCTTTTCTGGTGTTTTGCTTTGGTTTTATATCAATGTATATCTGGTGCAAGAATCAAAGATCTTTTTCCTTATATCATCAGCTCCCATGTTCCTGAGAAGGCACAGAGCCTTTCCATCCAGGAAAGGTGAGAGCCAAAATGCAGAAGCCTTGTACCAGAATACGCTGACAAGCATTTACACCAACCAGCACAGCCTGCTAAAGAGAGATTAAATGGGATGTCTTACATGAGCAAATGCTAAACCATGTATCTGAAATAAGCAAGGATTCCAGAATCTGGTCTTCAATGACTATTTGTGGTTTTATATCACTGCATGAGCTATAGCACAGTGATAATGACTTAGCTTTTCAGGATTCCCAGAATTAATGCCAGGGTTTGTTTCTGTTCCTTTTTTTTTTAATCTCTTAAACCATCTGAGAAGTCTAGACACTGCATCACTAACAGAATTATGTGAAAACATTTGCATTGCTGGAAAACTGAAGTAAATGAGCCTGTTGGCTGAATTTATTTCTATCTTTTTTTTTTTTTTTTTTTTTTTTTTTTTTTTTTTTTTTTTTTACCCCATGAAGGAAACCTGCCCTTCCACTTTCAAATCTCTTTCCCTGCAAAGAACAAAAATTGCATCTCTCTTTGACCATTGTCAAGTGGTTATAACTTTAATGAAATATAGAATAAAACTGCTGCTTTTTTCTCTCTGGTTCCACCTTCTCATTTGAAAATACCCTGTTCTCCAGTAGAAAAGAACATTGTCTTGCTGTGTCTTCTTATCCCATAGTCTAGCATGGAGACATGGGAAGTCAGGAAGAGAAAAGGACCATCTAGTTCATCAGCACCAGTGGCAGTTCAATGAAATACAATATCCAGCTGCCACAGTTTTCACTTTAAACTTAAAATATCTTTTGCTACCCCGAAGCATTCTCATTTTCCAGCTCAATCCTGTACTTATTCAATGGCTGTTATTAATTTCACTTTCTCCCAATTAAAGAATAGGAGAATAAATGATACGAAGTTTTTGCATATATTAAAATAATTTTGCTAATAATTATCAGCCAGGCCTAAAATATAATAATATAATTCCATTTTACCACACAATTACCATAGTCCTATCAAGAACAGCTCTGTCATTCAACAGAATCCCATCACTGGGCCACTGCACTCATTGTTCAGGCAGAGAATAGAAATCTTTACTGGATTTAACATTCCTTCCCTGCTGCTCAGTAATACAAATGTATTTAGGAATGCTAGCTATCAATTCCCTTTCAACCCTCCTAATGAGATGTTACCTAATTCTCTGAGCAAGTTAAATGAAGGTAGAGAGAATAATAACTTCAAGAACTATATTTGCAAACTAATCTCCTTTTCTCTTCAGGAGTTCTAAACATCCTTCACAAATCCCTATCTTTGGAAATCAGAGTAATACANTTTTCTTCTTTCTGAAATTCAGTCCTGCTACTAAAGCAGAGTGATCAGGACTAATCAGATAAAGACTATTTAGAGCAAACAAATATGAGAACTGTCAGATCCCCACATACAGCTGTGCACCACACTTTCACTAGAATGCACTTTCTAAAAACTATGGTAAATGCAAGCAGTATAAACAGATAAATAAAAAACTGTCTCATTCACCTGAACCACTTTTTAGTCTAAAGGCTGGCACTACATATGAACTCATTAAAAGTCTCAAACCACTTCCAGATATCTCATCAATGTGTGAAAAGGGCAAAAACAAAGGAAAACTCATCAGGATAATGAAAACCTCGAAATAAGTTCCCATTCTGATTGCATCTTTCATTAATTGGAAACTTCCTTTAGGAACTTGATCAGAGGGTGCCAATGATCCTTGCAGTCCGTGTGAGTGTACCTAGACCCATGATATTTTCACTCTTCCATGTGACAAAGTGTCCATTGTAGGTGGGGACCCATGGAGGCTGTACAGAAATGTAAACTAATTCCCCCTTGTATGACTGCACATATGAATAGCCCCACGATGTGAAAACTGTTTTTTTGCTTTATTTGAATAATGCCATGTGCCTGATGGATACACTTGTAAGAGAGGAAAACTTCTGTGATGATTTGTTGTATTTTCTTATTTCTTCAGTTCTTACCGGTTCTTAAGAGGGGTATTTTATTTTTTTTTTTTTTTTCTTTCTAATACCCTCTATGTACCTGTTCTATGAATGCACATTATGAGCTCTCTGGGGCAAGTTTTTGAGCATGGGTTAGTGACTGATTTATTACAGTCCTGTCTGCAGCACCCTGGTATAATGACTGTATCATAACATAAGAGTAAGAGTATACATAAGAGTATACTGCATCAGTCTTGGTAAACCAGGGTTGGTAATCACTGAGATTCTGTCACATTCGTATTCTTTCAGATCTTGCATACTGAAGAATAAAGGGGTGATGCAGCAGAGTTCTATATTTGGCTCCTGATATTAAAAAAAATCCCTATGCACCCCCTTAGCTGGAAATTCTTATCAATTTCCATCTAACTGCAATTCTTTCAATTAGTCCCTGATGAATGTCTGCTAATAAGATGATGGAAAACTGATCTGTACATTTTAATATCTTCAACTTAAGTAAAAGAAAAAAATAAAATGTGTTGGTGAATCTCACAACATACGAGCTCATTGAGCTGTTATTAATAACATATCTATTTATATGAACAAATAATTGTTTTCTGGAGGTAAACTTGTCATTGTGGGAAGGGAGGGGAGGGCAGGGCAGGGCAAGGACTCTTTCACTACTTCATAAAAAAGACTGCTGTTCACCAGTACCCTGCATCCAGAGATGGAGTAGATTTTAGTTCAGTGAGCCTGAACCTTGGGGCCATCACCCTTTGGGGCTTGCCCTGGGAGCAAAGAGTGGTGTTAGGGATGCCTTGCAAGCTGACCTTCCTGAATCGATGGTGAACACGCCAGTCCAGGCTAAGGCAGGGGGAAACACATTCCCTCTGGGAAATGCTGGGCCCTTCTGCCTAAGGATACAAGGAGAATCAGCCTGCTGTTGGGCATGTGTGGATAAATGTCCCACAAATCACACACTTGGGCCTTCCAGGCAGCTCAACACAGAGTTGGTGTGGTTGAGCAGGGAGTTTACAAGCCCCAAGAGCCCTGCTTCATACATATCCTCATGTGAAGCGACACACCTGGAAACACCTGGAAACTGACAATCCCTCTTTCAGTCTTCAAGCCAGTACCCCTCTTTTTGTCCAGGACAATCCCACCAAGCAGCCCCCCCAAATCAACATTCCTGGGTTTTCTGGTTGGCTGCCAGACTACTCTGGCCCTCAGTAAGCAGACCTGTAAGCCCACCCCTGAGGAGGTCTGGAAGCCTGCCCAAAGCATCGGACATGGTCAGGCTGCTCTGGAACAGGAAATCCTGGGAGTGTTTTGCAGCTGCTGCCTGAAAGCTGACAGAAACCAAGATGGACATTTAAGCCAGTTGGCAGCTGCCAAGATCTTGCAGACTAGATTTTGTATTGGGAACACCATGAGGCATTGTTTCTGAAAATTAAATTTTGTTTGGAATTTCTGGCTCAAGGGAGAATCTTTCTGGTTTGTTCTGAATTTTTAAGAGATGAATCAGAATGAAACCAAATTCATAAGATTAATTTTCCACAAACTGGAAACCATGAATGTTGCTCAGCTTCACAACTTCAGTGAAAGGATCAGCCATATTCATATTTGGATAGTGGGGGGATAATAGAGAATACTAACCTTTAAAGGCTGGTGCCAACTTCAGTACATTTAAAGTAAAGTGTTTTAAAGTGATGCAGTACAAAATATTGCTTCTCATCAGCATAAAAATAGTTGTGTCAAAATCTTTAAATATATTTACACAATCATTAGCTTTGCTTACATGGCAGGGCTGTGGAAGGTGGGTGGTAATGCTAAGCATTTTTGGGGAAGAATTCCTTTTCCCACTTTTCACAAACTCTTGAAATTCTTATGGGAGAAGGATCCCCTTAAAGTCAATGCCATAGAGCGTGACTGCCTAAGAACATTAGTCTGCCCCTAGGTATGTCCATTATCAGCTGTGGGAGGATCTCTGAGACACATCAGATCACATCAGCAATAGGGCTGCAAAAGAGAAGGAGAAATCTTGACTTTTAGCAGAGTGGACTGAACTATACTGCTATGTCATCAGCTCATCTACCATGTAATGATCTGCTAACAATGTTGAACTCCTAAACTTACTGTGTGATAAAAATTACACAGAATCTCTCCTAATTTGTCATTGTTTCATCCCAATGATGAGGGGAAGAGGTAAGGAAGAAGGAAAGATGCCAAAAATTAAAAAACAAAACAAAACAAAACAATGAAAACCAGCAGAAGAACAAAACAGAAGATGAATGAAGGGAAAATAAAATCCCAATCCCTTAAAAAAAAGTCATCCCTCCTTGCCTAAATCTCTCTTGTCTTGTTTTCTAATCAATAATTCGCATCCTAAAGAGCTCTCTTTAGAATGCCTCCCATTTTTGACTACTGCAGGTCTTTCATACTATTTCAGTGTGCTATTTTCTTAACCTAGTACTGAGACACTTTTGTTGGGAAAGTGTGATCGACACAGCTGATGAACCATAAGAGAAGTAGCCAAGATTGCAAGCCTGATGCTTCAGCTTTAACTCTCACTTTGTACAGGTGATCAATTTAGAGGAAAGCTGAGGTTTGTTTGAAAAAAAAATGTGAGTGCTCATTTTTCATAAGACACTATTAAATAGAGCTTTATGGGTGTGCTTAGTACTTATTTTACCAGGAATAACATGAGCAATCCTTGCAGGGGCCAGCAAAACAGATGTGTCTTAGTGCTGGCAGAATAGCAGCATTCCACGGCTGTTCTTTGTGTTCTTTCAGTGCTAGTTTTCCAAAGGAGAGAGAATCACCTCATATGCATTCAAATTATATTCAATTATCATTTGGTATGGATTTGTGCTTTAACATCTTCCTACAGTTCTGGAAAATATAAGCACTGAAAGTTTTCAGTGCTGGTGTATGAATTTTAATAATTTTTAGGGCTAACAAAGACCAGGCCAAGTAAAAAGCAATTCCCATCATTGGAGGAAAAAACCCCTGTTAATCAGTCTTGTCCTTGCTCTCAGTGTACTGATTGTAAATAGTTTTAGACAGGGCTAAAAAAAAACCCAGCAGCAGTCTCAGCTTGATAGACGAGTATGCTGTAATGGTTGCTCCTGATACATTTTTTCAGTTAGCACATTCTGTGAAAAATTAGAAGCAAAGCAAAATAACAAAATCTTCCCAACTTCCTCCCCTCTCTCCAATTCTGACAGAGATTATGAGGAGAATAATCCAGGAAGGGGTAATCTATATTCAAACACCCATATTTCCTCCTCATGGATGCCCTTTATATGACAGAGTTGTCCAAACAGCACTTAAAGAGCAACAGCAAAATGCTTGACAGACAAGCATGATAAATAATGGCTCAAAATGTTTGCAAGCCAGACAGAAAGGGTGACTTTTCTCTCTTTTATCCCAACCCCCCAAAATCCTGTAAGGTAAACTCACTCCATGTCTGCTGGCATGCAGCCATTTTCCTATAAATTCATATTACAATGCTGTATTTCTAATGGATTGGGTATGGTGCTTTTCCATTTTGCTAATGAGAAAAGCTAAAGGCCATTACTTGTTCTGATTAAGATCCCAAGGGAAGAAATGTGATGTGTATATTACGAGGCCATACGTAAAGGAAGTATTTGGCATTTCTAATCAATCAGATGAAGGGTAGACAGAAAAAGTCTTATCCTGTGGCTGCAGAGGAAAAGATATAGAGGGAAAAGAAACCATAGAAAGTGTCTTTAAAAGGTGACTTACAGGAATCAGTTATAATGATATTAGTATGATCAATGGCTAGGGCTACTATCTGGGAAGGATTTAATTACCAAAATGAAAACTTTCAAATGGGAAGCCTGATCAAGGGCAGAGGTACTGTCATATTTCTCAGAGCACTGTCAGCTCCCATCCAGGCAATGTATTACTGTGTCATTCACAAGCACTACCAGGTTGTGCTTCCCTGGGGTGGGAGCAGACCTAGGAAGTGAGGGCTTGAGAAACTTTGCATCCAGCTCACAAACGTGGGCAAGTCTGGCTCCAAAGGCAAATTCAAGATAAAGAAAGAGAAGTCTGGGCAAAGGGAAAAGAGAAAAGAGAAAATTCCCAGTCATGACTGGCTTTAAGGAAGGTTTTGCAGCAGTGCACACTTAAAAACCATTTCAAGAGAGAGAGAAAGGAAATGTAGACCAGTGAGCTACTTGTTGTAAAGGAGAGGAAACAAAAAAATGTACCAAGAGATGCACTGCTCAGTTTCCAGAAGGATAGTCTGGAATACCCTCTGAGATGTTTCAATATGCAATTCTTACATGTTTAATCCTGTTGACACAGAATTTTTCAAATTTATACCTGAATGAAATACAAAGTTTAGAGACAATTTTTTATCCCTTTTTCAGTGGCTGCACAGTAACACCTTGAAAACCGTACAAGATAGATGCTCCAAATGGCAAATAAAATGAATAGAGCTTGGAGATGGGTGTTCTAAGAGAGAGCAAGATCCCTTGATTGTGTCACAATGCATAGTCAGAGGTGTAGACATACTATAAATAATATATTAATTTCACATAATATTATAAATCACTCATGAACATTAAAACTGACAAAAAATCTACCACACTACATCCTCTCAAATGGAATTCCAGATTAATGAAACATTACTGTCAATGACAGCGAAACTATAATAACTGATAAGGTCAGCAGGAGAGACACTTTCCTGTGTTCTCCCAAATCTGGGAGGCATCTAGCTTTCCTCTACAGGACACCACTGACTCTTTAAAGATACTTGGAAATGCTTCAGATACATCCACTTGGGAATGGAAAGAAAGGCTCTAATACTTTCCTTCATGTACTTTAAAAGAACATCTTCAACCCTTCCTTTCATCACGAGATCAGGAGGCAAAGCTAAGAGATCTGTTTCTCTTAAATGTTACTGCATTTGCTGTAACTTACAGTACTGGAAAAATAATAAGAATCACAGCTGAGAAAGCCCATCTACAGCCATCAATTCAATCATCTTCAGCTTTCCTTAAAGGCATATATTTAAAATATTCCACACAGGCCTTAACAGGAGTTCTCATTGAGCTCTTCTGATCCCTCTGCTCCAATCATGTGAAAAGGAACAAATGCTCACAAATGCACTCCAGCCTGTATAGGCAAGTGATCCTGGCCTCTTCTAAATGCCACAGCTCAGTCAGGGAATTCTTCTCAGGAGGATCTTGCAGAGTATCTACTTCTAGGCTAGGTTGTCCATTCTGGTTCTTTGATGTACTTCTAGCTCTGGCACAGGGATTGACTAGAAAGCTCAAACAACTTCATTTTGCACTGGTGCTCCCTGATCAGCATCATATTCCCTTTCTCCTTTCCTTTTATAAACAATATTTAAAAAAAAAAAA
>VZRX01008075.1:43186-146933 GCA_013398075.1 Notiomystis cincta
AAAAATTTAAAAAAAAAAAAAAAAAAAAGATTAAATGCTCTGCAAATATTTGCAGTGGACAAAGTCCTAACTGCACTACAGATTTCCTTGTCCAAGAATATGACAGAGATGACAAAGTGGCCATTTTTCTATCAAATAAATTTATATCAACACATTAAAGCCATAGGACTTTGCATGATTCACCTCACAAAGAAGGTGGCATACAAGTGTTACACTGAACTCACAGGCCACACTGCTAAAATACAAATTAGCAGAGTTAACACTTAGAAAGTATAAAACTGAGTACTCCTGAAGCTGAATAAGGGCATTTGCAGATTTCTCACACTTTAGTGGCTGATGTCAGGGACAATGAATTTAAACTTAGGATGGGAGGGTGTGTGTGGGGAGGGGTTGTCAGCCTGCCCAGCTGTAATATCCCCTAACAGCCTTGAAGGAATGGTAATTGTGAACTGAAACAGCATCTGCTTAACTGTCATCCTTGCCTCAGGACTGGAACTTTTTGCTTGTTATGAAGATCATGAGAAACACTACACGGAGAGTGAAGATGAAAACAGAGCAAGATTAAGAACATTAAATACAACCACCAAGACACAGCTGTCCATACTGCTAGTGAACTCAGGGAAATATAAATGCCAAAATATATTTGGCATTCATGATATAATTTGGTATGGGAATTTAGAACACTGAGTTAACTGCAAACTTCTATTTTAAAATATTTTTCATTATTATTATTATAGAGGACAGATTATACAGCAAGAAGCAATTAAGTTTCACTGCTAGGCAGAAAAGGCAAATCTTACTAGAACTGGTTAAATCTTCTCTTTTCTTACTGAGAAGAATGGGCCTATTAGTTCAGCTGCCTTGACCAGAACAGCTTATGGCAGTCCATCACACTGAGACTCTGGGCTTTGCCTCAAATGTACAGCTGAGTATCCCTGGGTTTGGAACAGGAGCTGCCATCCATACTATAAGAAAGACTTCACAGTATGGAGGTCATGTACTTCAAAGGGAATTGAAGACCTTGCATTAATTGGATTATTTATTTAAGTGATGCTATAAGGTTTAGTAAACATTTTAAAAACACCTTGAGAATATAAAATGCAATATAGGTGCTGCTGTTGCTATTTGTCAGTTGTTCTCTGCCTCAGGAAGCCTCTGAAAAGACTGGAGTCCTGTTGTGTTTGGAAGGAAGAGCAAATGCTACAGATTCCCTCCTGTATATTTTCTACCTTTAAAAAAAAAAAAAAGAAGAAATGTTTGGCATAAATCTGCAGAGTATGTGCAGATGGAGTTAAAAGACTTCCATAGAAACTCTATAGCTTAGTAAACTGAACTGTCGAAAAAATAAGTGCTTCAAACTATCAGTAAGTACTGAAATTTCTTATTTTACAATAGGATCAGCTCTGCCTGCAATGATCTCTGTAGAACAATTATAGACCAGAGAACTTTAGACTTCTGTGCCAGACTCATAATTGCAATCATATAAATGAAGACTCCTTGGAAACACATATCCAATAGTGCTTGCAATAAAGTTAAAAATCCTAATATTAAAAATAAGCTCAAGATGATGCCATGGTGCTTAAGCCATATTTTTCTGTTTTGAAATACAGAAAATAAAACACTGCTCATGACATTTGTATGAAAATTAATGAAAGAGAAAAATGGATTTATAAGCCTTCAAATGTATTATTCTTTTCTTTGCCCTTGTTGCAGATTAATTACTTTAAATTTTCCCATCAATCATTTTCTGATTTCCAACTCTATTACATTTAGTTTTAAACAAAGGATAAACATTTCAGGAAAGTCAGTGGTCTTCTGCTCTCAGTATCATTCAAGTACAAATAAATTAAGGAAACCTCTTTCTTCAGCCAATGGTGACAGACTGAGTGGAATTTTTTGCTACTAATTATTTCTCTATGTCCCATAACACATCAAGAAAATCTGAAATTGTTGCTACCTATATTTTTTTTAATGGATTCACTTCATGTAATAAAATAATCTTCTAGAATGTATAGGAAAATAATACCAATCAATCAAATAGTGGCCATTTTGTTGGAACAGCCATTTATCCCAAAAAACTAAAGATTCTGAGATAAGTCCATTATCTTCAGAGTTCTCCTAAAGCTAGTTAGGAGCATCTGCATGTTAAAAGAAAGGCAGTAAAATAGCTTTTGTTAAAAAATTATCTTTGAAAACTAAAATTTTGAGCACAAATTTGGATTCAGTGGATAAACTAGGTAAGGTTATATGTGGGAATACCATCAATAGCCCAGTTCTCACCTCTCCTTGTTACTGTATTTTTTTCACTCCAGTTTGCACTGTCAAAAATGGCAATTGAAAAAAGAACAAATGCAGCTCATTTTTTAGTCAAGTGCAGGTGTTTTAGGTGGCAGCAGAGCAAAATTACAGTAAGCAGGAGGAAGGGACTGGTCAAGTGCCTGAGTGGTTGGAAAAAAAATCACTTTGGCAATCACAGTACCTTTGGTCTATACTGCAAACCCTGCACACTGCTGTGGTTCACAAGCCAGAGAACACAAACAGCATGAAGTTCTTGCATCAGTGAAATCAGTTTGTGTCATATAAATATTATACTGATTTAAGAGAAACCCCCAAGGGAAACACTGGGAGCTGAGGTTGGCAAATGCACAGTAATTTGGACATTTAGATACTAAAATCTTAACAGTGTCTGTTGTTGCATTACAACTACTAATATTAAGAAGGCAATATTAGAAGCACACAGGTGTGTCTATCACATTTAAAAGCCATAAAATGTCATGAAGGATAGAGCAGTCCTTCACAGGACCAGAAAAGGATGTGCCTCTGGGATAAGAGTGCTCCCTGGACCCGTCCCAATGAGGTGCAGCTCACCTCTGCCACAGAGCAGAAATCTGCTGTGTTCAACAGTTCATCACCTTGCTAGAAAAACAATTCAATTCAGCAAACTCCCAAATTCACTCAACACAGCTGCTCTCAAACCCCTTGCTACAGCTCAATGAAAAGTGCTGACTGAGATGTTTCATAGTAAATTTTAGGTATAGGAGAACTCTCCTCCCAAATTGAGTCTTTTAGGAGCAAGAGGGTTCTACAGACTCATAGCTCTGACACAGAATCACCCATAACTCACAGATAATAAAATACCATCAGAGGGCACAGAGGTTATTGCCATCAGCAGCTCCCTATAGAATTGTAAATCATTTGAACAAAGCTTATCCTTTTCTGAGAACTGCAGGCTGAAATCACTGTATATCCAGGATCCCAGTGTCTCACACAATGTATGAAGACCATACCTTTACCTCCTTCATTTAACCTTGCTTCACAAATGAGTGAACCCTGAACAGGCTGCTCTTTCCAGAAGAAAACAAGAAAGATACCTCAAAAGCACTGGTAATTTGTCTTAGGGGAAGTTTAAACCTTTGGGGTACCAGTTTGCCAACCATCTGATAAGCCATGTGGATTAACTGAAATGCACTGTGAGCTGAAATTCAGTGGGATACGATATGGGAAAGGCAGTGAAATTTAATGGAATATTATTTTTGTGAGCAGCTGCAGGTCTTTGTCCAATATACAGGTTATGTTACCTCTTCCACAGTTATTAAAATACATAAAATACTGAAGATCTTTCAGGTTAAATTCACTTTCAACTCCATTGTATGTGTTTTCAGTAACGTGGCAACAAGTCATCTTCCAAACCACTGCAACACCTGCAATCTAGTGTTTCTGAAGTCCCAGTACCTCTGGAATTAAAATATTTCCCTTATGAAAGAACATGGGAAATGTAATTCAAAGGTTGCTGCTCAGAGCAGAAACATTTTGCTTAACAAAATGTATCCATCCCATTGGAAGGAAAAAATAAAAAAATCCAGAGTGCAGTATACTTACTAATCACACATGTTGAAATGAGTCAATTTTACCTTTTGGTTCCAAATCTTTTTTAGTAAGAGGATACTGTGAATGGTCAGTTGCAACATATGTTTACTCTTTGACTGTGTAAACCACAGACATTGTAAATGAAATGTTATTTTGATGCACAGGTCTTTTCTGAGTCTTGGTACATCATGCTCAGTAAACATTTTTAGAAGTTTTGATAATTTACTGAAGTCTCAGTATTTAAATGAATATTAGTTATTTTGAACTGAAATAACAATGTTTATTTGTGATGAAAAACAGAGGTTGGAGATGAAAAAAGGGTCTGGATTTGTGTCAACACCTGGAGGTCCCTCCTGTGGATTTTAAAGTGTTCCTCCCAGCTGAGTTCTAGATGTCCTAAACAATGAACTTTCCATGCTTCATTTCAAACACTAGTCTAGCTCTTAACACATTACCAATTTCTGCAAAATAGCAAAGTTAAGCTTTCCCTATTCTACTTTCATATCCTTATTGTTAGCACCACTAAAACTTCTTTCCCCTTCCATGGATACCCTTCATGCACCTATATTGTGCTGTAAACTGCTGCTGTCTTTCCCCTTCACACTCTTTTCTTTCAGCTGAAGTTTACATCTCTGTCTGAAGTTAATACAATTCAAGCATTTCACCTTGGACCTAAATGATATTGCATGAAGGACTGCAATGGTACTTAGGATAAACTAGCTGGTGTTCCATATAATTTATCATGTTGTTCTTGTCCACTGACAATACAGAGTCTTCACGGATTTCAAGACTTCTTGCTGTGTTTGTGTGCACTTGTACATGTGGAGAAATGACCACAAATCTGTTTCCCAGCTCTTGGCAGAGAAGAGCTGTGGAAGCAGCACCTCTGGGAGACACTTGCTTTTCACATGGCCACGGTTTTGAAAAACACCCTCCACCTCTCTAAGATCCTCAAACTCGCCTTTCATTACAGAGCCCCTGTAGAGTTTGTCTTCACCACTTACATTTGGATTTATTACTTCTCTGGAAAGCCATATTCACCATTTCTGTCAGAATTACCTAAGCCTTCTTTAAACACAGGCAGGACAATAAAAACAAGTTTCATTCTAATAAGGCAAAGAGTTTTCCCGTCTTGAAAAATGGAAAACACATTTACAAAAGAGAAACACGTCAAGAAAACACAGATGACAGACCTGACATTTAGAGTACTTTTGTTTTCCACCTTTTATTGAGTTTGTCAGTTGTAGGCGTGGCAGGATGTTTCAAACCCAGAATTATTTTCAATTTTTTTTTAAACCTATTATTTGTTCCTCTCTGCTACTTCACTGTCTGCTAAATAGATTCTTTCTCTCCCCCAAACTTGCCCTGTCATTTATAGCATCAACACAATTTCACAAAAAAAAGTGTGAACATAATATTTGTCCTCTTAAAATTCAAAGTTTTTATGTAACTGACCTACTAGTAGTTAACAAAATGGATTTGCAATCTTGGTTCATCTGCAGCAGAGAAATCAACAAAAATTTCTGGGAGTATGACTATAGATGATCCTTTTGTGGGGGGATATTCTGTAGATCACTAACTTTATGCCAGATACTACCAGTTTTATGGCTTTCAGTTTCTATTCATTGCCACAAAATTTTAAAGTTCATTTTACATGCAGTTCATGGCTATCACTAAATAAATAAATAAAAAAAAACCCACTCTTGGAAGATGTGGCTTTGAATTGCACCAGGTGGCACTTCTAGAAATCACTAAATAGAACTGCAACAGTCATATTTAAGAAAATATATGAGAAACAAGCCTCTAAATGTTCCAGTTCACAGTTATGTGAAGTCATCTGCAAATAAATTATATGAATGAGGTTAGTTTGATGATGAAAAGGAAGTTATATGAGTTAGGGCTTTTCTGGCTGATACTTTTTGCTTTGCTGATCCATCACTGTTGCTTTGTGTTGATGTGCATTTTTATCACCACAATCAGGGAGCTGATTCCTTCTCTGAAAGGGAATCTGGGCTAGTGTCACTTTTAGTCAGTAGCTGATACCTCAAAGAGGGGCAAGGAGTCCTCAACAAAAGCTCTTTGTTCGTCTGTGGAAGTGTCATGTGAAAGTAAAATTTAACACAGAATAAAAGCTACTGACCTGCTGGGCTCAGATGAAGTGCTGCTTGGACCAAAAATGGAATTCCCTCCATCTGTGTTTATTCACCCTTTACATTTTCCTTTCCTGCCTATGACAGGCAGTGGCTTTGAAGGTTGGCACACTTTCACATTAAGGCAAACAGTAAGCCACTACCAACAAATGGTAGGAAAGTAAAGCTGAGCTCAGAAGAAAAGGGGGAACACTATAGAAATGTGATTTTATGAACTCTATTCCATCAAAAATACCATCTAACCACAGCTATGGTCAAACCAGACTGTGGAACCCATGTTGAAACAGATGAGCAGAAAGAGTTTCATCTACACAAGAGCTGATCAGCCCAATTCTTACATGAGTCTATGGAATTTCAAGATGGTCCAGAAATGGAGAAGATCACACATTTCCTTGCTCACCTGAGCAGGTATTTGGTCTATGCTGTCAATTTAAGAATTTTTCCACAAGAAATGTTGTTGCATCCACAAATGTTTCCTTATAGAAAAGCTAAATCTATTTTTATGATTGTTAACCTATTTGTCTCAATAATATTTAGAGGCAGTGAACTCTGCAAATTGAATAAATCCTTCATGATAAAAGTTCTTAGTTTCCTGTTAACTGCTTAGAATCTGGTGCTTTTCAGTTGCACTGAGTGCCCCTTTTTATGTCAAATTATGCATGAGGTAAATTGGAACTGCCTTTCAAAGGATTGTTTGGGAAAGGAGATACAGGAGGAGTTACTTGTTTTTTTTAAAAGTTCTCATGGGAATTTATGCTGATCTTCTCCTTTCCAACCAAAATAATTTCTTCTTAAATGGATCTCCTGCCCCAGACAGGTCCATGTTGTTAATCACTTACATTTGCCCTGAACTTTGGCTGAATAAAAGGATAAGGAAGATCTTAGTTCCAGCCTGAATGAGGCTATTTCATTTGCAATGGGTTCAGTGCTATATTTTCCACACAAACAGTAACTGAAACTGTCAGTCAATAAATAAAATAAAAGAGCTCTAAGATTAACACCTGATAACATGAAAGGCACAAGACAGCAAAGAAACTTTGCTCCTGTAGCTCTCCAAGGACCTTGTGACATCCAATTAGAATAACAGAGTACTTTTTGAACAAGAATCTGAACATGAGGGGAATGAGATGATGTTTCAGCTCCATGTAGCTGTAGTATCTGCAAATAGAATGGAAGATTAAACAGAAAAAAAACAACCCTATCTAACAAAGCAGTTACTCTGCCGAGGCCTTCAGGTGACATTTTAAACCACCAGTGACCATGGAGAATCCAAAGGAAATAGAAGATAAAAAACCTATAACAAGCTTGTTGTTCCATTGAAGGGTTCTGGAGATATCATCAAGCCTTGCTGCCAACAAAAAGAACTAACAAAGTGCAAGATAAGACTGATGTACCTGCATAACAAGCCTGCTATTCCACTGAGAAACTTTGGTGATTCTATAAACCAGGAAAGCTGAGTTAGGGTAGTTTGCAGTTGCAACAGGATCACACATTATGTCAGTGCAATTCTTCTGACTGCATTTTAAATACAGAGTATCTGGAACAATTAAACGATTTTTTGTTGTTGTTTTTGTTGCTGTTTAAAAGTGCAATGGAGGGTTTATTTTGTAAGTTGCCTATCACGTTTCTAAATTAGAAACTGAAAGAGGAGTGAACTGCAAGTGTGAAGAAAAATTAAGCAACCCAGCTGAACTACCAGTTTTAGTAAAAAACCTGCCTTCTACTCACTCTCCCATTGGTGTGAGACTCAAAGGTTTAAGATGAAACAAGGCAGTTCTAAATGAGAGGGAGAAAAACCTGGAGTTACCTCTCTGCCTATGAGAACTAACAAAGGCTGCCTCAAACTGTTGAATGAAACTGGAACCCAAGCAGTATCTGAAATGGATGCTAACAGCAGGGAGGGGAGGGAAACTCCAACCAAGAAAGTGCAGAACATCAAACTTCCTTCAGGAATGAGAAGCAGAGAAAGAATAAAGCAAATTTTCTTCCCACCGAAGAGGCAGATTATTGCTGCTGATGGCCAAACTTGGAAGTGCAGATCAGAAATGACTGAAAGCAGTGATCAAAATGCTCAGTTTTTACATTTCTAAGGGTTTTGGTATTATATCCACCCAAGCATCAATCACAATGTTATTAAACCATGAAAGAGGTGTCAGATCAATGGCTGTATCAGAAATATTTTGAATGACACGCTGATGATGGAACAATTCCAGCCTCCATCCATTATTAAACACAGACTGATGCTGCTGTTTCAGTGCTACCCTTACAGACTCTCACACTCTATTCTCTCTCTACACTACCTTTTTTAATAGCAGACTTAAATGTAGATGAATATTACATGGGAAAAACAAGACTTACTATAATAAATAATAATAAACCAGTAAAAAAATTATCAAGTTTTAAACCCCTTGTCTATCTTCACATTATGCCTTCTGGCATTAAAATTTCATTTTAATACAACTGTAGGAGCTGAGGCTGGGTTGTCAGCCTTAATCAGAATATTCAGAGCTATTGCTTTCTTGCTGTAATCTTGATATAATTTAAGCTTAGGTTTTCTCTATGTATTTGCCCACAGCTAGCACGCCCATGTAAACACTTTTTTGCTCTTTTTGAGTGAAGAGGTATGTATGAAAAATACATATAAATATGGCAGAAATCACCCCTATGGCAGATTGTCTGCTTAACTCCAGATTTCAAGCAGACTGAGGAAGTGAAGAGAGCAGCATACGTGCCTCTCAATTCATCAGCAACAAAAACTGTATTTTCACTGGCAGAAATCAATTTGGTTTTCATAAAGGCAAAAAAGAATTATGTTCTTGGTGGGTGAAGCACAAAGCACAGTAACTGGGACATGCAAATGCTGTACCAGTTACTCTCACAACACAGGAACATAGGGTTGAGTTGCCATAAATGGCACACCTTTCCCTCCTCTGTCCCTCAGGCGCCCTACACCATCCTTTGGTGTTGGAATGAAGCAAAGATGGATTTGCAGCTTTTCAGTTGGCCTGGTGTCTTGATAAGCTTTAGTGCATCCTCCTGATTAGGGAGTACTTGGTATAGCAGAGATATCTAATTTTATACAGGTAATTCAATAATAGATAAGAAATAAGAATGTTAAAAATGCGATAAAATGGAATTAAATCTGCATTCTTTGAGAGTTTGGATAGAAAGAAAATGTCTCATCCCTATTCATGGCAAATGTTTCCTAAACAAAATTATTTGTGTTTTGGGGGCAAGGCTTTACGTAGCCCAAGGGAAATGTGGCTGACTATGAATTAATCTGTAGGAAAACTACTTTGTTTTGACTGTTGAACTGGATGCCCCCAGCTGGAAGTGAACAGCCCTGCCAGCATTAAGCCCGCCCTGGGCTGGTGACCAAATAATCAAGTGGATGGAGGCAGCTGCCCCTGGATTCCCAAGGGTTTTAATGTGTGCTTCAGGGCTTAGAGATCAAAACTCAAATCCAGTTTTTGGAGTCAAGGCAGGAAATGGCAGAGGCTGCCGTTACTCAGGTCACTCGCCTCACCAAAGAGCTAAAGAGTGCTCCTCTCTGAAGGGAGATGGAAGGGCTCCAGCCAGGACAGAGTATTTTAATCTTTTAAGGAGCATCAAAAGGCAGAGTGATTCCCACAAGATATGAGGCTGCATAGGTCCTTATGTTACTTCTCTAGCTCACTCACTAGAGAATAGAGCTTCTGTTGAAGCAATGTTTTAGAAACCCAATGTTCATCCTGAATCAGGCAACTGTGGAAGTGATTTTGAAGTCAACTCTCACTTAACTGACCACAGGGGTCTGTTTTGGCTGAATAATATGTTATGTTAATTAGCAAAATGCTTTGTCTAAGGAAGTGAACATATGAAAGCCTTCCAATAAAAACTGCTTTGCATACTGCAAGCTTTTAAATTAAATTGGGACAGAGTTACTGCCAACAGTGAGTAGAAATTATTTGGGACTTTTTGTCTTGTTTGCCTAAAAAATCTGGCTGGTTTCTTGAAAGGTAGCTGTTTGGCTCTTTATGGCCCTCTGTTGTACAATTTTAAGGATAAAATTGAAAAATATATTCATAACAAAAATGTATCATTTATATCTTTTATCTCCCATAAAACCTAGTCCTGCTGAGGTACTCACAGTAACATGGCTTGGACTTGCACAATTCTTCATGCTTTATGCTCTCAATGCTCCTCTCTCTGGACCAAAACTCAGAATTCCAAATAAATGAAGTAAAAATATCTCTGAATAAATCATATCTCTAAATAGCTTGTGTTCCCCACGTTTGTTTTCTTCTGTAACAGAATACATGCTGAAGAATGAATTTCATGTCTGGATGGATACATCCAACGAAATTGCTACTGGCAGTCCAAATCCTGACTTCTGATAGGAGGAATTCCCAACAGGAGAAATTCTCCATGATTATACCTCTTGCATGAGTACTTTAACTGAATATGGTGCTGATGCGGTTTTTATCAAAGAGAAATCCCTTATGTGAGAAAATATAGTGTCATTTAAGATGTTTGAAAAGCTTATGGATATTGTAGCACTTATCAATCTTTCTTGCTCTTCAAGTTTTCTGCAAATGACTTAGGAGTTTTACAGATAGTAAACATAAAGAATACAGTGTACTTCTGTATATATTTCAAGAAATTATCACAGGGAATGCTGTGACCTTGAAAGATAAAACTGTGTAAAGATCTAGAAAAAGAAAGGAAGGTTTTTCTTTTGGTTGCAGTACCATGAGTTCAGGATCTCACTGTGGCCCACTAGATGACCCACTGCCTCTCAGAGTCCTTTGCCTGACTCCCCAGATGGATTTGTTTCTGTAAGCACTGTAGCAGTAAGAAGACAACATTAACTGGAAATTTTCTAGTTTGCATTAAGATTGCGAGACAATGAGCAGAGAAGACAATGTCTGTTAAGAGTTATGGAATTGAAAATGACAGGCAGAGGAAAAAATTCATAGGAGCTGCCCAACAGCACAATCAGAATTAATTTTCCATTTCCTTGCCTTAACTTTTAAACACACTTTGGAATCACAATAATTACACATGCAGAAAGTCTCACTAGTCCAAGTACTTCCTTCAATTTCATGAAGGGAAAAATGCTGAGATTAAGTTTATGATGTGATTCCTACTTCTTTTGATTGTTGAATGCAACATTTAAAATATAAGGAATAAACAATAAACCATCATATTTAAGTTTCATGGGGGAAAAAATACAGGAGTCTTAGATCTTAACAGAGTTTTTTTAAACAAGTCAGAAGAGACACTGGAGTTAGATTAAATTCAACATATAAGGAAGAAGGAGGTGAAGAGAAGATCATCAGGAAGAGATCCAACACAGTGGGTTAAATAACTTTGTACAGATATAACTTTATCAAGTATCTTATTTGATTTAAAAAAAAGAAAAGTTGGAAAACTGTGTTCCTATAGATTAGTATCAGTGGTGAAAAAAGGGTACGTGCATAACAGAGCATGTTAGGCAATTAAATGGTTCATGTAATTAATATACAAAGAGCATGTGTGCTAAGGATTCAGAAGTGGAATATGTATGCCTGTATTTTTGCAAAAATTTACATTACATGCAGTGTGCACACATTCACATATCAAACCATCATACATTGTCTGTAGTTGCTGTATTTTAGGAACTTTTTGGAGAGCTTAAATGATTTTAATTAAGAGGGGTTTTTGCCTTTCTCTGACTATAGGGGAGTAATTGAGTATGACCTACACAGCTCAAAAAGAAAATAATTGTTGAAATATGCATGTTTAAATATGATGTACTGGAAACACAGCTAGCCTTGACCAAAAATCACATTTCTAAGCCTGGAACAAAATACATATGGCTGACTGCTATGGTTTGAAGTGAGTAGTAGATGATACCACAAAGCCAGAAGTCCTATGCCTAGCAGTATGAAACTTTCTAGACTGATAAACTAATAATTCAAAAAACAAATTGATAGAGCAGTACTTCCATTCTTACATGAGAACTAGTTCAGATAATTCCTCTTAAATACAGAGTAGGTTTTGTTGACCTACCATTATGCTACTCATACTACATTGTCATTTCTGTTGAGTAATAACTAATGCTGACTGTATGATGGTGAAGCACTGAAAAGGGTAATAAATTACCTTGGGAAACTCAGTAAGCAATAGATGCTTTGGAATAGAGGAAGAAATAGTGATATCTTACCGTTCCTGTTGTGCCCAAGGAAAGGTGGTTCATCTGTTGGGTCAGGGGGCCCATCATGCTTGCTGGCTGCATTGACATAGTGTGGTCCATTGTTGGTGTTATCACAGCACCCTAGAAACACACATTATTTACAGTTTAACCTCTCTCTTATTTAAAGAAAAAATAATAAAAAAAACATTCTTTAACTAAGTGAACCTGACTGAAAACTTGACATGAATCTTAAAAGACATTAATATATCTGTCAGAAGAAATATGTTTTGTTCCTATTGACAACCAAGCTACACACATATATTATTTGCACTGCTAATGAGGCCATTTTGTGTCAGCTCCAATTAAGTGTCATTTTTTACTTCATTGCTTCTGACAAACAAATGCATATGTTCTTTCTATGATGAATGCTACTGTACATTGCAAAATGCCTGTCATTTCCATTTTTCCATATCCTACAGAGAATAATCTTACAGACAGAACACATATGTCCCCAATTTTCTCTGACTTCTAAAACCTTCAGTCTCAGAGATCTTCAGCCTATTATGGTAATTATCTTGGATTTTTCCAGTCTCAATTAAGAACCCTTACTCATGATATTTTATAGCTGATTAAGTAAGACTAGCTATTGACAGTGAGTTTGGTAGTGACACCCATTTAAAACACATACACATTGTTTAAAAGCATTTTTTTTCTCCACATCAAAAGCAAAGGCATTAATAACAAAGAGCATATGTTATAAAGCAAGAATGAGACTTTGACCAAAAAATGAAACAAAAGACATGCCAGAGGAGCTTTGGAGAGAGAGCTTCCTTGCCATTCATATTCCTTGGTTTTTGCTCTCCAACTCTCCAAGATCCCATGTTGGCAACATCATGCCTTAGTGAAGTGTTGATTCTCTTCAGTTCTATGTTGTAAAGTGTTATTTCCTGTGTTGGTTAGAGAAAGTCAGTCAGAAAGTGTGGCCTGCTCTTTTTCTTGCAGATAGTGAAATAAGGAGGTATTTCCAGCCATTTCTTCATATGAAATAATTACTTTGTATGCATCTTTGTGTGCACACATCACAAACTTGCACAATCACATTACATCTGCTACAAAGTGTGAAAAATTTAAGTTAATGTATTTGTTAAAAAAAATTTACTTTTTTTCCCCTTTTGAGAATACTGGAAAAATCCACCTAAAAACAAACTTGTTTAACTAACCTCTAAAACAAACTTCCTTCAAACACCATAGCACACCTGTTCTTACATGTCTGTCTCACATTTACATAGAGCTGTTTTTACCAAGGAAGGTAATTTTTACCAATAGAAGCTACGGATTTCAAATTTTCAGTTGCAAATAAAAATAAATGAAAATATAAAATTTTTGGGAGATACCAACTCAATTTTGCCTCACCTTCCAACAATACTTTTTCTATACACATCCTGTTTGAGAAGTATAGAGTCTGCAGTCCCTGCAAACTCATTCCTTGCATGCAGTGGTAAGAAGGAAGCAGGCTCATTTCGGTCAGCCCTTTATGTAATACCCTCAGCATATGAAATGCATACACACTTGTTTTATGTCACAGAGTGGATTACAATTCTTGCATTGACAAGAGTCCCTAGAGAAATCTGACAAATTGCAGAAGCTAGCCTCCATGGAGTACCTGTCATGATTCCAAACAAATGCTTAGAAAACAAGCCGATCGTGTGCATGTATCAAACCTGCAACACTTGCCACTTTTGCCACTTTCCTGGCTATATTAATTTGCACTGGTTTACATAGATTAATTTATTGATTAACTCATTTAATGAACTACCACAGCGAAGTCTTCCCTTTAGGTGAAAGAGTCTAAAAGCAAATCTGCAAGGGCACACACCCATTCAGCCCATCCAAAAGCTACTGCATAGCAGATTCAGTGCAAGAGTCTGAAGAAGAACTATGCACAATGAAAATAATGTTCTTGTTTTTGAAATCAGTGGCCTGAGATACTATGGAGTCAGATGAGGTCCTAGGGTTTTGGTTTGCACTTTTTGGTTTTGTCAGGAAATTGTAAGATCTATGCTCAGAGTGATCAACATTTTTACTGTATTAAACCATAAGCACTCAAACTAAATTTGTCAAAAGATAAACAGTTCTCAGTTCCTTCTACAAGCAGTTTTCTCCTTTGGCTAAAAGATGGAGAATTGCCCAGGACAGACAAGCTGAACTCCCAGGTGTGATGTCAGGGAAGGCGATTCTCCCCATCTCCTCCATATTCATGAGATCCCACTTTGACAGATGCATCCAGCTCTGGAGGCCCATGTATAAAGAGAATGTGGATTTGTCTGAGAGGGTCCAGAGAAGGGCCATGAAGATGATCAGAGGGCATCAGTGTGTATAAGCATCTGAAGGCAAGGTTTCAAGAGCGTGGAACCAGGCTTTTCTCAGTGTTGCCAAGCAATCAGGCAAGAGGCAACAGGCAGAGACTGATGCACAGGAAGTTCCTGAACATGAGGAAGAACTTCTTTACTGTGCTGGTGACTCTGTACTGGAACAGATTGTCCAGAGAAGTTGTGGAGTCTCTCTCACTGGAGATGCTCAAGAACCCTCTGGATGCAATCCTGTGCAAAGGTGCTTATTGCAAAGGTATGTTGGAGGAAGTTGCTGTGATTATATATGTGATAGACTGATAACTCTTTTTGGGTATAAACTCAGGAACCTGGAAATGAAGAAGGGGCAGTGGTGAAGGAAGATTTAGTGTTACAGATGCTGCAGCCAGACATACAATGGAAAAATCCGAGAGCAAACGTCTTTCAGCAAGTAAGTAAGCAAGACAGGTATTGCAAACAAACTATTAAAAAAAATATGGACTGGAGAGAAAATATATCAAGGACAAAAAAATAATGCTCAGAGACAGAAAACATACTATTTTCAAATTGAAAAAAAAATATATTCATGTCCCTAAATATACACCACTTAATATGTTAGAAAAAGAAGCTGGAAAAACAAATCAAGTATTTGCAGCTTTCCTAAGCCAGTTTAACATGTTTTAAGCTGACAGTTACCTAGAGCAGAGAATTACATGCATTTCCCAGATCATTAATTCACCAGTTCAGAATCTTCTTGTGATCACGTAGGAAAGAAATTATACTTAATTAAGGAAATATCGTCTGGTTGTTAGGGTGACACCCAGTCTCCAGACCATAATGTGTTTCATAATACATGCTGTCAAGACCATTCATATTCAATTTATTTAGCTGTAGAAGGCAAAAATGCCTTGCATCAGATGTTGCCATCATATTAAAAGTAATTTGATTCTTTTCAGCCTGTAATATGTAATTGCTGATAAACATCCAGCTGGCTACTGGCAAAGGTTATATCAAACATATTGTTTTTCCTTCATCTGTTTGGATGTCTGCTTGTATTAACTTTATAAATGTATAGAAAGACATCTTATAGCATTGCAAAATATTATTTAAGGCCCAGCTTGGTTGCAAAAAACCTGTAGAAGAAACTATGATGAGGTTTTTGCCACCGTCTTTGCCAAAAAAGTCGTTGGCCTATCAATTATTTAAATCTGTCCAGTTCCCTCAGAATGATTATTCTGTTTTTTCTTTTAATTCCCACAAGAAACTGATTATTAGAATAACTTATATTCGGCAAGATATTCTCAGCATATGATTTGTCATACAATTGTGTTGATGTTATAGTGGATTTAAAAGAAATTATCAGGGCAAATGGTAAGGAATAATGATACAGACCTGCATGTTTTTTGCAATATTTTGATAAATCTAAGATAAGTTGACATACAGATTTGATTTGAAAGACCTTGCTGGTTTAGAATGCTTTAAGGTTTATGAACATATCTTTCCTATAAGAATGTATATATTTCAGAAGACAGTCTATATCTTACAAAGAAAGAAGCCTGATTTTATTAACTATGAACACTGCACAACCTCTCTATGACAAAAAACTCCAGTTACAGGAAGGACACCAAATACAGTTTTTTATACGAGGTAAACTATCTTTAAGCATTTGTCAATACCAAAAGGCATCAGCAGAATGAGTCTGTGTTGGTGCAAAGACAATGCCACATGTCTCTTGAAGGGTGGGAAAGTGACATCAGAAATAAAAAGTGTATTAGGAGGCTTTAGGAACGGAGAGTTCACCAGCTGAGAGATGCACTTAGGGGCCAGTGGGAGGATGGATGAGTTAGTCACAGCTTTAAACTGAACTGCTTTAAAGGCTTCTATTTTATTCCAGTGTTCTAATACTGATACTGGATTTAAGGGGAAAAAAATCAGCTGAATAAATAGTTTTTAAAGCTTACAGTGAGCATCTGTTTATTTTATAGTTTACTTTATTTAAGAAGTTTTAACAGGTTAACCATACTTACAAATTCTGCTTTGTAAATACTGGCCAGTGTAAAGCCAATAAACATTACAACAGAAAACTTACTTTTCAAATTTGTTTGCAGATATATTATGCAGACATATAAGCACCAGGCTGTTCCATCTGAAAATGTATTACCCTACTACCAAGTCTTTATGTTATTGAGAACATGATGTTTCTTGTGGTTTTATTAAATCTAGTGAAAGGATGGCTTTCCTTATACTTATCAGACAGACACATCTATCAAGAATTAATATTAAAAAAATCAAAATGTGTGCTTTTTTGCAGATACACTCTCTCTGCATACTGAACAAATGATGGTCATATTTAGAATGATTTACTGTTCTCTCTAGTCTGACTTTTCTAATCTCCTTGGGCTGCCTCTTACAGGCAGCAGAAAGAACAGGTCCCCCTGTTGGAACTGTGAGCCCACTGAACTACTCCAAACTGATTGATAAGGGCCAAACTCCTATGACTGTTACAGGAAGATTAAAGGTAGTTTGAAATCCTCTCTGTCCTCTATCATCCACTCTGCTGGGAATACTCATTGATTTTCCAAAACAAAGGAAAACTTATTTTCCTTTTCCCAGTGAAAAGGTAACAATCATCAGGGCATTTGCTAGTTTACCAGAGATAAAACCATGATTTGAGTATGGTGAAGAAGATCGGCAAACATCAGCTAAAAATGTATATTCTGCAAATCTTAGGATTTGATTTGATTACATTGTTGATTTCAAAAGCTTGCTAAAAATGTGTAAAGTGAGCAAGAAGCCCAAACTCTCCACTAAATGAAAGCAGCATTAACTTTGGAATAGACAAACCTGATAGAGACCCTCATCAATGCTGAGCCCTGCTTCTATACTGAGTACTAAATCACAAGTTCACATGGTAATATTTTGTCTCTTGGGTATAAATTCCAATTCTTATCTGACATCACCTTCATAACTCAGTTGAACCTCCTAGGAGCAACAGGCATATTTGCTTTCCCCTTCTTATGTTTTTGCTGAATGTTTGTGAACTTCTTTCCTCAGCTGAAAGTATATGTCATAGGTCCAAGAGAGTTACTGCCCAAAAGCAGCTGGTTTTAAAGGATTAAGAATCCAAATATAGTGTGGTAAATAGAGAAGAAAGGTGACCCTTGTGTAGGCTTCACCTTTCTTACAACAATAGCCAAGGTTTTTTTGATAATTTCTTTCTCATTGTCCTTCTTGCCTTGTATTTCCTGTCTCCTAGTCTGAAATACAACTTTTTATAATGTACAAAAAAAAAGCCTACATGTACAAATTCAGATTAAAAGGATATAGAAATGGGAACATCAAGATATAAGGAAAACACAGATGATGCAATAGGAAGAATTTTATATTGCGTGCACAAATAAAGCAATACCAGAATATATATTGTACCAGTTAATAAATGTATTATATCAGGCAGTACCATATGTCAGCAGTTTATGCTTCTAGCAGAGTTGAAAAAAAACAGTAAATACCTTTGTCTGTTAATCTAAAAGGACTTAACAAAAACAAATAGCATTTATTCTGCAAAAAAAAGCTGCCCACCTCACTCAGTGCCTACAGTGACTTTTGCATGGTAACTTGAATCTTTCCACCTAAAACAAGATCTCAAAAGAAAAGCCATTCAAGAATGTGACAATATTCAGGAATATTTATGAATAGAAAATATACCTGAGTTCCTACAGGGACTCTGAAGCAGATTTTATGAGCCCTGTGCTATACTTTTGCCCTTACTGTCTGTCCCTGCAGCTTGAACCACAAACCTATGTGCTTCTCTGTAGACTGAAAATCTGAAGTTTCCATACCCTTCTTCAACTTACTCCAGGAATAAAATAAAATTACTGGTATTATATTCATGAATAAATGGGATCAGTTTAGCTGGGGCCTGCTATCAGGAAGGAGCCCACAGCACTTAGGAAATGACCTGTTGCAGTGGGGTATTCATTCCAGCAAGTGCTGGAAAAGGCAGAGAGGCCACAGGCAGCTCTTGCTCCCTCATTTTATGTATTCTAGGAGGGAATGAAAAATCTCATTTGCTTTTTCCCCTACTCTTCAGCTTATAAGTGTACTTGGCTGTATGATGGCTTTATGTAGCCATTGCACATATCAATGCTTTTGTTATGTCAAGAACAGCCACCACTAACAAAAGCATCCTCACAGCTCTCAAATAAGGTTTAGTATCCCTGGAAGACAAAGAAACACAAAGGTGGTGATTTGCCTGGGACATAACTACTGTAATACACAGATCAAATCTTGTCCTGCCCTTCCCCCTGTCAGATTTCACAAAAGAAATATCCAAAAATTTCAGTCCATGTCATAACAAGCAATTTCATTCTTTTTATATTTATATATATATATATTCTAATGTGGATGAAATCCTTTCTCCAGTGTCTCCCAGCAGCCGTTGTGCCATCCTAGTGAATGGGAATCAGGAGTCTCTTTGCTGTGGACTAGTTATTCTTAATATCAGAATGGAGTTCCATCTATTAAAGTTAAATCCAAATAATACTTCCTCTCAAACAGTTCTATTTCCTCTCTTGCCTATAACCAGGTGTGAAAATCAACTTAATGGCACATCCCAGTTCTAACAAGGTGATAAATTGATATTGTCAAACAGTACAATTAAAATACGAGCCAGCACCAGTCCTTAGCCTAAATTTTTACTTCTTTGCCTTAGTGGGCTCAAATGAAACTTTCAAAAAGGATGCCATATTTGTATCCTCAATAGTTTGATTTTACATATACATGTATACACACACAAAATCACAGATGGGAAGACAAATTATATTGCCAATTCTATTACACTCAGGCCACAACATTTTTTCAGTATGTGGATAGGTTTTCTTTAATGTTTGAAACTCTCAGTGCAGGATTTACTGTGGCAAAGGGAACTAAAAGCAACGGTGACTGGTTTTTAAGCTTCTTGTTCATGAGCAACATTTAATGAGCGAAGAGCACAAACATCTGTTATTGGCTGAAAATGCTTACTAATTTCATTTCACTCAGGCAAACATGCTCTTAACACAAGGAAAATGCTTAACAGGAAGTTTTGCCTCCAGAGGCTTGTGCTTTTATATAGAGGTACAGAGAATGTGGGTGACATGAGAGCATGTAGGATGTGTTTAATGTGGTGGGACTTGGCTCTCCCTGTGTCTCAAGTTTTCCATGCAAGGTGAGGCAGTCCCATCTGCCTGTGTGCTCCATAAAGACATGACAGAGATGTGATCAAGTGTCTGACACACTGGGCTGCTGATCTCTGCCCTTCTGGTGAGATTCAGAGCATAGGTCATTTGCCAGGCACACAGAGTGCTTAACTGGGTTTGGGGAGGAAAAGCCTGTGACATTTCTTCTCTGTGCACTTCTCTGTGCAATGTCCAATGACAGGGCAGCAGCTGTGATCTGTAACAGATGTGCTGGGTTTCGTTTCCTGCCCAAAACCTGGAGGGACCTGCACTGTGTGAGCTGCAATCGAACAGCTGAGCTGGAGGAAAAGATTCACTCATTAGAAGGACAAACACTGACATTGGGAGACATCAGAAATTATGAGGAACTGGCTATCAACAAGAGAAAGAATTCCTCAAAAACCAAACAGAAAAGCAGGCTGGTAATATAATCCTATGTATTAAGGTCATATTAGAGGTAAAATGACAAAAACTACACCCTACACAATGAAGAAAATGGCATGGCTGTGCGTGGTGTTAACTCCACAACAGTGCAAGGACTTAATATAACCACACTTAGATGGAAATATCTGAAATACCTTCAGTTTTCAAAAAAGTCAGGTGATATCACTGAATGAAGTTCTAAGGAGACATAATGAGGTGCTAGGGTGGCAGACAGCAAAGTGCTCTTCTGTGAGATCCCAAATACTTGAGAAGATAATGGGAGCAGTGGTCAAGGAATGTGTAGTATCAGGATGTTTCCCTGCCACTCCGAGATCAGAAAGGCTCTTAAAAACCAGAATTTATGAGTGATGGACAATACAAATAAAGCAGTTTCACACACTTGCTCCTGGACTTTGTGTCAGCCCTTCTGAAGTCAAGCCAAAGGCAACTCTTCAACATCAGAGCTAACTTTTAGGCTAAATCTAGGCTGCACTGCCAGAGCCATGACAATGTAAGGGCTACCATGTGATCCAGGTACACAGCTGCATGGGGTGGGTAGAAAGCCACCTTGAAATGCTGAGTTTAATGTTGTTTGTATCAGCTACAAACACCATGTCCATCCTCCATGAGGGTGCACTATGATGCACTGCCATCTGCTGCTTATGTCTCAACTCCTTGTTGTGCAGTTCCTGCACGAAGAAAGATTAAAAGTATGGAGGGTCTAAAAATTATGTCCTTTCCTTCCTCATACAATTTCTCAAATTTAAAAGTTCTGGAAAGCTGATGAGGACCAGTAATATGCACATAATCTTCACAGGGATCCTTCTTATCCTACCTATTAGGAAAGACAGATAGTAGAAGATGCTATAAATGAAACCCTGGGTGAGTAAGGATGTTTTTCTAAAGATATGCTTCTGTTCAATAATAGATTTTAGACTTGAAGATGATAGACTGGGAAATCTGTACTAAGCCACTGTTCATATTATGTATCAATTCAGTTCTAGATCACAGTGATTCATACCAATCTTTAAAAATAAAAAATGTGCTCTTATTAGAGAGGACAAATACAGAAATCTCTCTCTGCCATGTTCTGTTAGATTCGTAACCTGTAATGTTAAACAAAGCCCTTTCCCACACAGTAATGGAAAGAAAACTATTCCAGCCTGCCTTTCCTTTTTGAACACCAAAATTTTCACAGCCTGCATATTCTGGCCCAGATCCCAAATTGCATTTCATTTTCTGGACTTGTAACTCCTCAGGAGAGGCTATGAATGAAGACCCCTCCATTTTGTATTGGGATTTGCCCTTTGGTTAAAACTGGCTACCTGGCTGTGCCAGCTTTGTGACAGACCTCAAATCCAAGACTGAGGCATGTATTTCCAATAAAGCCTTCTTACCTCCTATTCCATCATTAAAAGTAACACAAGACTATGCCTCACTCATGCCTTTACAAATTTTAAGCATGACTTTTCCAACTCTAAAATCTCCAGACCTGTTGCTCCTTGGACTTTGTACAAGCAAACTGCCACCAACACCAGGATTTTGCTGCTCCTGGACAATCCACCCCGCTTGGATGATGCTGCCAATGACAGCATTGCAGTTTTTACATTGTTTTGAACAACTGGCACAATCTGGACAAACTGTGGCTGCAAAAGTGTCTCTCCCTAAAACTTCTCTCTCAGATGCATGAGACCTCAAGAGGCCAATAAAGCTGATGGCAGCAAGCACACAGTCCTTCAAAGGCAATCACATTTTAATCAGTAAAGGTACAACTCATAAAGATGAACTCAAATTCAAACTCTCAGTTATGTGTCAATAGTCAGAAAAAAAGGAGTCTAGAGAAGGTCAACAGCTTTTTTAACTAAAATTTGGAAATTTTAAGTTCTCATTTATTTTAAGGTACTTCCAATGAAACCAGCCTGGGTGTTAGAGTAAACACCTAACATTTATAAGTCTCCCTTCTACCAAAGACCTCAAAGTGTCTTAAATCTTGTGTAATACATAGAGAACTCAGGAGCTGGTCTGTTATCAGGGTTCTGGGATGAGTCTGGATCTACACCTGAACTTCCCCAAGTCCATGAAAGGTCAGACTGTGGGGACATCTTGGGTCATCACCATTGGAAGCCCAAAGAGAACAGGTGGTTCCCATTACACACACCAGTCCAAATTGATCAAGAAAAGGATGCATTTTAACTCTTGATTCATGCTGAACAGATTTGAAAGAAATAAGAGAAAATGGCTAATTTGAGTCTGTTTTGCTCCACATTCTTTTAAAAGTCTTTTAAAAGCAAATGAAAATATTGAGGAAAAACAATTTAAAAGCAACCCATGTGAGTAAATATTCAGTGTGAAAATTATTCAACTAGTCTAAGAAGTAGACATGAAAAGTTCAAAAAGATGCAGATTTTGGCTGTTATTAAGTTAAAAAGAAGAGAAAGTAAGTGATCCAGCAAGGATTACTTACTTTCTTTTTAATATATCTTTACTGATTAAGAATGACTAAATTTATATATTTTCCCTTTTGTTTTTCTGTCCAGATAAAGTCACTCTTGGGCAGAAATCTTCCTTATAAACTTTCAGCCTGGAGCGCATTTTTACAGCTGAGTTATTATCCTTAAAATACGAGTTCATACTGGAAATGCTGGCAGCCCTCTTAACCATTGTATAGCAGTGAGCACAGCTGTAACATGTTAAATATGTTGGAAGTACATGAGGGGAGCAGGGTGGCTCAGGGGGCTGGAAATAGAATAGGGAGTCCCAGGGCTGGGTCACCAGGTTTGGTCATTGCTGGGACTGAAAGTCATCATCAAGCAACAGCTGCTCGGTTATGTCCAGATATCAGCTACCCACAGAGGAACCCTTCACCCCAGAAATACATCACTGCTGCTGGTGATGTCCAACAGCCTTCCCAAGGGTTGGGAAAGGTAGGGGGCTGCATCCCCACAGGTTAGCTCGAAGGTGGAGAGCGCTGATGACACAGAGGGGAGAGACTTGCATGGTCCTTGTCCCACACACTGCCCAGTCTACAGTGGGTGCTCACCACCAGCCTATGGCTGCTGGGTTTTTTCAGGGCACTCAGTGTCATCAGGATCACCAATTTTATGGTAACCACCAAAGACTGTTCCTTTCTCCATGCTGGTGAATGGGCCACATCCATGCCATCAGACTACCAGTTTCAGAGAATTGCCAAAGCAACACGAAGTCAAAGTCTGCTGCTTCAGTTTTCTCTAAATGAATTCACTGAAGTAAATCAGTTAAGTCTCTCCAGTTTACACTCATCCATACATGCTGCACTAATCTCTATAAAAAACTTTGATTTATTATAGCATTTTTTTGTACACCACCATTTCCTACCAGCCATTGTGTACTAGTCCATGAGAATGCACAGCAAGCAGTCAGATCCTGACATACAACAAAGATGTTCTTCCTTGGAAGTAAAGTGGCTTTGTGGGATTCACACACCACCTGATTTGCAGAAGTTTAGGTTGAAATCAAAGATTTTTTTGGGACAGTTTTCCCGAATTTCTTTCAGCTATTTGAGTATTGTAGAGGTATTCAGCTTTCTCTGGAAAAAAAGTCTTTATGTTTATTTTCTCTGGCATCTAAAAATCAAACTACCATTGCAGACAACAGTAATTTCAGAGGTTCTGCAAATGAGCCAAGAAAGAGCAGTTCAAGTTTTTTCAAAGCAATTTTTTAAACCCTACCTGAAGTAAATTCTTCAGGCTACAAGGCAGCTGATGGTAACTGCCTACTACCACATACTGCTCTGAAAATGTCTCAGACAACAGAGAGCACCTTGCTCTGGAGCCAGAGAGGAGTAAGCTAGTGGGTCACTGCTGTGGTAAATGTACCAGAGTGAGTCTTTGACCCAAACTGGATGATGAGCCTTCTGTGAAGCACAGCTGAGCCTGCCATGAGTTCAGTAAGATGTCTTTTACATGATGGTAAGAAGATCTCTGTGCTTTGGAGGAATAAACCACAGAGCAAGCTAGAGAAAAAAAGGCCAGCTGGATGGTATACACATAGTGCTGAAATGAACAGTAAATTATTTGGAAAAAGAACTCTGAGGGAGAATAAAACATCCTATGAATCCAGGTCACACTTGGCACATAATTGTGACCAAAAGAATGAAAAAAATGGAGCTGTCAAAAAGCAATGTTTTCACCATATTTCAAAATGACATGTCATTTCAGAATTTATCTAAATTTGAAGGGGAAAAAGAAGTTTAAAATTAGTTCAATAACCCTGAAATGAAAACAGGGAGATTATAGATATTTTGTCTTTGTTCTTCTTCTCACCCTCTCTGCACTCCCTAAGTTCTCTCTGGGAGTGGAGTCAAAACAACATTTTCACAACTTTTTCCATGTCACTACCCTCTCCCTCTGCACATTTTCACTTGAAGACAAGTTTTAGAGCTATTATTTGATTCTGTCCACAAAGACAAATTTTATTATCCACAGAGTATTATATATGTAATAGTCTTGTCAGTCCTAGCCAGAGGCAAAGGGTAGCCTCAGAGGTAAAGGAAACAAGAAACATCCAAAGGAAGATAAATAGGAATGAGATGATAGGCAAATGGCTAATACTCCCATCTTTTGCTGAGAGCTGTGTGGATAGAAAAATAGTGCTCTAATTAATTCCAGAATGACAGGGACACGAGGGCTGGGTTCTGTGCACTGCATGCTTGTGAATCTTCATTATATGTGAAACCCCTTCCTTCAAAAACCAAACAAACCCTTGTTTTGTCTTTGACATCAAAAGATGCATCATAACTAACAGCAGATGTTCTGATAAACTCCAGTAGAGACCAACCTCTTGGCAGCCACATTTCTGTTCTGCAGTGACTTTTCCAGGCACACAGAAAATCCATTGTGGGGCTGAAAAGTACATGAAATGGTTTTCTGGTAGTATTTCTTGTGGTGTTTTGTGTTACTATCGAGGAACTGCAGCATCATGAAGGACTGCCTTCGGTGTTTCAGTTCAGTGTTGCTGCAGATGATTATGAATGCAGGGAAGAAATGCAGAAGTGCAGCTTGAAGCATAAAACAGGAACTAGATCAGGCAAAATTTTTAGCAGAAGCTGTTTGCAATTTCAGTGATGCAAAGTTCCATAAACCAACAATCGCAGTAACATACAGATCTTAGTGAATTTGAAAAATTTGGGTAGAAATCCTGGCCCTCCTGAAATGAATTACAGTTTTGTCATCAACTTGAATGCTACCAGTATTTCACATTGTTTTAACACTCTGAGACAGATGCCAAACTGTACGTTACTATGCAGGTATCCAAAAGATTTTTATACCACAAACAGATTAATTAATTAATTAATTAATTAATTAATTAATTAATTAATTAATTAATTAATTAATTAATTAATTAATTAATTAATTAATTATCTCTAGCAGAGATGATTCTGCTCTTGTTTTCAGATTCAGATTGTAATTCGGTGACTTGGGGTTTTTTTTTCAGTAATCCAGTTGTAAAATTCAAGGCCCTATGCTGCCTGCAGACTTGATTAATCAAGAAACAAAACTGCATTTTCTGTCAAGACAGCCATCTTGTCTAGAAGCTGAAATAATTAATAAAGATAAGGAAAACCAACCTTGGAACAGCAAAGAATCAAGTCTAATAACAACCTCCAGTAAGAAACGATCTAACAAATACTTGTTATGCACACTGAGAAGAATCCTTAGGCTGAAATGTTGCCATAAATTATTCATATGGAAGTTCTGGACTGTAAACAAATTTATGAAGATAATGATCTCTTTGCAATTCATGAACAAAAGTGGAGGGAGGGGTCAATCCCCAGAATAAACTGCGATGTACAAATCCACCAGCTGGAGGCATAAAGTACTGATGCAGAGATTCACTGCAGAAATTGTAAAATAATCCCTGTGTGTTTTCTCCTTCCAGAAAGACAGCTTTGAAGAGCCACTGCAGAGCCAAATAATTTAGCATATCCTCATTTGCTGTTCTTGACCAGAGCACTAATCACAAGTTAGAAATCAAAGCCTTTGGACTATAATGGGTGAATCAAATGAGAGCTGTGCACAGCATTAGCCTGTGCCTGCTTAAAACTAACAGCAAGCAAGCGTGAAACCTTCGTCAATACAGACCGCAAGGGGTTGTTGCAACTTTGGGAAACACTGATGTTCATTTTTGTTTGATGTACCAAACTGCTTTTCCTCAATTGAGGATTCATACTGGCTGACTAGGTGGTTTAATAAGCTGAATGAATTTCACAATGGCAAAGTTTACTTCCAGTACATTTATTTAATGGCTGAGGGAACTGATGAAAGGGAAATAAAAATCTGATGAGGAGAAAAAAAAATTAGTCTAGAATCTAGACTCCCCCAGGACAATTTCTTGTGCTTTGTATCCTCTGTACTGACAGACAACATATTTGCTTTCCAGCTAATTACCAACAAGACTAAAATTTTACATCTTTGATGTGTATGAGATCAAAGAATATTAGGAAATAAAAGTAAGATTAACATAATTGTCTTGTACAGCTATAATAAATTATGGCTACATATACAATCAGACACCCCGCTCATCAGGAAGGCATAAACCAGAATCAATTGAACTATACAAGAATCTTGTTTAACTTTGTTTCCTCTGCAGCTTCTCACCTCTCCTGACACCCACCACTGGATTCCAGATGGAAAGCCATGAAAGAGGCCCTCTCCCAGTGGCCTATCTGACACTCATGAGATCTACAGAAGCTCCTGTTTCAGTTGTTGAGCCTTAAAAAACAACGCAGCAGCCTTGTGCAGACACAGCAGGCCACCAGCAGGGGTTGAACTAAAGGATGTCCAGGTCCAAAATCACATATCCCTACCACTTCCTTGATACAAAGGATTTACTTCTATTCACTTTTTTTTTTACTACTGTTGTCTACCTAAGGTGCCTACACAGACTGGGCACTGAACCTCTTTGGGAGCATTTTGTGGTAGTGCAGCCTTTTTCTATTATGTGCATAGGGCAAGATTCTCATCCATCAAATCTGTGTGACAGCATGCTTGATTTAGGAAAAAAGGAAAAAAAAAAGAGAGGAACCAATGCTTTGTTGTATACCTGCATTAATTCATCATTAGCATGGCTGAAATAATGTGTTAGGAGTGTTGAGTTTTCTTTAAACTATCCCTGAGAACAATGTTGCTCTATAATAACTGATAAACACCTGGCTTTGATTGATTTGTCTTCAGTCTTAATACATACAGCATGTTTGTTTACTCCATAAATATCTTAGTATTTCTATTTCCTCACCAGCTCAACTGTGAGAAAAAAAAAATCAAAGGCAGCCAAAAGTAACTGCCTTGGAAGAGTAAAATGGGGTGGGAATGTTTGGATCGCTCTGGCTCATTAAGGTGACGTGAAAGGTCTACTTCTGGCTAGGAGCTGTGAGCCAGTCCTTCAAGCAAAAGCATTTTGAAGGTTTTATTTGTCATCAGGTGGCAGTGACAATGAAAAACGTCTATTGCACTTCAAGACAGCTGGTAATAAAGCAGCACAGGGAACGACTGACAGAATAACAGTTACTACACCACTGTAGCGTCTAAGTTTTTACAGCCACTCAGCTGGAGTTATACCATTGTATTAAAAGTGGTTTAAGGTATAAAAAACATTTGGTATGGAGGGGTTCTCTCCCTGCCCATTGCTGTATGAGGAATCAGTGCTACAAAATTTGGGAAAAGCAGATCTTTTGCTTAATTGAATTTAGGTGTTTTTACTATGTAGTTTTGCTTTAGTTCACACAAGGGCAAGCCTAAAAATGTTTCTGACAACTGCCTTATTCAGCACCCTTGCAAGCAACTCCTAAGAAATCTCAGTCTTCAAAGGCACATTGTTTTTGTTTGTTCTCATTGTTACAGATGTTTTGTATCATGTACTTCAACGAACTAATTCATCTGCAGAGACTGCCTACTCTGGCTGGTGTGCATCCAGCTGTGGAAATAGCTCAAGTGTCATCTGTGACCACTTTCATTCCATTCTTCTGACCTCACAGGATCTCAGTGACCGCATCCAAGCCCATTAAAAATAAACAGACCTGAGAACATCCTTTTAAAAAATTTCCAGCGGAGGAGTAATGCTGCTCCAGGCAGGAAGCCTTTCTGGAAAGAATGTAACTGATGCTGAAGGAAGATTCACTCAGCTCTGGAAGTGTCCCCCAAAACATGCTGCTTTTATCATATGAACTACCCAGTCAATATTAAGAGGCACAGGAGCAATGTCATGTGTGATTTTGATGGAGCTGAGAGCTTCTGACTAACTCAGTGCCATATCAATTAGCCTGAGCACCAGACAATCAATCACCACTTCTGCTCTAAATGTACTGAGCTCCCATTAGAAGCTGCAAATACCGTGAGGCCACTTCATCTCAACACACTGAGCCCTTTTATATACTGTGGCTCTACTGTAATATATTTCTGAAGTAGAAACAAAATCAATCTGAATTGCTCTGGAGTGGAAGCATATCCCATTAACAGCTGTGCACCAAGATTAAAATGTATTAGTGGATAAAAAATAGTCTGCATCTGTAAGAAGACAATCACTGCTTTCTTAAAAGTGACCAAATGAAACATCCAATAGCAATAAAGAATAGACTTTCTGAAAATGCCTTTTGAATCAGTTAGGACCACTTCATCACTAGTCAGAACATGCCTGGGATGGTGCAACCATTCCTTGATTAGCTTCCTTAGAAGCAGGAGCAACAAGTTGCTTTCTGAATTTCTTGAGAAGTTTTCCACAGGAAATAAGTAGTTCCTGATAAGATGCTGATCATACACTTCAATACTGGGTCCATTGTGTTTGCTAATTACTTTCAAACCACTTAGTCAAGTCACCCATTAAGAGGAAACCACTCAATTGCAGGTCCACTGAACTGAGAAACTAGGTGACCAAAACTCCTTGTGTAGCCAGAATTATCCACCTGTGTAAGAGGGCTCAAAATATGTCAAACCAAGTAGTTAATTTTGGTTTTGAGAAGCAACTAGGGCTGTAGTTAATTAGACAACTTGGAAGGATTTTTAATATTGTACAACACCAATTACTAGAATATTTCACAGACATTTCAGAAGCCTTTGAAAACTTTCAGGAAAATTAGAGCCTTGTATCAATGATCAGAACTTATTCATCACTTCCAGGAAGTTGCATTCCAAGCCCCATAATCTGCAGAGAAAATTTTAAAACTTCCTGGCAACTGTCCTATATTATAGAGATGGTAATTTATCTTTTCACTTCAGATCAGGTGTATTTGCTATAAACTTGCTTTTTGGGTGTATCTAGGGGTCAGCTGCTTCAAGGTCTAATCAGATCATGCAGAAGGCATGAACAGCTGGCTGCAGCTTGTGACATTTTCTGCAGTTCCTAACTCAGAGGTCAGCAAAATGGACTCGCTCACAGCGACGCTAAAGAATTTCACATTAGTGCTCACTGACTTCACAGCAGCTCATTAACTGGTGGTACCTAGGGTAAAAATGGGTGCCTGACAGAAGACTCTTCGGGGATTTTAAGTCTTTGTCTGTCACACATTCTAGCCTTCTGCTGATCTGGCTTTTGCTTGGTTTGTTTGGCTTGGGCTTCCCCTTTGGAGCATGTCAGAATGATAGATAGCGTTCTTTGAAACAGAGAAAATACTTCTCAGAGGGAAACCACCACATTTGAGTAAAACTATTGTCCTTTAGCACATATAACATACAAAAGTAATGCCTATGATGCTGCTATGACTTATACTGGATATTGGAATTGTTAATGTCAAAGAGTTCTGTCCCTTGTATTTATCCACAAGAATTCTACCAGCACAAAAGAGTTAACATAGCTTTTTATGCCGTGAGAAGCAGAACAAATATTGCATAATGCCTGGTTACATATTGTCCCAGCTTGGCCAAGTAGATGAAAGGAAACAGCAAAGCACAGTCTCATACTTCACTCGACACAACAGCACTCATGGCATGTTTCTACTTACTCCTTCTCTTGCCTGTTGAAAAAAATAATGAAAAGAAGCTCAGAGAGGATTCAAATACATTGCATATTGTGGAGCCAAGCAAATATCACCACAAACAGATCATTGCTAATCACCACAGCCCACACTCTCAGAGCCATGACCTGTATCACTGATTTTTATCTGGCAGACAGATTTGAATGGCATGTAAAACTCTAGGAAGAATAAAAAATGTACACATTTTGAATATTGTGAAAAAATTCTCTTCAATTATGGTATTTGAAACTTCCCAAGCTCTATTACAAGATGTTTATAATGAGTTCACCTGATTTACAGACATGTCCAATTTTAATTTTTTTCCCCTGAATGGATGCAGTTACACACATTGGTACTTTTCTATTATCTCAGTGAAACATTCATGGTTATTATCCCCTGAAGTATGAAGTCCAGAATCTCAAAGACATGCACATCACCTGTGCAGGCCAAGCAAAATGTTTTTGAGGGTATAGCCAAACCTGAACTTTGTCATTCAAGGATAAATAGTCTTGCTTTTCTACCCTGGAAAGTGGAGGCAAAGCAAAGCACAGGTCCAAACTAGTATGGAGTTCCCAGGACTTATTCCAGGTCCATGCTTTTAACATGAACACTGGCATGGATTGAAGGTAGGCTTGCTGTGTGAGTCCAAACTCAAGAGCCATAACTCTTGGCAGCAGCAGCAGCAGTGCCAGGTCTCCCTTTCAAAGACCAGTTTCCCAAACCCATCACCATGCTCTAAATCCAACTGCCTAAAATTGGCTTTACAGTCATCTCCTGGTAGAACCAACATGTCCAAAGTGTTGAATACCTGTATAGATTTAGGTTGAAGTGTTATAAAATTGGGTATCATGTGAAGGTTGAAGATGTGAACAGGATGTTATTGTCTGCAGAAATCAGCATGAAACCAGGGGAATTGCACAGATCTTTCTCTTCAAAGTTTTCTTATTCCTTGCTGTTCCTGGGGGAAGACGTGGCCTGTCACAGCTTTAGCTGTCATGGTGAGTGTCTTTGCTTGCTGCACTTAGAGCTGAGTTAGCAAGGGAGCTAATACAGTTTTGCTGCTTCCACAGACACAAATCAGTGAGATGGGGTTCTGCATCTGCTTGTCTATCAGAAACACTCAAACTGCTCCTGACAAATGTCCACCCCTTTCCCTCCCTGAAGCAAGATCAGTGACAAGCACCAGGAAACAATCATTGCATCAAACACTTCATCCTCATTTAAAAGAAGTACATCTAGAGCAATCCTCTCCTTTCCACAAAAATGACATGGCCTGCCAGCAGGAAGAAATGTCAGAGGTGGAATGCACACAACCATGCCCTTGTGAAACACTGCTTGTTCTCCTGGACCACTGAAGTCTGGGCTAGCCAGGAGCACTTGTGGCTGTGCAGATGGTAGGTCTCTTCCCCTACCTGCCTATGGAAAACACACTTTAGCCACAACCCTGTCAGATGTGGGACATCTGTGCATGTGACACCCACCCTCTTGGCTAGAGGCAGGCAGTACACTAGTAATTTCCAAAGCTGCAAGCAGGAGTTTTTTATTGATAGTGCTAAAGAGGAAGGCTATCAAGCTGGGAGCTGACACAGACTCACATCCTGTGTGGATTGGGCAAAGGGGGGAGTGCATAATGATTTGCAGATTGCTGTACTACAAAAGTACAAAGGCTTTTTGAAAGCAGGCTATGTGCTGTGTGAATCATATGCAGCCCTCTTGTCCCACCACGGAGATCAGTAGCAGGGTGTCAATCCTGTGATCCTCAGCTTGAAGTTGAAGTAATCGTCCAAGTTATCCCAGACTGAACCTCACATGAGGACTCCACACTCTGTGAGTTTACAGCATTTTAGGAGGCAGAAATAGACAACTGATAATGAGGAACCCAATTGTCTTCCTGCTTTGGGATGTGCATGTGTGGTTTGCCATGCATAGAGAAAAGATAACTTCCACTCAATTGCTCACTTGGAAAAGTGCAGTGGTGAAAGGCTACACCTGGGATTTGGGGTGGATGTTAGAGACAGGGGCTCTCCTGGGCAATGACACCTGCAATGGCATTACAAAATGTATCAGGTCACTTATTTAAAAGGCACAGATTGAGAAAGGCTGTCCAGGAGACACCCTTTACCGAGAGGCTGTAGTCAGTAACAAGAAATAACAAATTGCATTTAAACCACGGTAAGAAGAAGTGAGATTCAAACTCCTAATTTCCAATTTCTTGTTAACAAGAAGGCCATTTGATAAGAGAACCTACCCTGCTGGAAGTGCATCTCTTTGGCAGGTAATCCATAGGTAGTGGTTTCACTAAATAACAATTTGGCACTCCTTCAAAATTCTTCAGATTCTGTTGATCTGTCACTGTGTTACACAACTCATTCTTCATCAATCCACTATGAAACAGCCAAGGAATGTTCAGTGTTTATGCTATTACATTTCACTATTTGTTTTTGCAATCATGTGAGAAGGGGGTTGAAACCATGCTCTCCACAGCACTGCAGATACCACTGACTCACAACGAGAGGCTCTGTGGCAAACAGTGCTGACTGCATGGGCTCAATCCTAATTCACACCACTTTGAGAGGAAAGCAAGGCCACAAGGTTACAACCTGAAAACTCTAATTAAGCAATTACTCCGCTTCAGTGGGATTAAAATCAGTTTAGCAAAGATACACATGATTTGCCTCTGTGCTGCAAAGTTTAGGTCAATATTATATTCTTTCTAAAGACATTTGAAATGAAAAGAAGGCATTTTACCTATGAGAGTAAAAAAATGAATGTCAAATACTGTTAGACCAGACTACATTCAGTAGATTTAACAACAAGCTACTACTTATGGCATCTTAAATGTTTCTAACTTCCAAGATGTCAGATCACAGTGTACATTTATACATTGATATAAAAAAGAAGATTATTAGTACTGCCTCTGTAAAAATAATTTTAAAATAATTATGTTATTAAGATGCTTCAGCTTCAGTTACAGTTGAGAAGGTGTTAATTAATCAGCCACTTATTCAGACACCTCAATAAATATGCCAGGAATGAGCATAGAAGGGAAGAGAAAAAAGGCAAAAAAATGCTACACTTCGAGGGAAGAAATAAGATTCAGTGTAAGACTATCTGAGACTTTGCAAATGTATTTAAACACCTAACAAAAGGTTTTTTACATAGATAAATGAAAAGCAAGGAGAGAACCCAGAGCCTGGCTGCCCATGGAGGGAGAATGGGGGACACATTCAAATACTTCAGAAGTAGCCCCAGCAGAATAAGGACACCATCTCAATTTCCTATATGACCCATCAGACAGCAGAGGCAGCACTCAGAGAATGAGCATTTGGGCAGAAAAATGAATACAGACAAAAAGGAGATGAAAACTCCAGAGAAGTCACTGAACTCAAGGTGAATTGAGGAACCAGGACTGGATCATCTCTATTGCAGAGCTGGAACATATAAGCACAGGTCCAGTGGCCAGGACTAAAGGATATTAATGAAGATAGAACAGAGATAAATCAAAGATAGATCTAGCTAACCTCATTTTTTAAAATAAAATGACCTATTTTCTCAACAAAGGACATGCAGCAGATCTAAACTCTCTGAAGGTCAATAAAGTATTTCAGGCAGTGCTACAGCCAGAAATTACTAAACTTTGGGGATGATAAAGGATTAACTAAAGCAGAAATGATAACAGGTTGTGCTAAAAGACAAGCTATGCTACTTCAGTGGGAGGGTCACTAAAATCTCCATCAGGATTGTTCTCATCCAATGTTTTTAATAATTCCCTTGAATAACAAGGTTTGGGGAAATTGAAAAGTTGTAAGGCACATTAAGTAAAGTAGCAAATTAGACTGCCATACAGGAAGGACTAGATTAAACAGAGCAAGGCACAAATTCATGAAGACAATTAGGCTAACGTGGTTTCCTTTATCACATAGGAGCATCTGCTGGAAACGTAGAAGAAGGAGAAAACCTAGCTATAGCAGTGAATTTCAGGATGACTGCATTACCAGTCATGAGCACAAGGGAAAAAAAAATATTTCACAATGCAGCAAAGTCGTCCCAGAGAAGAGAAGGAAGTATTAATGTTATTTGCACAAAAGGCTGGAATCCTGTGAGCATTGGCTGCCCCAGAAAAATGAATTCAAAGTGGAATAGATCCAAAGAAGGGTCACTGTTGCAGCCAGAGGTACAGAATCCTTATGTTACTGCAAATGCAGTGATGTTAACATAGCCTAAAAATGAAAATGCAGGTAAAATTTTTGTCTATAAATTAACATGATGAACATTGAGAAGGGACAACAGTTACTAAAAGAAGGAAGAATGTTTGACGAAGAACAAATGGAGGCAAAATGGATAGGAGCACCTTTATGCTGGAAATTAAAAAAGAAGTGCTAAGCCTCAGAGCAAAGGTGTTTTGAAACAAACCTCCTGATAGGATTATCAAGAGGCATAAAATCAAACTATTTAATCAGGTTTTGCAAGGGATTATGTAGCATGCCACTGAGATTAGCTCAGTTGGTTAGAGCATAGTGCTAATAATGCCAAGGTTGTGGTTTTGATCCCATATGGGCCATTCACTGAAGAGTTGGACTTGATGATCCTTGTGAGTCTCTTCCAACTCACAAAATTCTGATTCTGTATGGTTCCTGGATACAGGAATTTTGAATCTTATCAACTGGTCACTAAATCCTTCGAGTAGATTATTATAATTTTTTACACAACTCCTGCACTAGAAAAGTCATGATGCAATCATAAGTAATATATAGATTAGCTAGTTTCCCCTGCTTATGTAAATTGGTCCTTGAATACACTTGGCATAACATAGTGGTAATTTATGGAAGTGCTTTTGTTCTAAGGATTAAGAAGGTGCCAGTCTCCTTCATCAGCTTATTGCTGCAGGCATGATTCTTTTCTAATTCTCACTGTTTCACACCTATGCAATTCAATTTTCTTAAGTGAAGTTAACTCTTTCTTTATACTGCTAAAAATCAGATCCAGTATTTCCTTTTGTAGCTGGGAGAGGTTTATTTTCATAATTAACATGAAAACCCTAAACCCTAGCAGTATGTATCATTTGTGAGGATGTGTTTAGAGGCATCAGTCAAAATAGGACCTCATTCCACCAGACTTTTCACAAAGTTCTACTAAAAACTATTTAGCAGTATGACAGTATAATCTAAATAGACTGGGATTAAAAAAGGACAAATCTGAAACAGAGCCCATGCTTTCTCCAAGGTCAAAAAGCTGATCAGTGGCATATGAAGAAGTATCTGTCACTAAGTGCTCTAAGCCTACACATATTCTTTGAAGCCTGTGTGAGGAAAGGTAGGCTCAGGTCAAAAAGGAGCTGCAGCAAGGATAAATATAGCTATAAAATACATTTGTAGCTGAACAAGTACGATGATTTCCATTTGGAATTTTCTTTCAAAACCTGTTGAAGCCTCTGGAACAAAATCCCAATCGAATACTCTATTTTAAAAAATAGTAAATTAATTAACCTTGAAGATTACACCTTGATTCAAATATAATTTACTTCCTACTCAATTGTTTATAAAAGGACATCTTGTCAATAGCCTAAAACTTGATTTGATCCTTCACTGACAAGAATTCACCATTACAACTTTGACAGGTTGTGCCAGTCTTTTTAAATCCTATTTTGGAGTTAGCAGAATTATAGTGCTGCCCTGGCATTAATGTAGTTATAAATCACAGGCTTTCCTCAAGAAACCTTTTCTGGGTTTGCAGAACCCCAGAACCTGTTTCCTTCTCCAAAGCTGCCCAACATTTCTTCTATAACGAAAACGCTGATTTCCTGCAATGCAGGGATGGAGTTTGCGAGGCAGAAAAGAGATCCAGGTTCCCTTCTGCTGGTGAACTGTCCTCTGGTAACATCTTGTATTCCTAACTGTGTTATGGAAATAAGAACCACATCTCCATCATGGGAAAGGCACTCAGAGATCATTCCCAGCCTTGTCACCAGCTAGTGTGAAACCTCTGTGCTCTCAGACCACAGAGCTCTTTCAAAGCTCTTTGCTGGCTGCAGCAGATGAAAATTGTTGCCCTTCCCTTCCACCCTCACAGCACTTGCATGTTTGGCAGTTGCTCCAGGTGCCCATCTTTGTTGCAAGCAGGCTGGGGTCCTGCTTAGGACACGCACACGGTCTGATTTGCCGTGGGCCGGCAGAGCGGAGCGCTGCCTGCGGAGGGCGGCTCACATCGGCATCAGCTGCAGGACAGCAGACAGGGCTGGGCACAAAATAACACAGGGCTTCCTGTGCAGGGTAAATTTGTGGGCTGGAATACACGTGTCACACCACAGCACACCTATGCATGCATATCCAGAATGCAATACACAGGGCAAAATACCTGATGGTGAGCCAGATTCAGCGCTCTGCTGAGCCCTTTCCTTACTGCACACTGATTACTCTAACTCATGGCCTGTAATTGATAGCACGTCCACCACTCTCTCCTGATCCTATCACATCCTGCCTACTTACCAATCTGCCACCTGGAAAATATCTAACTTGACCAGTGCCTGCCCAAATGAGGAATTTTCTCTCAAAACGGCAAACACAACATATGAATTTTACAGAGTTGTGTTCAGGATTTTCACTTTGTGTAAATCTAAATCTTGATGAAAATGCAAATATCCATGAAAATAAATAAAGTATTGCTGATAGTCTTAGGTGGTGTACATGGAGTGGGAAAAGTGAAAGCAAGATGCAGGCTTTTTACAAAATTAGAGATTGATTTTTTAAAAAATGCACTATATTCTTCCACAGAAGGTACTCTAATGCCTATTGATTAATAACTGTCTTTTAAAAAAATAGTCCCCTTTGATAAAATTGCTTTTAAACAGCTGTTGTATTAAGGTTTTTCTTGACAATGAAGGTTGATGGGTAAGGTTGCATCTTTTCTGTTAAAAAGAAATCAATATTCCATAACCTCAACCAGAATTTCCCAGCTTCAAAGAACTCTAGGGAACCTTTCAAATTTAGTGTCAGACGCCTTCTTTTCCAAATATCTTTTTCATTTATGTTTATAGATTCATATGAAACATAGATGTATTTTTTTCCACTAATGTAAATGTCTTTAAACAAACTGATGGTTTATCCATTTAGTATTCATGCTATCTGCAGAATATTTGAAAGCAAAGAAAATTTTACTAGAGCTCTGAAGTCTTTTTAGGATAAAACAGCACACCACAAGTTCCTCAAATGCAAGGGCTTGTCTACTGGAAACATTTGTGGTTCTCCTGTCCATGTTTTCTAAATGAATCCATATGTGGTGTGTCTTGCTGCCATCACAAAAAATGCTCAGTTTCACTAGGGGGCTCTAACAGAGTTTCAAAAAATGTTGGCAATCTAACTTAAATACATCTTTTTTCTGGCATTCATATTAATTTCTACAACAGCAGAACAAAGGACTGGAGCAATACTTTGATATGATTCCAGAAGCATTGTATAATCAGACTTAAAAAACGCTGCACTTGAGTAGGAGATGTAACTTGGCTGAATCACTTGCACCTGTTTTCTTTTAGAGGTCTAAGCTGGTTGAGCTCGGGCACTGATTTCTGTCCTGGGTACTTTCCCCAGCACCACAACACTGGCATTAAAGAAGGTCAGCAAGCACTGAGACAACTTCTGTATACAGTGGGTGCTGGGTGAGAGGGAGGCACAAATGACCTCATGTGAGCCTGCCTGCCCCAAAGGAACATTGCCAATTACTGTGTTGATTATCAGAGTTATAGAATTGGCAGTCCTCGATTTTCTGCCTTGGGAAACACTGGAATTAAAATTGCTCAGCAGAACTTTGTCATTGGTATTTGGTTAGTTATTTCAACCTCTAAACACTTTAGCCTTAAGAGTTCAAGTAAGTTCATGTTCAAAGGATCTCTTAAAAATACACAGCTAAAAGTTGAAAGACTTGCTGGAGATTCCAATTTCTAAGGATTATTTCCTGTTTACTTTTCATACCAGCTAGCTGAATTCTCACATTTCGTCTTGGAGGCAAGACTCAACTGTCTGCAGAGGACATACTTTGTTTTCTTGCACTCAAACAGGCAAACTCAAGATAGACTCCTGGCTCTGTTTACTAAAAAGGTAGAGCAATAAACGTAAGGTAGAGAAAGCTGTCTTGGGAGAGGGACGTGGATCGGAGCACAAGGAACTTCTTTGTTCCAGAGCGTAGGAATCAAAACACTGAAACTGCTGTGGTATTTTGGGTATTATCCAAAACAGCAGAGTCACTAGTGAGAAAATGAAAACTGATCCATTTCAGTTGAACAATTTGTACCTTTTGTGCTACTACACTCATGCACGACAATCAAAAGGCAAGAATCTGGAGTCCTTACTCAGCCTCGCTTCTCACCACACTGAGGGTTTTACACTGCTTATGAAATAAGACATGTTTTTGTTGATGCTTTTAAAGGCAGATGGATTACATTCAGCCGTGGGCCACAGGAAGGATGACAGAAAAAAAATAAAAAGGGTGTTTGTTAAGACATTGACCTTTCTAGAAGGACTGTAAGGGCTTGAGAAACTTCCAGAACAGAAGTTCTCCCCAGCATACTTTATCATTTTCAGTGGTAGATTTTTCCAAAGGTTGCTCTGCTTGCACCCTTCCTTCTGCCACTGGCATACTCCTTCTCCAGCTATTATGTAGAAACTATTCCAGACTGACAAGAACATCTATCTGTGCATACCCAGATTACTTATGGTGGCACAGTTTTACTTGTAAATAAAAGAGGATAAGTGTAAAACCAGTGTGTACACTGAGTATTAGAGTAGAGCATTTCTGTTGGTTCACTAAAAAAAATTGCCTTTAAAGAGGAATAGTACATGTATGCTCTGTAATAAAGGTTTGAATCAAAATGTTTTGAACAAATCTCATCAATAAAAATGAGATTGTCTATATGTGAATTAAAATGTAAACATGTTTTTCAAAGTGTCCCCATGACTGTCAAAAAGCCTTCAGGGACTACAGGAAAAACACAATAATATGGCAAATGTCATAAATCTGCAAAATAACTCTTATCCCATTTATGTTTTGATTCTGTCATCACTATCCATCTATCCTTATCCTGAGGCAGTAATGAAATACAAGACTTGTTTCAAACACAGAAGAGTAAGCACTATACTTTGAAAGATATAGTTAACTCAGCTGAGCCTGGACTACCATCAGTGCATTACATATTTTGCCAATTTTAATCCACATTCACACTGCTATAACTCTTTTGGAGCTTGTCTTCCATTACAGCCATTGAGATTGACCAGGGCACATGGCAAAGCAATGAAACTGCCAAATTTTAGGTATTCTTACTTTTGACACAGTGCAATCAATATGGGAAAAAGTGGTGAAGGTTCAATTCACAAAGGGTGCATTTTTCAGAAATGTCTGAGTCACACAAGAACCTCCAGGTAAATTTTTCATCATGTCCACATGATCCAGGAATATTTTCCAAAATCCTGAAGGTTGTGTAAGCATTAAGTTGTGAGAAGTTTTCATGTATGACCATACTATGCCAGCAGAAGTTTATTTTTCATACTATTTATTCAGAAATAGCAATGCTATCTCAACCTATTTGATATTATTTTTCCATGGCTCTTAGAGTAAGACCAGCAAAAAATCACTGATAACCGAAAATAAAACCCCTTTAAAAATTGTATCTGCAGTTGTTTATTAGCATCACTCTACAATATCAGTTCTTTACCTGCAGAGTCCTTGACTGTTCATCTGACTTTCTCCTTTCAGGAAAAAAATGTTCTGACTATTATTTTGTAATTTTTTTGTAAGAAAATGTATTTCTTGTTTTGTTTTTTTAAAGGTATCAAAGAAGACAAACAAGGCCGAGAATGGAAAGCAATATACACAAATGGAAAATAATATACACAAATATTTTCCAGTTAATATATATGTAATTTTTGTTTGTTAGGGTCAGAGGTTTATCTGGTTGTAGTTAAAAAGCTACAGAAGGAATTGCAGATACAATCTTTTACTATAGTGGGTTTCTTAAGCCACCAACTAAATGGATACAGAACACACACACACACATCAGGAAAATGTGGCTGAAATTGATATACAGAGGGAAATAAAGAAGCAAAATGTCTGGCAGGCCAACCTTCTGCAGGGGATATCACTGAAGAAAGAGCTTTGTATTTGCTGCATGGGGAGGCAGGTGGGAAGGGGGATGAGATGGGCAGGCAGAGGAAGGACAGGATGGTAGTGCTGTGCCATGCAGCTCCTCCCTGCTGTGGGCAATCCTGCCAGGCTGGGAGAGCACTGCCCTGTCTGTGCACAGCACACTGAGTGAACAACCCCCCTGTCTCCCCCACAGCATGGTTCTGACTATCTATTTGTCATGAGGGACACCACATGGTGTTGAATTATACACAAATACCAAGTAGGACTTTCTGTCAGAAATGAAAAGCTAATCATCCAGAAACATGATTTAATGGATACTTATAATCAAAACAAAGAATTAAACACCGGTGTTTGAGCAATTTGAACTGTGCTTTCTGTATGAGTTCATCTCTACTTGCAAAGAATAACAGAGGCTTAACAAAATGTTCTCCTTCTTGGACAAGGAGAATGTAATATTTATCTACAGTGGTTTCCAGGGGGACATCATATGCCACAATCATCTCATAAAATATTATGATGTAAAGTGGCATCAATTTAGATAATAACATGGAAAATTAGCTTACAAGAAGAAGCAAAAAGCTAACCAAATCAGAAAAGTCCCAGTTTCATCAGCTCACAAGGTTAGCAAAACTCACATCCTTAATTCTGCCAACTTTATTGTAAGCTTGTCTTTTTTTTTTTTTTTTGAGCTATGGAGGTGCCTAGACAGAATCTATAATTAGGCATGAAACTACAGAAACTTAAAATGTATAAAGATTCTTTATTTTCTTTCAAAACAGCCCATTAATTCTGTAGTCCGCTGAATTCTCTGTGTGGTAATACTCTGACAAATTTTCAGACATTTCTAATAAAGAATTCTAATAAAGAATGAAATCTGGGGAATGGTAGTTCTACCTTTCTGCTTTTATGCTTCTTCAGTTCTAAATGCCTCGTTTGCTCTTACTTAAGAACATAATCTTTGGAAACATATGGGAAAAATCTTTCAGTGAAGAGACTAAATGGCTTCAGAAAACACATGGAAGTAGAATACGACAGCAATTCCACTGGAACAGAAATGGTGCACAACTTATCCACTGTCCCTCTGCTTTCCCACCCAAAATCACACTTCCTCTTTTTGACATGACTCTCTGGCTGACAATGAAAACAAGTTTAACTCATCATATTGAGGGTGCCACTCACTATAAAACACAGTTTTCTCTTCAGGTCCTTACCAAGGGGTAAGTACATCCAATTACCACATTGTAATAGCTCTCCTAGTACTGCAGAAAAATGCTTTGATCAATATTGCCAAATAAAATTAAAACACACATATACAGAGAAACTGAGATTGGTAAGGTGCTTAGGTTTTTCTTTTAGAAACAGTGTCTTTATGCAAGGACTGAAGATTCTTTGGCTTTGGTAACTCATCATATACACGCATCTAAGATTTCCTGTGGTCTGCTATTAAATCCAAGTATTAGAATACAAGATTGATATTAACTGTGAATTTGTTCTATGCATTTTATCTCCCTACAAGGAATACAGCAACAGCTTTACTCCACTGACAGGGAGAGTTCCCCCAGGGTCTGCAGAGAGGTGCAGCAGCACAGCAGTAGGAATTGGGTGCCCAGTCAGTCCCACACTATGGTCCCTGCCTTGTGAGAGGACTGAAGAACTTGCATCCAAAGAGCTGAATGGTGTGGAAAGGGGGCTGCAAATTGGGATGAGAGACTTGTGCTACTAAAAAGATATGTACTGTAATTACATCCATGTTGCTGTACAGCTAACTCCTACCAAAAGTTACACTACTGTGAAGTCAAAATATTTGAACAAAAATGTAAATAACACACAATCCTAAGTCACAAACTTTCATTTAAATTTTACTCTTCTTGGATAAATCAATGTATTGATGATTATGTGGAGTATACATTTAAATTTTGATTAATGACACTGTTAAGCAGATCCGTACCTGAGAAACTCATTAAAGGTAGAAATATAACTAAACTGATCTGTCTATAGTGGAATTCAGTATGGTCTTTTCTCCTGGTATATTGCTAATATTTAGGCAAAGTGCATCAAAATTATTCTGTGAAGTAAACAAAAAATAGCTGGACTACTTCTAATGAATGTTGGTTAGAAACATAATGCAGCTTTAAGTAGTTATAAATTGATAAAGATGATGATTTACTCTGGGGGAAAAAAAAAAGAGTTGACTGGTCAAATCATAAAACAGATCAGGTTTGGTAGAGACTCTCTAAGACGGTTGTGCTTCACCCTTTTCCACTATGCCGAAATGCATTACTGAGCATCCTTTATATGAAACTACACAGGACATTTTTGATGGATAAGCATATAAGGGAACGATCATGTGTTGATCCTGGCAATTCAAAGTAGGCAGGAATGCAGTTATCTTGCAGTCCCTGAAGCAGAACTTCAGGAGCAACACTTCAGAACTTGTTACTCTCTTACAATCAATGCAATTAGATAACACATCACCCATCCTCCCCTTTCCACTAAACCAAACAGTGTGGTGTTCCTTAAAGAAACAGAACCTTTGCAGCAGAGGGCTCCTGTCACAGCTGGCTGCTCTTACATGACCCAGAGCTTTAATGTGGCTGGACAAGCAGAGCAAGGCTACAGTGGAAGCACTTTTAGCCAGATATAACCAAGTATCCACTTACTGTTGGTTGCATAACATATGGGGGATGAGGCATCCATGAAGTACTCTGGACCTGCACATGAAATACTTTTAATTAGCATATAAAAGTTTAAAACTTAAAGATTTACTTGAAAATATTCTCCCTATTACAACTAAGGTGCTAATTTTGACAAAAGACTTAAGTCTTATAACTCAACACAAAATTAATTTACGCTTTGTAAAGTTATTGACAAAGAAAAAAGCTTTCAAATTTCATTTGATAATGTTTTCCACCAAAGTTAGAAGTATGACTGATTGCACCACTTCTATGAATCACAACATTTTATCTCATAAAGCAGTCTTCAATATTCCATGTTGTCCTATTTTTTCATTTGCATTGTTTGCTTTCATCCATCACTGTAATCATGAACATGTCATCCAACCGACAGTGCAGGAGACATAAAATGTTCGAATTTTATTTTCAAAAGTATCTGTATGAACTTTTAAAGGTATAACATTTTCAGAGATCTCAGAATGACATATTCTGTTTCCAGTAAGAGCTGCAGGTCTAATTCAGAGTTTTTGAAACTTATTCTAATTGAAAGCTTTCATGGCAAAGCTGGCTTAAGAAGTCTGCCCCTCCAGGATCATTCTTAGCTTGGGCATCCTGGGGTCTATTCCCACCAGAACTCCACATGCATCACCAGAGACTGACTTTCTTATTCTGCCTTATGGCTGACATGTAACATATTTCAAAGATACAACAACTTTAATAAGAATTAAACACACTGCAGTGTTTGAATATTTGTGGTAGCATCTCTGAGCCATAACTCCCTCTTGTGCTGTGTGTGAATGTCCAAATGCTATCATAAATCAGGCTCAGCCCCAAGAATTTTGTATTTTACTTTCCTTTTGCATCAGTCTGGGCACCAAAATACGTGGGGACACAAAAGATGTAGCTGTGCTGGAGCCATCAGAGGGCACCTCACTTGCTGTCACAGAGATGGGTGTGTAGCACCTCAGATTGAGCATGATCAGGAATAACAAGGAAAAAGCTACAAGGTCCCACTTCTCCAGATGCCCTGTGATTTCATTCTTGAAGAAAGTGTTGAGAATCAATTGTATAACAGTGTGCTTCAACATTTGTATATGTTTATCAAAAGCTATTTTTTGTTGAAAAGCAAGTTCAGCAAAACATCTTTAGAACAAAAACCAGCACACCCACATGCAAATACACCTCTACTACAACACTTTCTGCTGTGAATCCCCACGAGTTAAAACACACTAGAGCTGCCACAGCTTGCTGCTGCTCATTGCTCTCACTCTTGCAGTGCTGCAGTTCTTTCACCATGCAAGGGAAAATGTCTTTGGGATTACACTGCAAACTATCTAAGGAAAATTACACGGGTTAAAAAATAATAAAAGTGAATGGTTTTGGTGCAAATGCATGAAACCACAAACTGATGCAATGGTTCAAACCAGAATGGGAAAAGGGGAGCAATTGTGAGCTGTGGAGCAGTGATGAAAATAAGTGGCTGGGTGGCCTGAACTCAGTTGCCTGCATAAGAGGGAAGTATTATGGCTCTTAAGCCAGCTTTGCTACTGAGAAAATTGCATGTGAGTTGCACTTGTGTATCTCTGGCATTGACTCTTCTTTGGTGCTGCTGTTACTGAAATTTACTGAATTTACCTCATCAAAACAACTTTTGTTTGTCAAGTGCTACATCTAAGCCATCTAAAATAAAATAACACAAGTCAAAGAGAATTTCAAGAATCATTTATCTTTGAAGATCAAGTTTAAAGTACAGTAACTCCCCAGCATCACCTGTAAGGAGTACTATACCATCTGCAAACCCTCACTCCCAACAAACTAACCCTAACTTAGGAACAACGCACGATGCAGCTTTGGAAATTTGGGTAGCTTATTTCAGGTAAGGACTCAGGGCTGGAAAAGCACTGATGGCACAGGAGAGAAATAACGAAAATTGGAAAATGTATAGTCAATGACCAGCTTCTGTGAAGGGATAAGTTCCCAGACAATGGCTAACAATAAAAATATACAATCTGGTTTTGACTTCCATCTCAGGAAGCCAAAACAAGACAATAATTTCCCAGTGGAGATCTGACAGGGATATGCTGAAAAGAGAAATTCTGAATGACATGGCATGTTGCAGACTAAAGAATGATTTGAGGACACTTATCCACAAATAATTTGCTTTGTCAGGGATTACTGGATAAAAAAGAGTACTTTTATAGGATGCAGTTACTGGAAAAAACACAGCTGAGGTCAAAAGGTCAAAGTATAAATTAAATCAGTCAGCATAAATTATTTAAAAAAAAAACACCTAAAAAAATTGGCTAATGAAGGGGAGCCAAAATGAGGATACAGTTCAATAAGAATGGTAAGCCTCTGATGTGGTCAACTGGAAATTAAGCAACATGTTATGTATCAGAGAAGTTTATTGAAATTAAGAATTATGGTGGCTTTCATTACTTCTGTAAAGAAAGCAGGAAACACTTAAAACTCTACCCAATGATACCTGAATATTACTAGAGAGCGTTTTGTTTTATGTGTGACTCAAGAATGAGAGCCCTCACACAATTTTCTGTGGTATACACTCTGCCTTCATCCACATCCAAAACATAATTAACTGGGAAACACAGTAGACAAGTGCATATCTGACGTACCTGATATGTAGAGACAGGGGAAGCAGCAATGAATGGCGTGATTGATGTCTGTGGGATCATGCGGTTTGTTGGAATACTGTACGGTGAGGAATAAAATCTGCAAACAAAGAACAAAAGCGAGATTTTTTTGAACCTTTTGACTACTTAGGCTCTGGCTAAATAATTTACTGCCTCCTGGGCAAAGACAAAAAGAGTCTACCCAGGTAATTATGTCCATCTATTTCCTAAACCACAATAAAAATGATGTGATGGCTCCATTGAGCAGATCTTGAACATGGAAAGGAGGAGGAATATTTACACAAAGCATATTTTTTTCACTTCAACTAGCACAAATATAGGACTTCACAATACAAGAAGCAATTATCTGAAATGCAAAGACAGCTGATTTTCCAGAGCACTAGCTAGTGAAAGGAAATTTCTTACACGATATCGAAGACAACATTACCGATTTCATTTTTACATAGGGTACTGTTTTCTTTTCATATCCTAGCGCTTCAGTGCTGAGAATAACACATTCTATATACATGCCTGAATTATTTTATTAAGGGCTGGCTACAAAAACTCTGGCTGAATTTTTCGTATTCATCTAGGCAGAGAGCAAAACCCCCTTTTTCAGGTGAAATGTATCAGGAATTATGAGGCTAAATGCCCCAGGCAGCACTGAATATCTCAGATTTAGTTGGTTTTATTTCCACTGTTGCATACTATGAACAGAAGCTGCACCATCTCTTGCTTGATGGTAATAAATGATATATTCTTCCTCCTTCCCTGTGGGTTAATGATTATTGATAAAATTATAAATCAGAAAATATCATCACTGCTGCTGGATTGTGTTAGTACTTAGTATCTGTGTGCTTGTAAAGATTTTTGCATTTGCCCTTTTTGCAGTTTTAACTGTAGGCCAGAACAATAAAATTGCTTTTAAAAAAGTAGGTTTGTGGCCTTACAGTTGTCCAAATGCCTGTATTTTGGACTCAGAGAGAAACACTCATGTTCAGTGTTCTTTTGTATGATTTAAACCTCATGTAGATCCTTCTCGTATAGGATGCACCAGTAACAGAAGATTCTGCACAGTGAAGTGGAATGCATCCCCCTCTTTTTATATTTTTTCCCCTTCCTACCCTGAGGCAATCAACAGTAGCTTTCCATGAGAGCTATGCAACAACAACAAAAAAAATCATTACTGGTGTTTAAACAAGTGCTCTATTTCCTGATCTCCCTGGCATCACAGATTTAGCACTAATCAGTCTAGTTCAGACTGGATGCATTCATTCTGGATGCAGGCTCAAATAACCACCGACTTCAACCAACAGCCTTGGAAAAACAGGCTGCTCTCTTTGAGCCTTGGGCGGAAACATTCGAAGTTAGGAGGGGAGAGGGAGACAGAGAAGCAATCATTTGTTCTTTCTATTCCAAATCAGATTTTAAAATGCCAAAAGCAGCAGGTGGCATCTGAGTGATTTTTTGTTTAATAGAAATATAATGCTATTTTAGGACCATTTATCTGCCCTCACAATGCTCGCACAGAGACTATTTTAAAATTGTGCCTTTGCCCAATTTTATATATATCCTATTATGAGAACTTAGAGGCATTTGTATCTCCATGCTTATACCAAATATTAAGTTCACACAACATTGTGGGAGAAGGGATTTTTACACCACTAGGCAGGTTCATCTATGGCACTAGCACGATGCATATCATCTAACTCCTTTTGCAGGGGTCTTCTCCCAGATCAGTGCTAACCAGAAATCACTTGGGCTATGTTCTTGTTAAGTGGATCAGCTAAGAAATGCTGTGTGCACCAAATGAAAATAATCAATGGCAGACTGACAGAATTTAGTCTATGGGTAAAATTTGTAATGTATAGAAATACATATAAACCTCTTAAACTAAAAGATATAAACCCCAAAAACTCTTTTATCTAAAGAACCAAAACTCTTTTAAGAAAACCATACATTTTTGTTCATTCTTTTCTCATTCTGTGCATAAGTCTGGCGCTGATGCTGGACTCATACTCATAACCACTTATGAACCGCTTGGACAAAGACAAGTACAGGGAAGAAACAACTTTCCATTTGGAAGTAGTGCTGACTCTTTGGAATAAACTCTCCAATAAATCCCAGCAAATACTAACAAATTTACAGAAAATGTGTGCTAAGCCAAGAATTTGACAGACAGCTTGCCATTTTAGTTTCAGCTTAGACATGCAGTTATCTGAATAGTACACAAGCCTGTAGAATATATACTACAGTAATGTGGAAAATACAGCCCTTCCAACACCCCTGCCAATACCGTTTATCTGTCGCCATTTGGAATGCTCTCAAATAAGCATCAAATAAAATGTACTACCAGGACACTCAGCTGTATTGGGAAAACTTGTGCACAAAGGCATCAAGGAAGAGAATAGAAGAAACTCTGGTGCTGCAAATGACAATGCAAGAAAATCCAGTCCATATATTTCAATTTTAATAACAAAAATAATAATAAAAAAATCAAGTGTAACAATCTCAGTCACTGCGACAGGCTGCAAAGAAATAATTTTGCAGTCAGGAATTTCTTACTTCAAGAGACAAAGGCTTGTCTTCTTTCCTCAGTGGCCAAAAGGATCCAATAATAAAGGATGTGGATATCTCTACCACATGTGAAGTACAGTGGTATGGTGCGGATAGAGGTGTCCTTGCTGGAGATGGACTCAAGCAGAGCCACTCTCAGGTATGGGATGCTCAGCCCACAACACTTCTGGAGTCATTTGCTGCCAGGGCAGGGGTCATTGATGAAGAGGGCTCAACATGCCCATGGGACACTGAGACATCTCCCTAAATTCCATTTAAATACAAATTGGCTAATATCCTCATATGTAACTGGCATAAGTGACGTGCTGGGCATCTAATAAAAGACAAAGGGAAAAAAAATGTAAGAGTGGCCTGTTCTGGCACAAACCCTACAGCACGACAACAAGGTCTGCAGCTGAGCACCTTACTATATTCAGTCTTAGGCTTTGCCTTCTTTTTTTTTCTCTAGGCTTAGGGAGAGGTGAAATGAGGTGGAAGATGCATGTTGTAAGTTCATTCAAGGGAATACAGGACTCTCAGTCATCAGAATATCTACATCACAAAGAGGAGTGGAAAGAGATATGAATTACACTGGCTTTGACTCATTTTAGATGTATTAAATTATGCCTCCAAGTTTCCTGGTATTGAAATGCACAGTGTGTCTAATACTATGCATTAGGTATTTTGAGAGCTGCAGGCTTTGTGGTAGTTGACCTGTGAGCTCTAAGGAGAGCTCTCCAAAAGGCTCAGCTGCATTTTCTGCGAATGCAGTTTGCATCCTTACATTGCTCTGTGCAGTTTTTTGCAGGTGCAAGACAGTGTCCCAGCTCCTCAGCTGCAATTGCAATGCTAGAAGCACAAGCATGCAGGTGGCAAGGGCAAGGAAAAATGGATGTCGCCCTTGTATTAAAAATAGACTTTTTCAGCATGCCTAGATTCCATAAGCACAGGGGAAACTCATCACTAGTAGGCAAAAAGATGCTCCTGGAAGTTCTTGAAGTGGGGTTATAAGGGGCTCAAAAGAACACATTTTTAAGCAATGTTAAAAGGAAGCATGTTTCCAGTACATCATCAGGCACACAGAGGCAGCACTTAAACAACAGTTCATGTTGCTTAACAGACAAAGCACATACTCCCCTGCTACACCAACCCTCCCTTTGCATTTGGGGGCTGCAGTATCTGCAGTGTCTGGCCGCTATTTCCCTGCCAAAAAGTGGGGGGGGAAAAAATCCATATGGTTCCCATTCTACTGGGGAACGTGCAAGCTTCCAGCCAGAATCTGCACAAGAGCAAGATCCTATTTGCGCTGCAATAAACACCATTTGCTCATGCCTCGTGCCTGCGGGCAGTACTGAAAAAGTTAGATTCATAAATAGTATCCTGGGGCTCACATAATGTAAGAGTATTACCAAGCATTATCAAGGCAGCAATTTTCTGTTGCAACAAGGCACACAGTCAGATGTTTGAGTTGGAAAAGACCAATCTGGATATTGAGCCCATTGGCCAGCAAATGCATAAAATAGTCCCCCAGATATGAGACACTAAACTGATACAGTGCATTGCAATCTTAGTCAAAATGGCCAGTAGGACTCCAGCCTCAGGAACATTTTAAATGATCTTCCTTACAGTGCAAGTAGAAGAGCTCTATCCTGTTCTCTGTATGAGTGCATAAAACTACTAAAACTATGTTAATGCCACAAATTGAAAAATCAATAGCATATTACAACAGGCACACTACTCCCCAAAATAAAACCTGACTACCTTTGTAAACAAAATTCAGAAAAGGCTGATTGTAAAACAAAAAAAAAGGCAGAGTGGTTGCCAAGTGAAAAGATCTTAGCTACTGATGTGTGTGCTTACCACATCATCAGTACCTCATGCTGCAATGCTATGGTACGCTATGGGCTGTATTCTCCACTCCATTATACCAATTTTATGCTGATGTAACTCCACTGGATGCTTAAACAGAGCTACACGGGCATAAAAACAATATAATGAAATGGAGAATCAAGCTTTACAATGTAATAGACTCAGAAGGAAATCATCTATTCCTTAGTGGGGAAAAAAATCATAATCATTTTTAGTAAAAGCCTCTCTCTCACTCTCTTTTGTTTTATTCCTGCTATAGATTTTCGAGGCAAATATGCAATTATATGGTAAAAAAAGTGATAGTATGACACCATGAACAATAAGAACCTACCTTTTCATTTGGAAACAAGAGTCCAGACTCTTCCCTGAGGTTTAGCTATGGCCCAACTAAAATTCTAATATAATCCACACCTCTTAAGGAACTGCACATTTTAAATACCACCCCATGACACCTGCAGAGACGTGTTTCTCTAGCAGGTTTCCATCCTCCACATAATCCTGTGTGTTCTTAGCAACTTGGATGCAACCAAATGCATCTATCAACTCTATAATAAACTCTAGTAAATGCCAGCATGTGCAGTTCATCTTTCGTTTTAAATTTTGTTAGCGATTCATAACTCTTCTGAATAATCACCTTGACTTGTTGTCTTTACATTTCCCATCCCCAGCCTCAGGTCACTCACTTTCATCCTGGTGACCCCAGCTGAGTGAACAGGCCTGCTACAAGGAAAAGGTCTTTGTTTTACAGATCTTTGGGTGACATTGTGCCATGAAAACCTTCCTGGCACATTACAGCCAAAGTATTCTGCACCCTTTTAAGCACAGGGTGGGTGTGGGCACAGCATCAGCTTTGAGCTCACCTCCACACTGCCCTCCCTGTAAGGAAGAGGCCCCTTTGCTGAGTTAACCTGTGTTACTTCACACAGCTTAAGAGCCTTCAAGTCTCTCTCACCATGGCCACCCACCAATGCCCCAATGCCCATGTCTTGTGTCAGTGAGCAACACATCACATTTGCACATTTCACAAGCAAAGCACCAAGGTGCTCCAAGACCTTACTGAAATAAAACTCCTGAGCTAGATTTTCACTGTACTTGCAAGTAAAGAGGCTTATGAAAAACAGGAGAAACTTAAAACTACAGGATATGTAGAGATTACTCTGTGAATGTCTGGGGAGATAAAAAAACCCTGTGAAACCAAAAGGGTCCTGGTGATCTTCATGATATTGCACACAACCAAGACCTCACCACAAGAGTCTTTTTAATGATGGCCTAGTCCTGATAAAACTGAAAATATTTTGACACTTTGGAAAGAAGACATTTGTCACAGTAGTAATTAATTGCCGCTCATATCTGGTACTGTAATTTAATTTATTTCTTGCTCTCAAAAGAAAAGAATATTTAAAAAACTGCAGAGCTAAAATTCTCCATTGAGTACAATATCTTTACCCAATGATCAGTGACAGCATGTTCAAACAATTGAGTGACCAAACCATCTGAGCAGCCTGAACACCATGGGTACTCTTTGATATAAATAATGTCTGATTCTGAGATAACGTTTAAAACTTCAAAAGAAATACTCTTGAATTAAAATTATACTAGTCTCAATGGATCATTCAAACTACAGTTTCCAAAACATTAACACAAGCAGCATGCAGGAATTTATATGAAAAAAAAAGCTAGTTGTCCACATGAAACACTGGTGGATTATGAACCGATGATATTTTTATTTATAGCCTATAATGTTTTACCAGCTGAAAAGTGTGACAATAGAGAAGAATGACTCATTTGGAGGTCAGAACAGGGAAACAGAAGCAGAGGATTCTGAAATCACAACGACAAACAAACTCTATTCTTCTGAGTTTGGCCTCTTTCTCCACAACATGGGAATATCATGAGTCCTACAAAATTACTGCTTGTAAAGGGAAATTAAGCAAAATAGATTAACTATTACTATTTTTTTTAAACTAATAGGAATGTTAAGATTTTTTTTCCTAAATGCTTCAACTAGCAGTACCCTAACAAATATTTAACAAATAAACTCATTCTTATCTATATCAATAAATTCTACCTTTCAGATGGAGAACACAGGTGCGAGTATACATGGAATTTGATAATCATATTATACATCTCTCTGATCAAAGAGTGACTGTCAAAGAGTTCAGACCTGAACTTACTGCTTCTCTTCAAATTGTTGTTAACCTAGCTGAAAAGAGAGCTAAATTTCAAGGGTATCTTCTTCTAGCTTATGAAATAACTGGAAATGTAATCATGCAGGTAAATAATATGATGATGTAATTTCACTGCTCGATTTGAGAAAAAATTGCAATTCCTTGTGTTGGCAAATGGTAGCTGAGAAATAAAGAAGAGTGTTGCTCAGAATTTTACCCCTAAATCCCATCTGCTTACACACTAATTTAAGGCTTTCTCCCTATCTGGCATTTTTATTCAGACAATGCCATGGAAGGCAGCCAGCCTGCAGAAAGAACCCCAGATGAAGTAACAGCTCTATTATTCAAAATACGTTGGAATCTTCAATGATTATTTTAACAAAAGCCAAGTCAGTAAAGGGAAACTTTACTGGTTTCCACTTCATGACAGAGAGAGATTAAAAAGACATCTACCAACATTTGCCAAATAGAGATGGAAACTATTAGGAAAGACAACTTCCCATTCAAATGGATATTGCAAACAAGAAGGCATAAAAAGAAAAGGAAAACTAAAAGAAGAACTGAACAATATAGCATTATATGCTTCAGACAAAATGTGACTGAGTGGATTTACTTTTCAAGAAGTTTCACCACAGACAGAGAAAACAGAAGATGACATTCAAAATAATTTTTAAAAAGACATAAGAAAACATGCATTCCTTACCCATTCTGTATAGCAGCTGTTGGATCGTAAGTCAAAGCCATGCCAGCCTGCACATAGTTAGGGAAGAAAAACAGATTTTTACTATTACTGCAGGAAAAGAGAAAAAAAAAAAAAGACATGAAACATATTCTAAGCCAATATGAATAAAAACTGAAGGCAACTTAAATAGAAATCTAAATTTTCTAGGGAAGCTCAGATGGCCCAAAGCAGCACGGACAGATTGGGTACCTCCCCTGCCTGAGAGATCACTGAAAAAACAGATCTGTTCAGTCTGTTGGTTGTCATCTTTCCATAACATTTAGGGAAAATGGTGTTTTTGTTGCATCAGTATCAATTAATAACTCCACTGAGATCAATGCCTTTACAGCTGATTACTCACTATAACAAGACAGGCCCAAATCCTGCTGTTGCCTGTGAGATGGGTGATTGGTAAATATTCCAAAACCAACTTCATGAGAACTTCACAGGAAGGAATCTCATCTTTCCTACAAAGGTCACACCCCGCATGACCCCTGCCTACATTTCCCTGGGGTGTAACTTGTACTTAGACTTAATTCATTACCATGAGACAATAAACAAAAAATAGGCTGTGAAGCAGAAAAGTTTGAGCTTTCAAACAAGGTTTTTAAAATACTTCAGAGGTCTGGACAACAAAAGAGTTTGTTAATGTGTTACACAGAGCTCTTCAACTGCCATTTACCACCAGGCGGACCGTGACCTGTGCAAAAGGATTTGGCCGTGTCAGAACACTGTCCAGTTAACAGCTGTCATCACTGCCACCATTAGCAGACATATCCACAGGTACCACAGGGAAGGCAGTGAGAGAGCAGGGCTGGAGACAGAATTAAGCACACCACCTTATGCTCCAAGACAGCAGTCAGGGTCATGCAGGAAAGACCTTTTTTTCCCCAGCATTTACTTAAAGACATGGAACTGACAATCTCTCCTCCCACATACTGCATTTGCTTTGACTTTTTGCCTTCCTTATCGATTTTTATCCCTCCCTTTGTGAAATGCTTTCCAATGTGAGACACTACCAAGAGATGGGAAGAAGTTGTCCTTTGTGCAGGGTTAGAAGCATAGGGGAGAGAAGCTCTATTGCCCAAGGTGCTGCTCTCCCTGTGGGAGCAGCTGAAAACACCATGGCACCAATCCCACCCCAAGACACCACATTCCTCTTCACTTTTCATACACATCCTATACTTGTTGCCTGAGATAGGCAGCATTTTCTTCAAGGACAGATGCTTTACCAACCACGTGGCATGGTCTGTGCTCCTGCTGGGAGCTTTTCATGCCCCTAAAGCCATCTACCAAAGTACCTCTGAATAATGGCATCTGCACTCTTCCAGATGGCTGCACAGACAGGTCAGGAAAGCATTTGGGCTTGGCTGGTTCCCAGGCAGGCAGGTGAGCAGCCAGGGTAAATGCACTGGTGATGAGCAGGCAGAGAGTGGGCAGCACTCCTGGAAGAGCCAGGTTAGCCCAGTAGCTGCAAACTGGTCTAAGAGGAGATGGTCCAAATTTCCAGAGGCCAAAAATAATTTCTAATTTAAAAGGTCAGGCTTCACGCTACCTTGTGTCACCACAAAAAAGGTTTGTGCCCTTATTAAATTTGTATATTTTTCTTTTAAGCAGATGCTAGGGTAAATGTTTTGCTTTGTTAAAATGCCACTGTTTTAATAAAATATGTAGTCTCTCCCAAGCAAAGGATAATTCAGGAGACAGTCCAAATACACGTGGCTATTTTTAAAAGAAGTATTGATTTCATACAAAGAAAAATACAATTGCTATTTCTGCAAGTTTAAAATATCAGAGAACTGAATTTAGGGTGACCCAAACCACTACTGATTTTGATGTAAAAAATAAATTAGCTTAGAAAATCATAACCCCTTATTTAACTTGGTTTCATATTCTTATGTCTTATGCATGCTTAGCACATTATATTGTTTAGTAATATAAAGGTTGCATTAATTACTAATGGAAATGTATAAATTTCAAAACAAAAGAGAAAAGAAAACTTTAACATCATAAACTTTTTGGCTGCAATACTTTTTTGAGGAAACATACTGTCTTGTTTTCATTTCTCTTTTCAACACATATAACATTTTTTATTGCTCTCTTTTTGTATTCCTGCAATGGTGAAGACAACTTAAATATATGTAAAAGCCCTAGAGGGACAGAAAAAAATATTTCTAATATTTTTTTTAAAAAACACTCCTTAAAATAACCTCAGATATTCCCTATAAATCAAGGTGTTCACATTTTAACATCTCATCACATTATCTACTCAAGACTAAGGAAAAAACCCATTATAATTTCTTGGGAAAGGACAGATCCAAGCTTTCTAAATTAGGGAGTTTCTAGATCTAGTTGTCCTTAGAGCTGCTGGATCAGATCTCACTATATTCCACAGCTTGCATTAGTGACATGGGGACAAAATGGCAACAAGGGAGGTAGGTCTGGGAAGAAAAATGAAAATAAACAACTTGTACTGTTTTCTTTCCTTTGACATAAATAAGAATGAAGGTGTAGAAATGACAACCTGCAGGAGCTCTTTCACTGCAGCCCTAACAATGTCTGCTGCCCACGTGAGACCTGCAAATACACGTTTGTGCCGCTTTCATTTACTTTTCTCATGGATATTTGAGCACATTCTCATGGCATGGATACCCAGCTCACCATCCAACCCCATCACACCCCAGACCAGTGTGTGGGTCCGTGCAGACAAACTGCACAAGCTCAGTTCTCTATATTGGTATTAGAATAGGGGACACAGCTGTGTGCCTGAAGAGTACAAAATATGAAAGGCTACACACTCATCTCCTCCTTATCCACATTCCATATCCACTGTGTGGAGACAGATTACCAGAATCTGTTCAAGTACTTCAGCAGTGACCACTATAAATATCACCATCACATTTACCAGTAAATGAAAAGTTTCACATTAGACAAATAGGACTCAGTGTGCGGCAATATGTGCATATGGTAACCACCTACAGTTGGCCCAGTAATATTGCTAATATCCCCCATTGCTGCATAGCCTTCAACAGCTGCTATTTCAAATAGCTGCTAACACAGGACTATTTGCTTCTTTCTCATCAAGTTGTATAATTTCTCCCTACAAAATTATGCTGGCTGGAAGCCCAGGAGTGGCAACACTTAGCCTGGACCAGTCAAAGATTTATGGTCTGAAGCATCCTCATTCATCAGGAATAAAAACTGATGAGCAATAATAACTTACTGGAAAATTGTCTGAACTTTCCTCCATAGCAGACAAACAGGAATTCCAAAAATACCAAATCCAGAGTATTAGAGTTGGCCTCAGACTTCAATGTGAGAGAGGTCTAGCTTATTCTGTCAAAATCAGAATTGAATATAGCCCTCATAGTGCTTAATACAGGCTGAACTATACCAAGCACTGGCTGATGCCTCTATACCAGCCCTCTGCTGTGCTGAGACACCATTTTCTTCTGGGCCTTTCCACCCACTGGTTTGCTTGTGTTTCAGTAGAAGGAGAGGGTCTTAATCTTTCTTCTCATAGTGACACTTCCTGATAAAATGGCACCTGAAGGAGCGGCACTGATGATGGAATGAACTTTGAGAAAGTATTTGTCACATAAACCTTCTATTGAGGGACAAATGAACCACATATTTTTCATGCCACTCAGCCAGATAATGGCCATAGACTCAGCTGTTGAAAGAAAATACATGATGCAAAACTGGGAGGAGCTGTTGTCTCTGTTGAAGACAGGAAGGCCCTGCAGAGAGACCTCAACAAATTAGAAAAGTGGGCAATCGCCAACTGCATCAAGTTAAACAAGGGAAAGTGCTGGATTCTGCACTTGGGATAGGGCAACCCTGGGGGTAGGGACAGACTGGGGAATGAGAGGCTGGAGAGCAGCACTGTAGAAATAGACCTGGGGGTCCTGGTTGATGACAAATTGAATGTGAGTCAGCAATGCCCTGGCAGCCAGGAGGACCAACCCTGTCCTGGGGGCATCAGGAACAGCATGGCCAGCCGGGCAAGGGAGGGGATTGTCCCACTGCTCTGCACTGAGGCCCCTCACCTCGGGGGCTGGGGGCAGTTTGGAGTGTCACAATAAAAGAAAGACATTGAGCTCTTAGAGAGTGAGGGTGGAGGTCCTTGAGGGGAAGCCAAGTGAGGAGTGGCTGAGGGCACTTGGTCTGTTCAGCCTGGAGGAGACTGAGGGGAGACCTCATTGCAGTCTGCAACTTCCTCATGAGGGGAAGAGGAGGGGCAGGCACTGATCTCTTCTCTCTGGTGACAGGACCTCAGGGAATGGCCTGAGCCTGAGTCAGGGGAGCTTTAGGTTAAACATTAGGAAAAGGTTTTTCACCAGAAGGGTGGCTGTGCACTGGAACAGGTTCCCCAGGGAAATGGTCCCAGCACCAAACCTGACAGAGCTCAAAAAGCATTTGGACAATGCTCTCAGGCACATGGTGTGACTCCTGGGGATCGCCCTGTGCAGGGCCAGGAGTTGGACTTGATGATCCCTGTGGGTCCCTTCCAGCTCAGCATATTCTGTGATTCTGTGAAAATTCTGCACCTCAACATTTCAATAAGCAATGGCTTAATTTAAAAAAAGGAATAGCTGTTATCAGTCACATAATAGATAATTTTTAGTGACTACTGGTCTGCTCAGAAAGTCAGGGGACACAGAAATTAACCCAGCTTGTTTAAAGTATTGAATTTTAGAAAACTTACTTAAACCATGTGATTTTACTTATCTCTTATTTTTACCAAAGTGTCTAAACATAAGAACATAAGGAAAGAATGGAAGTTTTTGTTATTTTTTTGCTGCAGTTTTCTAACTACTGACATCAGTGAAAGAGATTTTGAGAACAAGAGATTCAGTCTGCACTTGTCTTTAAATTTAAGCTCTTTCATTCAATAAAGAGCGGAGATATCAAAAAGCTTCTGGAAAACAAGGGTTTCCCTAGGAAGTTTGAAGGCCTTTTGTTCAACACTTTACTGTGAAAATTTTTCCATGGGCAAAGACAAGGTGTTCTGTTTCTGGTTTGGGTTTGTGGTTTTTTTTTTCCCTCTCTTTGTTATGATTTGAACATAAATGAGCAGAGCTTTAATATCAAGTGAAATAAAGTGGGTCTATTATTTCTCTACCCAACCCCTGTGATGTCTCACAAGAACAACATTTATCAGTGCAGTATCTCTCTTTCAGCAAACATAAATGACCAGTTTCTTCTGGCAGCCCAGCATATTCTCTGTTGCTGGGAAGCTGTTTTTATGAACAAGTTCACCATCATATCATCATCTACTCTCAGGGTACACATCTTTCCGACACTTTGTGCAAAATTCACCACAAATTGACCTGCTACAAGATGTGCTATGCCTCCTCCTTCCACTTTGTCTCCTCAAACCTGCCCTGGCCAGCCTCTTCCCAGTGCTGGAGCACCTCTGCAAGGGAAGGCTGCTGCCATCGTGCTGTGCAGGAGGTCACAGTCCCACTGGAAAAAATTGGAGAGGCCTAAAAATTAAAAAAGGGGTGAAATCCATGATGTGGTGGGTTTTCCAAGCAGAAGGCCCCCTGGATTTCTCCTCCTTAAGGTGAGGTTTGAAAAGGTAGGGTTGTACAGTTGGACTCGAGGGATTTCTGTGGTGAATTGACCTGAGAGATAGACTAAAAGATAAGTCTCTGTTCCCCATCTCCACGGACTCCTACCTTCAGCCTTTCACACTGGAGGACTGCCCAGGGCGTGCTCTTGGCTATTACAGTGGAATCAACTGAAATTTCAACACTCAGAGATTCCTGTACTTGTTTTGTTTCCATCACTAATATATGCCAGGCATCAAAACACAAGGATCTCTTGTGCCCTGACAGCAGATATGCTTCTTGAAAGGCTTTGAGGAAAGAAGAGAGCGTAGGGAAGAGAAATCATCAACCCTGATGAGATTCATGCAAAATATTGATTTAATAAAATAAGCTCAGTCACCAGTAAAGATAACTTGGCAGAATTCCTTTCCTTGATTATTTTAATAGTCCTGTCAGAAATATTCAACATTAATAGAAAGACTTCTGAATTTGATTGTGAATAACTCCCCCCATCTTTCCTTTTTAGAGAAGGAAAAATCTAGAATGTAAATGTGACACCTCTTAGATATATAGATGAACATGAAATAAATAGAGCATTTCCTAGTGATGTATCCTCCTTAAGCAGCTGCACATTCTGAGGAAAACAGTGGTTGTGGAGAGAAAAATATATAATATTGATGTCAAACTTGGGAAGTGATTCATGAACCTCAGAACGTCAGAGACTGCACTGATAAACACAATAGCTTCAGTTCAGATACCCAAATGAATGACAAGAAACCCTTTTGTCGTACAGAACTGGAATGGAAGTCTGACATACACAGCTTCTGTTCTTGGGATTGAGTCACTTTCTTCCCACTTCAATTTATCTGATTAGTTAAAATACAAGTGCCGAAATCTACAAAAATTGAAAAGAAAAAAAGAGAAACAAACCCAAAGGAGAACATATATAATATAACATAATTATTCTGTTTCCACAGCCAGTCTATACATTTAACCATATCATCTTCAGGTCTATGAACCATCTGCTTTTGGGGATCTGGCGCAGACATTTTGCCATCAGTGTGATCCAGTGCTGTGTCAGCTGTGTATTACACTCACACCTGCACACTAGATGTGTGTGCTACAGTGAGTTGGGGAGACTTTTGGGGATGGCTGGCAGCACTCCTGATATCTGTTTGGGATACAGCAGAAAAAGGTATGTCCTTTCCCTGTCTCCAACATTTGTTTATTCTGCCTAAGAAAACACTGTTGTAACAGCAGAATTTGGAGGAAAACCCACCTACAGGAAAATCTCCAGGGCAAATGACATGACATTTTTCACCAGAGTAGGAAATTCAAAGCTAAAATGAAAACAAAGAAAACTAATCTCTAAGAAGAAGTACACTGCTGATTCTGTTTTAACAAAACCATGGCCCTTTTAAAATCCTGATTACAGTGACAGTGATTTCACGTAGGCTATTGGTTTAAAATACTTCCATGTACTTTATAAGCTCAAAATCCAAACTGATCATTGATATTTGTGCCACTGAGACATCTTTGCATCTTTTCAAAATGTTGCCTACAGCAACAGCACTTTGTGTCATTATTCTAGATCTTTTCACCTACTGGTCAGTTACCTTTTGCCCTTCTCTTTCTCCCTCTGGAGAGAGGGCTTCTCTTCAGGTTCAACGCCTCTCTTTGCTAAACTAAGCCTTTGTTGAAAATAAGCATGCAAAGTGCCAAGGTTTAACTTACAGGCATGCTAAATATATATTGTAAATGTCTCTGTGGGTGGTTTACATATGAAGATACCAGTGCCTTTCTCGACAGAACTGGGAATTAATTGCCTCTCACAGCAAAGAAATTTACTTGTCTAGGTATAAAATACATCTGCCCTAGACACTCGGGATTATGGACCACAACTAAGTAATACCTATCTCCTTGGAAACATAAAAACATTCCAGGACTATGTTATGGAGTTATAAATGGGCCTGGCACAGAACTACTAATAATTTCAAAACTGTATTTGCTAGTAATGAGGGGACCATTGGCATCAGGATCAACAGCTTCACTCCTTCACGATACCGACTTTACAAAAAATTTGGGAAGTGTCTCAAATTACCTATTGTATGTTTTTCTCTCTAATTTGCTGTTTGCATTAGGCAAAGTTGTGAATAGCAGATAAAACGAGAAACTGTTACAAAAGCAACATTCCCAAACTACCAGGTCATTTTATTTTTTCAAGAAAGAATTAAAAACATGCTTAATTCCTTGGATATTCCATGAACTGAGCTTGAAAGAAAATAAAGGAGAAAAGGGTAAGGAGGAAGAGAAGAAAGGAAAGGAAAGGATGGTAACCTCTTGGCTCTTTAGAAATAAAAAATGTGACTCAGATTATGGAAGCAAAAAAGCAATAAATGGAAGTATAATTAGTGACAATTACTGAATATCACTGTAGACATCAGACCAAATTCAGTGACAAGAGGATTCCATTCAATGGTGCATCTCACTGTTGTGATACCTGCACCAATACTGTAAGGCTGATACTCTCCTACAAGATGCTACAACTATTTAAATAGCCCAAATTTTACAGAAACTTGCAAATGAAATATCAAAGAGTTCAAATACTGTGACCATAAAAAAAATGTTAATCATTTTGGGCTGACCAAACGTAGGAAAGCTACAATTTCTAGAGCTGTAAATGGGAATAAACTTTAGGCAGCTTTCTCCCTGTCTACCAGGTAATTTTCAAATAAATCTGCTCTTAAAAACATGTATCAAAAGACATTATTTCTGAATAACCAAAACAAAGTTTCATTAAATCTGCAATAGAAGATTATGTTGCAAAATTTATGTTGCAGTTTTTAATCCAATCTGATCCATTTTGTGACTGCACTTGATTCCCTGGGTGCATTTTTGACTAAAACATTTCTGGGGAGTTATGTCACCCACCTCTAGACTTGTCAATTGCAATTTAGAGGTAAATTGAATCAAATATTTTACAGACAGAATTTGAATATGATTATCCTCTATCACCATCTCAATATAATCTTGTCAGGTTAAGTTTCAAAACAGAGTGCTTAATTAAACCAATGTGAGAAACTAACCTGAAAAAGAAATTATGAACATTGTGCAGAAATGATGTCAGTTGCTGGGTCAAAATTTCACTGCAAATATTTCCAACCTAGCAGGTTTCACTGTACATTTATTGCACCTGTCAATTAGATGCCTAATCTGACAGCCTTAAATAAAGCCATCATTAATATAAGCTCTCAGCTGTGTAGTCCAGAGCTGGTCAACCATCACAAACACTCAGTTAAATGTCTCAGTAAATCTGCTGAACATTTCCTGAGACTCCAAACAAGAGTGTAAGGGAAAGAACTAGAAAGCACTGTTCAAGATCTGGCATTCTTCCCTGGTTACAGCTGGCCAAGCAACCAAGCACCAAACGCACTCTCCCAGAACTCCCAAAAAGCCCTAGAGAAATTCAGTGTATTCCTAAAGACTTGACTTTAAAAGGGCAGGCAATTTAACAGCCAGAATATTTCTATATAGTTGTGAAGCAATCTACAAAGGTGCATGATAGGAATAGGATTTTCTATTGTGTTCTGCAGTATGACCTGACAACTTTACAAAAAAACCAAAAAAAACCAAAAAAAGAAAAGAAATCCTGTCTTATAAAATTCCATAGAAGAGCAAAACCTCTGAGAACAGCATGACCAGAGACACTAGAGCCAACCTGCTCCTCCCCACTAAATCTCCTGCCATCCCCTCCTTGCAGCAGAGTACTGGGCACAGCTGTCCATCTCTGCTTTGCACGCTCCAGTCTGAGGCCACTGAGAGAACTGTTGGCGTCATTCCCCTGGGATCTGCCCTTCCCAGAAATAATCCTCAGGCACACTCAGTGCTAATGCTGCTTAAACCTCAGATGTTTTAGAAATGCCCTTCACAAAAGCATTCAAGAATGCAAAGGCTTATCTGAACAATAGCCAAAATACATCTTGGTCTAGATACCACAGGATTTGGCCAGGGTGGAAATACTAAGGGAGTAATCTCTTGGATGCTGTTTCAATACTTTTCTTTGGAGAAGTAACCAAGAAAAAGCAGGGGTGTAGAGAATATTTCCAGATCCCATTTGTCATCAGAACTATGACACTGGTCATATATCAGTTATTTTTCACTAGTCACTGCCTGTTCTTTTAAAAAGAAATTAAAAGAAATTAAAACTGACTGAAATAACTGTAGGAAGGTTACCCAAGTGCTGCTGCCTAAAGAACAACTGAGTGGTAGATGGTTTTTAGAATAAGATTGTTAAAGGACAAAGAGTTAGAAAAACCTTATTGCATATAAAATATAAGAGTAATTATACAGAAAGCTTTTATGTTGGAAATAAGAAAATTAACAGTGGAGAAGAAATTCAATAAATGAGAGACGCTAAAAGAGAACACACATTCTTGTCTTTAATGCTCTAGGTAGTAAATATCCAATGTACAGCAAGGTATTACCCAGTTGTTAGTAAACAGAGAAAATCTGAGAAAATCTAGCCTGAAATATTTCTGAGTTTGTATCTTTACAATCTTTTACTGTTTGTACATTATACCGTGACAACAGCTCTGTAGTTGACTGTGATCAACAACAAGGAATGGCGTCTTCCAGCACTGAAAATCAGTTTTTAAGTGTTCATAATACAAACACACCAGCCACACCCTGCCTCTAGGTCACCAGGATATCACTGGGCTTAATAGGCACCACTCCACTAGCAGCAAATGAACTACACAAGATGCAATAAGCTGATGCCCTGAGGCCACAGGCTTAATGGTGGCTTGCTGGCTCTAACTTTATATTCCCTTTTTATATTGATTTGAACTGAAGGAAATATAAGACAGCAGAGATAATAGCTATGATGGTATTTACTTTTTAAACAGGGATTTAGAGGTCTTTAAAATATGGATTGTTGACCTTATTGACAGTTTACTATTGTCTCCTATATAAAGAATTTTGTTTTTCAAGCTCTGTAAAGGCTGACCTGAGTCTACTGCTTGAAGTACTTCTCAGGCACTTGTTCCTCAGCAGATCTCTAATACGACAAACCATACTGGCTCCTGAGAAGATAACTCCATTTTTTGAGGCATATGGCATAAGAGACTGCAATGAGCCTCTGGAGATTTCTGTAATGTCCTGTAGAAAATGTTTCTGCCAAAATGGGATTTTCAGCCCACAGAGCTAAATATGGACCCTTTGCTGTTGGAACAGTGTAAAACAACCATGGGATGGTGGGAGAAATTTCTGCACTTTCAAAAGGCCTTTCTGTTTGATTTAGCAGCTCGCCAAAAGTGCTAGAGAATATATGTCATAAATTAATGGTCTGAAAAGTATCAGCTAGAAAAATCAAGTAGTCACAAAAAAGCAGAAATACTCTACAAGCATGTAACTCTGAAACACCACATACTTTTCTTTTTTTTTTTTTAGTTTGCCTTGTAAAATTGAAGTAAACATAGCAACACTTACACCCCACACCCCCCAACCTGTATTCTAGAGGAGCACAATTGAGAAGAATACTCTTTTTCCTTGAAGGCTCAATCATAAACACAAAGAAGAGTTGTTTCGGATAGAAATACTTGCAAATCCTTCAGCCTTCATAGCTATCACCATGCATAAGAAGGCAATGTGATCAGATCTACCTTATTTATTCAAGTCTTTTTTTGATAATAAAATTCAAAACCAGTAAACAAACTCTTGAAGGGTCAAAATAAACCTTTCCTGTTTCACCCACATTTGGAGTCACTTCACATAAAAGAACACAGAAAAGAAACTCCAGTAACAGACTAACAGCAGAGCAGAGAGCAACCATTAGATTACTTTATTTTAAAACTTTGTATACGTGATGCAGCTGAGGCTACTGTAAATTGCTTTGTCTTGAACAGAGAGAATGAGATGTTCTGATGAGAATGAAGAGTTCTGCTCAGATAAGCTTTCAGAAAACATTTACATGGACCTACATCTGGGTGCATAAGTACATCTCTCTTTTGGAACAGCTCTTATAGTCCCTAAGGATATTTTACCACCAGGAACTAAATGGAGGAAGTGACACTGTTGAGTTGCTTGAGTGTAAACTGATTTGGTTTGTAAGAGGTACACCTTGGGTGCTGATGGCTCAGCAGCAAGAAAATCCTTGTCTCAGGTCTGCCTGCAGAGTGCTCACAGTGGGACCAGGCTGTGCACAGCTCCACACCAAGCTCGGAAATTCTCCTTTCCTGTAACTTTACACTCTGCACATTATCATAAACCTCCATCTCCCCACTGCTTACATAGCTTTTTCTGTATGAAACTACTGCATTTTGTGTGCAATCTGATTTCTTCACAGCCTGAAAGGTAGACCTCCAGGTCTGCCTCTGACTTCTGCCAAACCCCAGGAAAATAATTGCTACGTGGCACTTACCTCTCCTTCTCGGGGCCACGGCCTTCCATTCTGTGTGTATTTGCTTTGATTCTGGCGCTTCTTTTGCCCTCCATCAGCAAATTTGCACAGCAAAGGCTCAGTGGGGGCTGTGAAGACAAGAAACCCAGTCTATATTAGCATCCCCCCCAAAGAAAGTGATTATACCAGCAACAGTAGTGCTTTGTAATACTGATCTTTTGAAGTAAAATCTTGCCTTCTGCAGATATTTTTTGCCTCTTTTAGCCTTGACTCCACTGGCAGCTGTTCTTATTAACTAAGCTTCAAAAAATATATACTGGCAGCCCTTAAAAGAATTTAGCAAATATTGTTGAAAAAATAATCAGCCTACGCAGAATGTTAAGTTGCTGTAGTGGAACAGTATAGTCAGGCATTAGTTCCAGCTAAGTTAGACACGTATTCATGACCAGCATTAGTGCAAGGATAAACACTGCTTTACTAAAGCAGCTTTCTGTTTTTAATTGTAAAAACTTTGCAAGAACCTGTTTAAGGAATAAGTGTTCTCACTATTTCGGTGTTTCTCAGCGTCTAGTCCTTTAAAAATCTGACTAAACAGAGTAAAATAGAAACTTTTGCCAAGCCCAGTCCAATCAGCCTTCTTTTCCTCTTAACTCCTCTTTTAAGCAAGTTGGCAGCTGAGAAAACCCTTTTCTTCTCCAAGTGAGATCTGGAGTGTGTGAATACAATAGTCAGGGGGGGCCAGAGTCCCAGGAAGAAAGGATAATCACAGCACTGCACAACCCAAAATACGGCCCCCTAGAGAAGAAATTATCACACATCAAACAGGCACAACAGGAAGAGAACTTGGTGTCTTGGGATCTCTTTCCCACCTACTCAGCTTCTGACAGCCTTAAAAAGTATTTTTTAACCAAAACTTTAATTACTCTGCTGGTGGGAGCTTGTCTCTGCTGCTTCATCTTTAAAAGAGGGGCCAAATTCTACCCACTTAGGTGTATGTTAGAGTTCTGCTTTATTGCCTACATCAGCAGAGAAGTATTTGCCTGTTTGAAAGAAATCTAAAAATCATGTGTCATATCTGAGTCCTTTCAGGAATCTTTGAGTTCCTGGGCATGATAAGTCTGTAATTATTTAACCAAGAGTTTTGATGGAAAGACCAAGAGATCTGGTTTTTTTCCTTCTCATTTCCTGTTTCTGGGAGGCTAGAAATGTTGAAAGAATACAACTGCATAGACATGAAAAAATGTTTGCATGGGGGGGCTAATTAAGTTGTTGACTTCTTTATTTGTAATAAAAAATATGAATTGGTTACATTCATGTGTTATTAAAACAAGCTAACCTCCACCAACCTCCTGGTTATAGCCAATTCAAAATGGGTCAGAAAGTGTAGATTAAAACTGTGATCATTAAAAATTGCAACCAAGAAACAATGCCCGTAGACAATCACACATCAAAACCACAATTTCTCATTGGCACAGCATCACTTTGGTTACTTCTGGAGCTGGGAGCTATAACAGCTTTGTTTTTTCATTACCATTTTACCAGGCTAGTAATTTCCAAGGTCACTCGAAACTGAACTGCAGGGAACAATCCATTATTGGCAGAAAGCTTGACTGTGTGACCCCAGAGGTCCTTCCCCACCTCCAACTTCGATTATTGTATCAGATTTTTGTTGAAGCAATGCTCAGTCAACCATTTTAAATTTAAAATAATGAAGGTTTAAAAGCATCCAGGTGGCTATGGAGATTCTTTCTGCAGATGGAGAGATTTTACAGGGCTGATTGACCTGCATTTTCTCTGGTTTTACTCCATGGCCTGATGTTGCATGATTTCAGAGTGGTTACTTAGAGTTCACTTTGATGTGATTGTGAGGGAGGAGCAGGTGCTAAGCCAGCATTAGAGAAAGACCTATTAAACATCACATCTGAAGCTTCAAAAGCCTTTTGTTTTAAGCACTGAACAACTACCAAGCAACATATGATACCATCAGGAGGACCATGCAAAATCCATCTGCACACTGAATATTTACACATGCCCTGATCATCTGCTAATGAACACATGTGGTATCAGCCCATGTACTGTGATGTGGTTTAACAAGCCAGGAAATTTACACATCCTCTCTCTATATATTAGCCAACCAAAAAGAGGAAGCTGGTACCACTTCTGGAATTCCCCTGTCCAGCATTACCATCTGAAAACCTCAAATTTGTTAATCAGTGGCTTCCTAAATTTGATTGAGATTGAACAGAGCTACCAAACAACTTTACTAACCTCATCTAGGAAAAATGTGAAAAAGATATTGTATAGACTTTTCAGGAGATTGGAAAAAAGGTGGAAAAGGACAATGGTCTACAAGGTCAAATTTCTGCCTGGGAGGTTATATTCCTCTATGACAAACTGAGGGGAATTCTGTGGAGAAAGTCACTCTGCGTTGACCAACATTAAAAGAAGTAAAATGTTCAAAACAAAATGTTCAGACAGGAAGAGAGAGCCCATAGAAGATGGTTTTGGGTTGAGGGTTTCAGGGTTTTGTTTTGTTATTTTCCCTAAACACAGGCATAGAGCATCAAACAAGACAGAAAATTATCTTTACAACTCTGAAGTGGTGTAGGTCCTAATGGTTTACACCTGGAAACAATTATGGTAACAAACCTCTCTCTTTATATATATGTATAAAACCTAATTAATAATTTCTCTTCTTTCAGGACATAAGGTAAAATGTAACAGTCTTGGCAGTTTAAAGATGTTGCTCTAAGTACACAGAAGAACTCAAATATTGGTTTACTTCAGCCCCCTTGAAGGTTCTCTAGGCTTTCCAAGATCAGATGCACCCAAACATTTGGCATTAGTGCCATCATTCTTACTGGTCAAATACAAAGCAACAGAAGATACTAGAAAGAGCATATCCCATTCTACAATGCAGGCATAACCATTTCTAAGGAGATTTCTTTCTTAATGGTTTCAATAAATTTCCAAAGTGCTTTAAAAATAGTAAATATACTTCAGTCAAGAAAAAGATCACAATTAGGTACTATGTTTATCAATTAAAAAAAGAAAATATTTCGGAACTAGTCAAACAATATCAACATTAGATGACTAATAGTTATGGGTTGCAGTAGAAGTGGTGTATTTCACCCCAAACACTTCAGAAGGGAAGTAAAGAAAAAAAGAGAATGTTTTAAACTTTTCTGTTTCTTTTCTTTTCCATTCCATGCAGACAGTCTTCAATTTATGGACTGCATTTTTACTTTTCTCTTTTTCCTCTGTATGAACACACTGACTGAAAATAAATGCCTGTGTATCTGCCTCTTCTCTCACCTTTTGTACTGCTGACTTAATAGAAAATATAATTTGGATATCTGTAGATGTTCACATTTTGAAGTGATAAGCAGATCTTTTTGTATGGTTCTTGACATCCTCTAAGTTTAAAGCATATGTGGTATTTTGAAGCATATCTGGAAAATCTACTGTTGCTATTTTCCTGTCAAAAAAGTGAGAATTGATTCACTTGAAATAAATTTCAGGCTATTCCATCCTGATAAACTCTTCAAGATAGAAGGCACTGCTATTTCATTGACTTCTACCTGACAGCAACAAACACAAATATCAAGAATAAATAACTGCTTTAACCTGAACAAGGTTCATTAAGCCATATCCCATTTTTTCAAGGCAAAGATTTAAATGCTTGCTGCAGTTCCCATCCAAAGCCTTCTCTAGTTAATAAGACATAAATAGCCCTGAACTTGGCTTTGAGTCCTGAGAAGGAAGTGGGATCAAATTGATAGTGCTTCTAAACAGCATTTGCCAAGATATTCAGGGCTGCCTTAGGAGAGGGCAGTAGCTGCTAGTGTTCAAATTCTGTTCCCATGGAAGTCAATGGCTAAAACCCTATCTCACTTCAGTCAGGCCCTGAATTTACTCTGAGAGTTCAGTGGAGGTGAAAGAGAGAGACTGGTTTTGTGTCAATCAAGCCTGTCGATATTGTTGGAGTTCCCTCAGGAGATCAGCTTCTCATGCTCTGCTACTTTAGATGGACAGATTGTGCAGACAAACAGCACAGAACTGCCAAAAGGCTGTTAGTATCACCAAAAGCAACACTGGGACTTAAATAGCACAAAAACTTCTGAAGGAAGGAGAAGGGGTAACAGTGCCCCCTTCTCGAATCTGGCAGCCTCTAAGAAATGTTCCAGCTCAGGAAGGGAATTTCAATTAAATTGGAGAATTCAACAAAATAAAGCAAACTTCTAACTAATTCTGAGTACATAATTTCCGTATTCTTTCATTCATCGGAAGGCAGATACACTTGAGCTTCTACATGTGCAAAAATGTATATATTCATGAACATGTGCTTCATAAAGGAAGATGAAAGCTGTCATTTGCATTTCGTGAGTCTTTTTCATTATTTCAGGTGCTCTGAAACTTTTACTGTTTTAAGAGTTACTGAGAAAAGCTTGTTCCACACTGTCATAGAGCATCATCTGTCCAGCAATGGCAAGAATTACATATACAAAAAGCAGTAACAGGACATTTTTATGCATTTTAGCTGCTTTTACTATGAATATTTCTGAAGACAGAGTATTTTTCAGCATGTCAGGAAGAGTTTAATCTCTTCTTCTCATTTTTTGCAACAATGAAAGTAACAATTTCAGTAAAAACAGCCTAGCAACATGTGCATTGTGAACATTCATGTGGGTCTTTAGCCACCTCTATTTTGTTAATGTGAAGAAAAATAATTAGAAAGTCATTGGTATGACAATGAATGGTCAGTGCACAATCAATGATCTTTTTCAAAGTATGTTTTAATGAGAAAGTTGGATTAATTTCTTTTTCAGCCTTGGCAAATCCTTCTTCACAATAAAAAACTATGCACAGTAATAATTGACTTCACAATTAGACCAAGCATTCATACTGATCAAGCTTGGATAACTATTTTTATTCCTGCCTTCCAAATGTGAGGTATTTCGGTACCATTTTCGTGTGCAAATCACACAGAACATCTGACTGAAACTCCCATGTAAGAACCAACCTTTTTGTCTGTTACAGATCAAATATTTGTAATCTTTAGGAAAAACTTCACCTTATGGTAACATCAAAGCCATTTTTTAAGGAGACAATATTTCACAGGGAGACATGAAAGACACAAAACCTCTACAGCAAGGCAAGGCAGAGCAAGTTTAAGTTTTGATTCTATATCTGGGCTCAGATGGATGTACCCAGCAGGACTATGGTATTTACAGAGCCTGCAGAGCTTATTTACAAAATGAATTTTGCTGTTGTAAGCTTTGAAAATGTGGAAGTTCCAGGACCCCCATCAATAGAGTCACTCTGCTCCAGCGAGTCCACTGGCTTCTAGGAAAGTCCTGCCATGCAATACTTTTTCATTCCAAAGTCACAAATAAACAAAACTCAAACTTCAAGGAAGATTATAAAACAAAACCATAGCTATTCTGCTATTGGGAAATGAAGATGAAGAATTACAAAAGATGATATGTGACAGAAAAGGGCATCTAAGGACTGAGTAAGGAAACTTTAAGTTTTAGCTGAGTAAGGAAACCATAAGTAATGTGGCAAATAAGCACTTCATCCTATCCTGCATGGAATTGTTAAAGGACAGAGTAACAGATTTTGTCCCAGAAGTCCATGATACAGGACGTGATGTCACAGGAGAAATTCTAAGGTTTACAAGAGTTAGCTTTTAACAGAAGTTGAGCCATATACAGCATAGTTCATAGGATCATCAAATGTCCTGATTTGGAAGGGACCCACAAGGATCATCAAAGTCCAACTCCTGGTCCTGCACAGGAGCCCCAAGAATCTTCATCATAAATCTAAGAGTGTTGTCCAAATGCTTCTTGAACTCTGTCAGACTGATGCTGTGCTCACTTCCCTGGGGAGCCTGCTCCAGTGCCCAACCACCCTTGAGGTGGGAAATCTTTTCCTAATACTCCCCTGACTGAGCTTTGGGCCATTGCCTTGGGTTGTGTCACCACAGAGGAGAGCTCAGTGTCTGCCCCTCCACATTCCTTCATAGAGAAGTTGCAGACTGCAATGAGGTTTCCCCTCAGTCTCCTCTTCTCCAGGCTGAACAGACAAACTGCCCTCAGCCACTCCTCACATGGTTTCCCCTCAAGGCCCTTCTCCATCTTTGTAGATTTATCTATTATTTTAGTTAAATTTAACTACATGATATTAATTGGATTTGTACACAGGATTATGAAAACAAAACAATGAGCTGCCATTGCATTTTAATTTCTATAACACATCACACACTAAATATAGAAATTGGGGAACAGATAATAGAAAAAGACAGCAAAGTGAAAAAATATAGAGCAAACATCTATTTGGGTAAGCGAGAAAAAGACTGATTTTTGATAAACTGTATCACAGCTTAAGTAATTATCTCTTGTTCACCTCTTTTGTCTTAAGAAACGGGAAGCAATCCTTTCATCTTTTTGTATAATAATTATTTTAAAAGAGCAAGAACATGTTAGAAAAGAAAAATAAATCTCAGAGAGAAACAATGAGTCAAGCACAAAGTTAGGACTTCTATTCTGTGAAACAGAAATTACTTAGAGCAGGTGGAACAGGTAACCATAGGTGTATGTTGGAGAAACATCATGGCAGCTTGGAAGTGGGGTCCAGATCTTGTTGCAATCAATCTAAACACTCAAGCCACTACATGGAAAACTTCTGCTTAGTCATATTGTTGTGGAAATGTCCATAAATGTTTGTTAAAGTATACCAGAAAGTAGAGTTGCCTTTCTATACAAAACTGCAACATGCATTTTACAGCTTGTTTTTTTTTCTTTTTTTTCTGTTGTTGTTGTGTTTTTTTTTTTTTTTTTTTTTTTTTTTTTTTTTTTTTTTTTTTTTTTTTTTTTTTTTTTTTTTTTTTTTTTTTTTTTTTTTTTTTTTTTTTTTTTTTTTTTTTTTTTTTTTTTTTTTTTTTTTTTTTTTTTTTTTTTTTTTTTTTTTTTTTTTTTTTTTTTTTTTTTTTTTTTTTTTTTTTTTTTTTTTTTTTTTTTTTTTTTTTTTTTTTTTTTTTTTTTTTTTTTTTTTTTTTTTTTTTTTTTTTTTTTTTTTTTTTTTTTTTTTTTTTTTTTTTTTTTTTTTTTTTTTTTTTTTTTTTTTTTTTTTTTTTTTTTTTTTTTTTTTTTTTTTTTTTTTTTTTTTTTTTTTTTTTTTTTTTTTTTTTTTTTTTTTTTTTTTTTTTTTTTTTTTTTTTTTTTTTTTTTTTTTTTTTTTTTTTTTTTTTTTTTTTTTTTTTTTTTTTTTTTTTTTTTTTTTTTTTTTTTTTTTTTTTTTTTTTTTTTTTTTTTTTTTTTTTTTTTTTTTTTTTTTTTTTTTTTTTTTTTTTTTTTTTTTTTTTTTTTTTTTTTTTTTTTTTTTTTTTTGGTTTGTTTTTTTTTGTTGTTTGTTTTTGTTTTTGTTTTTGGTTTTTTTTGGGTTTTTTTTCCTAAAGCTATTTTCCTTTTTAAATTTTCAACAGAAGTGTGGACTGGGGGTGCCTGATTCAGGCCTATTAATGTGCTCCATTCCAATCTGCTGATAAGGAGGAACTGTTGTAAAGGTTACAGAAACAGATGCTTCAATATGGTATGAAAAGTTAAATCAATCAAAATAGCAAAACTGAGATACACTATTAAAATCATGCTGAAATGTTGTAATAAGATCGTTTATTTTTATTTTACCAAACTCCCTTTCTCAAACAACACTAGTGCTGGTCTCTATTGGAGAAAATGAATGCATGGCAAGCAAATCCAGAACAGAATTAAGAATTTTATTAATTAACTTTATTAAGTATAAAATAATTATAAAATAGGCTGCACTTTAACACTGGATTCTGCCGTTATTTTAAACAGAAGCCCTGAATCAGAGCTCACAGAAATTAGAGATCCTCACTGAATCCAAAGCCACTCTACTGAATCCAAATTTATATCTGAGGTAAGCAGGAGCAAGAGCAGACTCAGGCCCATGAGCTTTGCCAGAGAAATCAGCTTCCTGAGACTTGATGATACAGCAGTTCTGCCCTATCAGAGGTCCCCAGCTGAAAAATACCAGCTGTACTTCATCCTTTGTACCCAGTGCTGTGACAGCTCTTCACAACCTTTAGCCACTGGGTGCAAAGGAAGTGGAAGGAGTGATTTATTTTGCAGTCTTAGAATTTCTCCAAGAGCCTTTCCAACAAAAGAGTAGCTCCTCTTACTGAATGGCTGTGAAACCAAACCAACTAAACGTGCTCATCAGTGTGCAGCAATCATTTCACACACCTCTGCTTAGACCCAGCCTTTTTTCCTGTAACTTTTGCACAGGATCTGTTACAAACTGAAATTTAGGGCACATTCTATTAACATGCCAATTCTCCTTGCAAAACATGGAATTCAGCTGGGTTAATATCTCCTCCAAAAAACACTTTGATAGACATCCTTGGATTCATGCCTCACTGGAAAAGCCATGTACAAAAGAAGTGAGACAGTATCTTGTTCTGAAGAGGAGTATTTGTTACAAGTCATTGAAATCACTTCACATATTATCTGTAAGACAGATAATAAATAAGTATTGAACTGTTAATTTATGTCAAATAAGGAAAACCTCTCACTTGCTCAGTCATCAGTGAAAAGGCGAATGCTTAAGAAACCCACCCACCTTCCTCTATTTGAAGAATTTTTGTGTGGAACTTATGTGCCCCAACTTCCCGGTATTTCTATCTTATTAGAGTAACTAAGCAAGACAATGAAGAAAGAAGAGTCTATGAAGCATTTCTGGAAACTATGCAAATAATCTATAAAATAAAAATTTATGAAAAAGCAATGGTCTCCTATCAAGAGTTTCTTCCCACTGACAAGAGCTGATAGCTGTGAACCGTTTTTCAAAACAAACCAAACCAAACCACAAAAAATATTTTTTAAAATGCTTTTTATAGATTTTTGCAAATACTAATTATTGTCTGGGATTCTGACTTATATGGTTAAAAGTAAAAATTAAAAAAAAAGAAGGGTTGCTTGTACCATTTTTATGCTATTGACATACTGCATCAGATGCTCACTGGACTATATGTTAGGCAGAGTTGATTCCTCCAAATAATATGAAAAAATGCCTGTATTTAAAAAGAATTTCAAAACCTTTTGATGTTTTTCATTGCAAATTTCTAGACTATGCATGATTTGCCACACAGACTTCTGCTGTGTGTGTGACAAGGAACTAAGAGAGATCAGGCAAACAGTGTCCAACCCAAGATCCCAAGATCCAGGGAAGTTGATGAGAATATTTTCAATACCTCCAATAGGTTGGCTCCGAGCCTATGACTTGAAATGGAAGTAAATATGACAGCAGTTATACTGGAATATATCTTATAAACTTTGTTTTTCATGTTTTATTTGGTATTTAAACTTAAAGCTGCAATCCCTTCACATTAGCAACATGCAGAGATGGTGAAGACAATGGCTAGCCTCTCATCAGTTTGCAGGAAAAAAACAAGTTACACAGCAAGGTTCTGCTGCCTTACTGTGTTGCTCCTCATTTTAGAGAAGCATTAAAGCTGCAAATTCATTCACTGAGGCAGTGAACTAGAGGAGAGGTCTGAGTTGTATCACGTTTTTAAAGCACCCTGACTTTAGTGCTTGTGCATCATCCTGGTGCTCCTGAACCCACTGTGGCTGATGCAGCAGCTGTGGGGGGCCCAGGACTCCAATCTGCAGGCAGAACTGGCTGGGGAAACCTGACTCTCTAAATGTGAATCCAAATCCACTCTTTAAATCCCCCTCTGAGACTGCCCTGCAAGCATTTAGGAAGATTGTGCTTCATGTACCTTTTTCTCCTCTCCCATCTCATACGTTACTTGCGTTGGATGAAAATGGAGATCTTGTATTTCTTACTGTTCAATTATTAAGGAACAGCAACAGAGTCGGCTTCGTCTGAAAGGCTGAGCGATTTTTAAATGATCTCATGTACCGTAATTTATAATGGAAAATCAGGTACAAATAGTGTGAGATGCTTTCTAGTTCCTCTCTAATGGAAATAAAATGAATCCCTGGTAATGGGTGACCCTACTTGCTTCTGTGGTCACCCATTTTACTTTTTTAGTGTTCTCTTTAGTAGTCTCAGGAGAAAAGAACAAATGCAAAGCTTTTATCCAAAGCTGCTTCTCAAAACAATAGCTCTGTGCTTCTGCTATAAATCTATTTTTACTATTCTCAGAAACAAATATTATTGATCACAGAGACTTTGCTATTCCCACTGAGAAAAACTTACTTGTGCTGACAGTACAGAGATAAAATTATTAGAATTTATACAGTAGAAAGAATTAATTCTGGTTCTGTTCATAAAAGGTTATTTCATGTAGCTGTTTAAGCATTGCTCTAATATCTAGTATGGAATCTATTTATTTTAAATTTAATTTTATTATATTCTGTATTAGTTTTTACTTTGTATTTATTTAGATAAACCAGAACATCACCATCACACATTCCTCTGTATGACAGTGCTAGAACTAACACTAACACACAGAGAGACAAAACAACCTCTTCAAACATGTTTTCAATATAAACAAGGAAACCAGGACAAATGTGTCATGTCAATACAATGATTTCTTTCTACCAGCATAATGACAATATACATACACATTTATTCTTTTATAATTGAAGTTGAGTTTTGGGATTCCCTGCTTACACTCCAACACCTGTATATTATTTATGCCAAGGAGAGCTTATGCAACCCAGGGTTACACTGCACGAGGAGAAAAATGCTTCAGTTAAGACCATTAGCTTATTTAATTCACATGTATGTGTTTTAATAACACTTTTTTCTCCCTAGTTAAAGATACATTTTTAGTGTCTTTGTGAATGGCTACAACAATAAAAAAAGTGGCTATATATATAATGCTAACATTATTTGCAGTTCTACTCACAGCCTGTTAAAGAATAGCAGTAGAAAATATATACAATCAAAAAATATTTGGTTTGGGTAAAGATGCCCTGTGTGTGGTCAAGGTAGTATCATGACCTTCTTGATGTCAGAGTTGAAACAATCTATTCCTAAAAGCACTGATTACTGTGGATGCATGAAATATTCCTCTGTAAATGTAAAAATAACTTTTAACCAGCTATCAATCTGTTAAAAAGTTTAAAAATATCCAAAAATATTCGACCTTTTTTCTCAGACTGCCTAGTGAAATCCTTTTATTTAAATCAGTTCTAATTAACACACATTCTAATAACAACTGCTGGGTGCAGCAGCAAAAACTCCAACCACTGATTATCTAAAACATAGCTCAGCCATATAATTTTGCCATTAGTCTGAGAAAGAAGGAAAATCTGAAGGGAATTTTTTAAAAATGTATTGTCTTTCTTCCATTTTATTTTTCTGCATTCACTGAAAGTTATAAATGTGTATGCCCTAAAATGAGGGAGTTTGCAAGGAGCTAACAGATAGCATCACCAGCTTTCTCACTTCAATGAAGGAATAACTTTAAAAAGTGGATTTGACCCTGACTGTGACAAAACTAGGGCTAGGTATAGGTTCCAATGCAGAAGGCTGACTGATTCTTAAAGGCAAGAGTTCATTTTGCTGTGGTAGACAATAACCAAGCCACGCTAAACACCTTGGACAAAACAATCTGTGTCCCACAAAACCTCACTGTGTGTTCTCACCATCTTCTGTAAATGGGCCCAAAGGGAGGAGGAGAATGCTTTGGAAACAAAACATAAACTAAACAAACCATAAAAACATAACTGGTACCCCTTACCCTTTTCTCCCCAGCAGAAGGGGAGAGCAGCAGCCCAGAACAAGGACTGCACACTGTACAGCACCCATGGGACACACCAGTGCCCCTTGCAGCTCCAGTCTGATGCACTGGCTGCTCCTCTTGCAAACTTCCAAGCCCTGAGTCTGAGAGACAGACTTTTGTGGGTAGTAACTGTGCTGAATGGCTACTGCCTGCCTCACCAAGTACCTGAAGGTAGGGAGCAGATGTGGCACAGGCACTTCTGTGCCAGAAAAGGAAGATAAGACCTTGGAAATAAAATGCTCAGTACCTCCCATTTCCTTGAAGGGCAAGAAGGCAGAAAGGCCCTGTAGCACACGACCACCTGGAGCTCCCTGCCAGGACATGGAGGCTTTGCACCAGCTTGAAGTAAGCCTCTGCCTTCAAGGCACAATTGTACCTGTGGTCTCCATGACAGAGATTTGCACAGTGGATTCACTGGGAATTTTCCACTAAGTCATCTATTTATGATGATACTTTATCCAAGGGAAAGACAAAAAAGTGAAATTGTAATATTTTCCCAAGACAATGGAAGATCTTACTCATACTTAGCTCTTTTCAAAATGTGTTGATGACACCAACACTAAATCTAATGCGCTATGACATAAGGAAAATTCTATCCCTTGCAGCTTAAAAATCTTTTATTATCATCTGAGACAATATCCTAGAATATTAAACAGATAACACTAAATCCTTCTGAAATTTTCAATTGCAGAGCTCTCAGCTGAGGGTAGACAAGGAAGCAAACTTACATATTAGAGACTGAGTGATAGACTAATCTTTAATGTTGTGATAGATTTCTCAGAGGTTTTATGAAGGTTGTACTAGATCCTACTTTACCATGCACCAAAAATTACAAAAAATAATAGGATTTCAATGCTAGATTGGCAAATAAAAAAATCAGCTCTCTAGTCCTTCATTTAAAGATCCTGGAATAATCAGAACAGGAGAGAGGCAAGCACAACGAGGAGGAATGGGTGGAAAGGAAAAAAAAGATATAGAAATATGCAAAGAAAAACACTTTAAGAAAATGAACAGGAAAATAGGAAAAGAAGGGAGAGGAATGTTTCTGAATTGCCCTTGAAAATGTTCTAGCTTCACAGAGAAGCAAATGCAATTCAAGTCATCCATATCTGGATGACAACAGGGGCCTTCACAAACACTTCACAAAGACTGCAGCAAAAAGAAAATTCTAACTGAATGGCTGCTTAAATGTCACTGCCTATAGCAAACAGAATGATACAAGTTTATAAAAGATGTAGTTTTATCTGAAAACAGAAAAGGAAGACCTGTTCTGTTGCATTGTGAGGAATCCACTAAGGCTGTGGATGGTCTCAGGGCAATTGCTTGGCATCAAATCACTCAAGAAGCTGGGGGAGACTACTGAGTCTCCTCTACAAAAAATACCAAGGCTCTTTTATCAAAGTCAATTCAAAAGGTTATCTCAAAACTCTACAGATGAGCCAACACTTACATGCCACAGAATCTGGAATTAGAGATGACTATGTGGAAGATGAATAAGCAAGGACCTCTCTTCCAGATAAATTACATCGTGACAAATAGTATTAGTTGCTTACACCAAAACTCATCATTATTTAAGGTTTTGTCCCCATTTGAGTGGAATCCTTCTTTGGTCTACAGGCACATGGTCTACAGCCATGCTGGCCATGCTGGCATGATGAGTCTGTGTGCCACTCTCTTCAAAGCAAGATTGCTGCTCTACAGCAGTATCAAAGTCTGGTCTGACAAAAGCCGTTTCCAGCTGATGTGAAACAGCAATTTTCTTCACAGCAAATTATTTCATGAATCAGCCAGCAGGGAGTGACAACATTCTGCTGCCAGTGACTAAGTGTATGACCTCTGGGTTGTAATTTCCACCAGCATAAGAAGAGTTCATTGCAAACACGAGTGTATTTTTCACTCTACTGTTAAGAGAGATGCTAATCTGGCTCTCGATTTCCTTTCTTTCTTCTTTTTTTTCTTTTTCTTTTTTCCTTTTTACCAGCTTTATTGCTTACAATGTAGTATTTCCCTGGAGACAGAGAACAAAGCCTAGAACAAGTTGCTAATAAAACTTGAAGATATGGTAGAGTAAGAATTAAAGGGCAACAACTGTTCTACTCTGAGAAGTGTGGCAGGCTTAGCAGAGACCTCATGGCTTTCTCCTGTCATGAAAAGGCAGGTTAGTACTGAACCTTAATACCTGGTGAGAGACAAGCAAACTGGAAGGAGAGGGGAAAAATCTTTTTGAGAATGCTTTCTGATACAGGACCACACCCAGAGGAAAAATCCCAGTCCTGAGCATGGTCAGAAGAGGAACGAGGAGTTTTAAATGAAGGGTGAGATAAAGACTATGAATATTGCCCAAATTGTTACATGTTCTCCAAATACTTCAGCTAGGATCTGCACACAGATAAAATTTCCAGCTAATGAACCACAACAGACTGTCAGTATTAATGCTACTGAATTAACACAACAGTAGAATACTGTACTGCCTTATGTGACTTGATTGTAACAATGAGCCATGGTAGAAAGTGCTTTTATACCCTTAATGGAATTGTTGAGGAGAGGAAAAATGGAACCCTAGATTTTATTCAGCATAGGGATCCCATTTGATTGTTGAGCCTAAAAGGACTAATGGTTAAAAGAGCTTCCATTAAGCCACATTTGTTATCCCTATGCAGTGCAGTTCTGCTTCTTGGGTTCTTACCAGTGGGGAGAACAAAGTCTCAGGCTCTAAGGCTCAGCTCCAAACTGAGAAGGACAAGCTTCTAATACTGATAACCAGTGACTCAGACTCTAGGGCAAGGGTGAAGGAAGCTGCATTGAATAGGGCAGCATGGACTTGTTGGTGGAGCAGGAGATGAAAAATGTAAGATTTTTTTTCTCCACCTCTATCTGAGGCACTCTGAGAACTGGACTACTTGGACATGTGCCATATGATTAATGTGGATCTATCAAACTGTGCATCCAGAGGGACAGAGTCATATGAGATTTCCTGGAAACCTGTTGGTTGGCTCCATGGTATATGCATGGGGTTTTTAACCAGCCTGAACAGAATGTATTACTTGGATTGAAACACAAACACATGTGATGCAATCACAGTGACCCAAGCCTCAGCCCAGCCTGTTTGCAGCAGGCTGCTTTTGCTAGTGGATAAGCAAAGATGCAAGCATATGTAAGCAAAAGCTTTTGCTTTAAGGGTGACTATGTGCCAAACCAGAATAACATTGTATGTTTGCTCCAGGAAGACTTGCTTTACAGTACCAGAAGAAAAATGTATTTATTTGAAGTGGTCAGCTTGGACCAAACTAGCTTGCTTTTATTATCAGTTTTTACTGTGTTTACATAGCATATCAAATGAACACATTATCAAATATCATAGCATATCAAATGAACAGAATTATTCCAGGTTTAATCCTGCATCTCTTATTCCTGCTTTGTAATACCCTTGTAGGAGAATCTTCTCACACAAATGTAACTATTCATATTTATATTATGCAACATGTTCTAGTGCAGCAGGATTAGGGTATGAGCATGCCCATGTAGTTCTCAAGCTGTGTCATGCCATGCTCCTTCAAGGTAACTTCTGCTGCCACTTTTTGCATACTAAATAAGGTGGGGGTTTTTATGGTGCTTATCACTGACTTGGTTTGCAAACACCTTACAGGCACTAATGATTTCATTCTCCCAGTAGGCAGTGAAGTATTTCCTTTGTTTCACAAAGGGATGAGATGCAGCATGGGGATAATGGAACTTGTCCAGTGTCACACAGTCACAGAGTACAGATCTCCTGAGTTTCTGTGCAGTATTTATCCACAAGTTAACCCTTCGCAAATAGTTTTGCTAAGCTATGGTATTTTCTCAGCCTCATTTCCCACTTCAGTCCATGCCAGGAAAAAATCTCTTTCACTGATCCAAGTTTGCAATGCCACCATCAGCTCACTAAAGTGTTTTATCAGAAGGCAGTCTGATCTACAGAGTTCATTCAAATTAAGCTTGTAATGATAATAAGGACTGGATGCAATTATAGACATACACATTTCTCTATATAGGTTTGTACATAACATATGGGCATATACATATCTATATTATCAGGAATCTATGGAAAGTTATCAAATACATCAGAACAGTCAAAGTGCAGTTATCTAAAGCTTCAAACAAACCTATTTATTCACTGCAATATTTATTTATTCCAGACTCACACTCCTATCTATATCCCTAGAGGGCAATGTCACCTAAGAGGTTGTGCTCACGTCCCTGTCATCTTCATGTGAAGTCAAAGATGATGCTATTGCAAAGACAGACAGAAGTAAATTTGTACTTAATAAAATTTTCTGTAATTAAATATAGACTTGTCCCTGTTTATACTCAAGAAGTTTTGAAGCCTGATTTCAAGAACAGCAAGGTACAGTTGATTATCCCAAATTTACTTACCCTCACAAACCTCTGGGATTTTCCTACTATGTCCCAATATCAAAAAGTGTAAGGCACAAGTAAAGACAAAATTCACTAGGGTCTTAGAGAACAGCATGCAGAAAACCAAATCACAAGAGAAACTTGAAGGGAAAACAGATAATTAACCTTCTTCCCTGCATTTACTGTCTTGCTGCTTCACAATGAATACTCTTTCTGCAAAGCCAAGTTTCCTGTTGGCAAGGTCTATGCCCAGGTCTCACTCCACATTTACCCTCAACATTGTTCAGCTTGCCATGCTATGGCTCTGCCAACACTGGTGGACACCATTTCAATGGTCTCCTCTTCCTGTGTGAAATGAAACCCCTCACTTCAGCAACAAGGTTGTACCTCTGAACAGAAAATTATATTTGGGAGGAAGTTTTCCAGCAAACCTTCTGACAGTCTTTTAAAATCAGAATAATGCCATATCATTGCTTTGTTGATGGATTTAGCAGCCTGGATTTGCTCTCTGAAATATAAAAATGAAGGCTTCTGTTGTTTGCTTCCTTTTTGTTTTAAATGATTGATAATTATTTCACAAATGTCTTCCCCTGACATTTGATTTGCTAGATAATACACAAACATACAGTTTCTAATGGGTTTTCTGGCCTTTTAACCTAATTTCTTTTCTCATTACTTTTCATTTTATTTCCAATTCCAATATAAAATCTGTTTTCCAGAAGATTTTTGCATGATCTGAAGCTTCCTCACTTTAATAACATACAGAATGATATTTTAAAACAGACAAAGCCACGATCAATGATAGCAGAGAACCAAAATCAACCAATATTTTAAATTTTTCTTTTTTGTGTTGAACTCCTTCACACACATTCTTTCCAAGAAGGTTCCAAAATTATGATGGAAATTAATAATAATTTTTTATATGTTAATCTTTAAAAAAATCTGCAACATGAAAACAGTTAAGTGAGGACGAAATAAGAGAGTTCAGCATAAGAACGTGTTTTTCTGTCAAGCTACTAGCTGGCATTGTTACTGTATTGCTAATTATTGATTAGGGAGATCACAGAAATAATCATTAAGAAATGAAAATTATGTATTTTATATCTTTATAACACAGAAGAGGATATAACTTCAGGGATATATATGAGTGTGCAAAAAAATAATGAAAAAATCTCAGTGTTAAGGGAAGAGAAGTAGTGAGTAAGAATTCCAGTACACTCACTAATTGCAGTGGCACTGACTAACAAAGTCCAGTAATTTATTTGCTATAACAGCATTTAGACTCTTTAGAACAAAGCAGGTTGTAGCAGCAATTTTTCTGAGTATATCTTTGGGATTGTACTAATTTACTCAAATTTTATCTAAATGAAGAATTACACTGCTTTTTTCAGTTTTCCTCAGCCAATATAAATCTGTTGAAGTCAGCGGGACCTTGTGATTATTGGTCTTACAGCACACCAGGTCCACCCACCACTCCATTCATAAATGTATGAAAATGCAGGTCATCTTTCTAAAGAAAGCTGCTTAAAAGTTTAAAGGACAATAGCCTTTTGTGTCCTTTGTTGGAATCCAATGTGACTAGGAGGGAGACATAACTTTTTTCTCAGTGAAGATTCTCAATATGCCATCTGTATATCATCCTTCTTTTACAAAGACCTACTGAGATTTCCTAGCACTGCATTAAACAAATTAAATGCATTTTTGTATTGCTATACTATTCAAAAGATTGCTCCCATGCTCTAAGACTCAGAACAGAAGAAGTCTTCTGAAAGAGGAGTCTAAAGAGAACACATCCAATCTGCTATTTAACCTATTTTTCCCATTCTAAAGATTCTTTTTTTTTTTCCTAGGTGTGGCTCTGGTTAGAAAGGATAACACAATAATGATCTCCAAGCAACAATACCTGTATTGTAAAATGGCAATTTATTCAGATGTCCTTTCCAGTGTAGCCAAAAGAAATAACCTGACATGCTAACAGACAGGCTTCTATTTAAACAAAACAAGAAAAAAACAGAAGTCCTTAAGAAATAGCCTCTAAAAAACATGGTTTTGACTCCTCTCCTTGAATTCCACTGACAAAAGTAATGAGTGAGGTGACAGGAAACCTGATATTAATTCTGCAAGTTCTAACTAGATGTGCAGGAGATTTAAGCTCAAGGAATTGAGCTCGAATGCAGAGCAAATAGGCAATTATTCTGAGCAGAAGAATTCTGTGCCTGATGATGACTTGCCTGTCTCCATTCTCTGGGGTGGGTTCTACAGAGACTGTAATCTTCTGTGTTGATGCCCATATTCCATCTTAATGCCTGATCCTGAGCGATGGGAAGCTGTAGGGATTCTTGCAAGATTCACTGTTAATAGGTTTAACTCAATTGCCGTGTCTGCCGGGATGTTTCATAAATACATAACCTATGCTATGTGATCGGAATAATTGACTAGGATCATGCAGAGCACACATCTCAACACAGCTCTAAAACTTTTGCCATCTTCTGCTTTAGCCACTCATCTTCTTGAAGTAATAAATGCTGGTAAGAGGACAGGGAGTGATTTCTCCTCCTTTGCATGCATTCATTTTGTGCACTCTCACAGCTCCTGCCTTTGCGGTCTGAGGTTCTGAAGGAAGCCAGATTTCAAGAAACAATTTTTTTGCCACATGCTGGGATGGCTACAGTTCTTCTCTATAGTCTGTATGGACCATTCTGCAGAATATATGCAAGTTATACTCAGAAACTGAAAATTCCTGTCAGAAGGAAATCTTCAGATTTGGAATGAAAAAGTTTTGAGAAAGAAAACCCTGCTGCCAATGTGCTTTTCAAGCAGCTTAAAATTTATCCAGCTGCTTTTTTTCCCATTATTAATCTTCTGCTTCTTGGTCTCCTCTTTCCCAAATGCAACATCTGCTATTTTTGTTAGCATATGACATGCAGGAGGTTTATTTGTCTGTAAGGCCTCTCCATACATAATGCAATTGCTATGGTTTCTGACCTATCTGAACTCTATCATTTGAAGTGGACTGCATTCATTTATATCAATGGACTTCCAGGACATGGATCTCAATGATCCACCAGTAGCAACATTCTCAGTATTTGCCTTTCTTGCATTATTGTATTAAACAAAAGGAGGAAAATGACATAGGGTCCACATCAAGGGAGGGTGCTTCAATTTACTGTGCCAGGTGTCTGACATGATTCAGGCATAGTGACATCATGCATGGCTCCTTCCTCTAAAACTGCTTTCTTTTATCCTACAGTCTTCCCAGTTCCTTCAAAACTAAGGAGGCATCCTGAATAAAATGTATATTCAGATATATCAGGACTATCACATGACATAAAGTGTTCCCACTCAGTCCATATGAGAGAATCTCAGGGGCTTATTCAGTCTGCTAATAACAATCTTGCTTCAAAATCACTACAATGCAATCTGCATTTCCAACCCCCTCAAAACACATGGCTAAAAACGATTTTCTGAAAGCTGAGTCTCATCAGATCTTCTCTGATAAGAGGTAATGTGGCTTTTCTGATGATCAACATGAACATGAGACCATTGGCCCCAGGAACTCCATAAGGTAAGGGTGACAAGCAGGAAGCCAGCAAAATTAATAGAGGAAAACCAGATTATTTCAGTTTTAAGACCAAACGACAACAGGTTGTGTTTGTTTTTAATAGACATGCCTAGTTAATTCCCTCCAATTAGTAGTTGTTGAAACTTTAGTTTGAATTAGAAAAAATTATATTACTAAGTAATTTAACAATGGTTATCACCACTTAAGTTTTTCAGATGTGCAATTATGCAAATCCACCAAGCACCATTCTGACTATATTTTCATTACTTGGCAAAAATTGCTGATTAAAGGAACGAATTTACATAATGTCATCTGCTATTTCATTTACTATTTGTATTTCAAAAATAATGTGTGTTCAAGGTAACCTACACAACAGTTCCACTATTCCTCACCTCCAATAATTGCCATTTTAATTTTTTCCTCCTTGTTTAGCAAGGATGCAAATACAGGACTGAGAATAAGCAAGGAATCAAGAATACAGTTTAGGATATTTTCCAGTACTGTTCTCATTTCCAAAGTACATTCTCTCTGAAATATGTATGCTTCATTTTAGAGACAGCCAGAACATAAATGCAGATCTAGATACAATAAAACTTCCCATTTCTGGCATATCATGAAAATGCATATATTTTACAAAACTCAAAGCATAAAACCAAAAATTGAGATATCCATCTCAATGCTCTCTTCTGACTCCCTCCTCCATTTCTCCTGAGTTAAGCATTTGAAGATTCTGGGCTCTTCAATAGTCTTTCATATGGCAATTTAACAAAACAATCCTTTATCCTTACAACCTTTCTCTACTGTATTTCATATCAGCTTTCACTGTGGATTCTTCTGATAAAATTGCTTACCAGTCCAGTTTTCCCTATTGTATTGACTGACTCCATATTTGGTGGCACTGTAATTTTCCATTACAACAATCAATGAGTCAAAAGTAAAAATCTTGATTAAAAATTTCTTCATGTTTCAATAACCCCAATTACACTCACAGAATAATGCAAAGAAAAACAAACAAACAAAAAACCCAACCCAACCCAACCCAACCCAAACCAAACCAAAAAAAGAAAAGAAAAGAAGAAAATAACCCTAAAGGCCTAAATGGACCATTTTATTGCTGTTATTCTATGGCATAGTGGGCTGAACATCCTGTCATCACCCTCACCATCATTATGGGCTTGAATTACTGGAACACAAGGTAGTTTATGGTGTTAGCTTCCCTACTGGGAACAAAGTGTTCACTGCTGAAGTACAAAACCAGAAAGAGAATACACGTAAGACAATATTTGGCATTGTTCTTTAAGCACAAATAATGTAACTCATCAATTTTCTGGTAGTCAATAGAGACTTCACAGAGTTTTTAGGATGGACCACCAGGAAAAGAACCATGATAGGGATTTTCATATGCTTCTACATTCTAGATACATGCAACACAAACTAAATTTTTTTTTTTTTAAAAAAAGCACATTTTACAGGAAAGATGGACTAAGAAAAAGGTATTAAAATCCAAATGAAAGTTAGTTCAAACTCACATTAAGGACCATTGAAATTTATGAGGTTTCATTGTTTGATCACAAAAAAGGAAATTTTTTGTGATTTTCATTCAGGAGAGAAATGCTAAGAAATCACATCCCTTTGGACAGAAAAACAAATACTTTGGAATAAAATACTGTACTTTTGTCTGGTTCCAAGTTTTCTGTTTGTTTTCAAATTTTCTGTCCTTGTTCTAAGTTCTCTTTGTTATTTCAACTTAAAAGTTTCCTTCTCATTTTTAAAGAGTAAAATATCATCACTTCTTTTAGAGGCTGGCAACTCTTCCTGAGTTCTGCAACTTGTGCCCTTGTCTAGAGATATTTAACTTAGACTTCAACTCCTCCTGCTTTGAGTGACAAAATGAAAATTAGATCAAAGTAGCTGGAGTTCAGCATTGTTGCTGTTGACACTTTTTTTGTGAATTCTTTCTCTTACCATTTTTCACCCAAGATAGTTCTTATACTTGTTCTCATTTTTTTCATAAAAACATTTCACTTTTATGTATCTGCAATTGTGCTGTACAGCTTTTGGATATGAAAACACCGACTCTGTGTTTTAAAGGACCATATACAATAAAAAAATTAAGTTATGAAACATTTTACAAAATATTTGTTCCATTCTTTTGGCACCTTGGGACTAACTTTAATTTTAAAGTTGAACAAAGAACTATTTGCTATTCCCTCTGGAAACAACTAAAGCAAAGTTAGTACACACATTCATTGCACACACTTACATCCCACACTTATATATCTGAACACCACCAAAATTCAGAATGATTCAGTAGTCAACAATACTTGTGTCACCTCTTTATAGAAAGAATTATAGAAATAAGAAAAGACTCAGTTATCCCTAAAAGTGGTGGTAGCAGAGTGTGCATGCTGCCTTGGAAAACACCAATATAATATCTACGCAACACAGAGTACACTCTAAATTAGGGTGGTAATGTAATGAGAAACACATAGAGCCTTTGAATAACATATTTGCACACAAATTAATTGAAAAGAACATGTATTCCATATAAACAGGTCTTTTATTTTGTTAACTCCTTTAAATTGACACATCTTACCACACTACAGCATGATTGCTATGTTTGTGAAGATATTAATACCAAAAAAGTCTGTGTAGGTGTTTATTTCTGCTTGTAGCATGTGTTTAAGAACTGCAAAAGAACAATGAGGCTAGATCCAAAATTCTTTGAAGCCTATACATTCAATGTTAGCATTAAAAACTCTGTTGAAAAATGAGGCTGAGATCTGCTATTGTCCTTCCCATTTTATGCCAAGCTGCTAAATACTATTTTGGTTTTCTGCTTAAATGACGAAAACTTGCATATGTTATAATAACCCTGAATATTCCTTTACTTCACCGTGTGTAAGAGGGGCAGCCCAGTATTTATGGATTTGACACTGGTAACTGGTACTACCTCCAGTACAGCAGCTGGTGAATCAATCACTGTTACCACAGTGGCACATTACAGCTCGGTCCAAGGTTTTTGTGTTCACAGCACAAAGTAAAGAAAGTCGATTACAGATAAACTACCAACTTCAAGCCAAGCATGCTGTGTTATCACATGTTTTATTACAACTTTTGATACCAGAGTATGCTCAGTGTGCTGATCTGCAAACTGCCTTTCTGAGGGAGGAGATGGGGGAGTCTCATCCCTCTGCCAAAATGAACTGTAAGAGAGTCATTACATCCAAGTCCATAATAAAAGAATGTGCAGTGCCATCCACAGTTCACGTAATTTTTTATATTTTACTGCATTCAGTATTTAGCTTTAACGTTGAACAAGTTACTTTTCTCTCTTGCTGACAGGTTAAGACCTTTACAAATCTCTTTTTAAGAGGCCTGGCAAAACCTACACTGCTCTTCCTCTTGCTCTGTTGAAGAGAAACACCCTTAAACCTTCAGCCCAATACTTACTGTAGACACAGTCAGAGCTCATTTTCTATGAAAGAGAATTCATGGGGGCAGCTTCTCAGGATGATTTCACTAAGCAACACCTAAAATGACAGAGATGGTGGCTATCTGCTTCTGCTGGAGTGTGCCTGAATAAAACAAACTCAGCAGGTTTTACTAGGGACAGCTGTTATATTTTTCTCCTAGCAATGTCATGTTTCCTATGAAGTTTATACACACACTTGCTGGGTAAAAACCCTGCTTAGAGTACGTGTCCTCCTGCCTGAGATGGGGAAAATACAGCACAAGGAACTGAGCATACACAGAGCAAATGGTAGAACCATACCACAAATGAAGAAACACTTTGACATCAGCCCTATGGTTTCTAAGCAAGATCCCCTCATGGTATTGAACTTCTACTCTTCTGAAGCAGTTGTTTCACCTTAAAACAGATAGAGGCATTACAGACCTCTACATGTGAACTGCTCCTCCTGACATTCCTCTATAATCAACTAAGAGATAAAAGAGCAGACCTGGGACTTGGGACATATAGCCAATTTCAAAAGAAGATGAAACATGAATTGAAAATGTCTATTTCCTTCCTCCTGTGAGAGGAGACCAAGTGATGTAGCAAGATGCAAGCTTCTACATCCAGCTTCTAGTGGCTAAATTCAGGCTTTTGTACTGGAAGATTAGAATTCCTATCCACAGAAGTGCTTACCAAAATGGAGTGAGGCTTGATCTTTTCTAATCTGACTAGCAATACTATAAAAATAACAATATATTCAATACACTGATCATGGTAAAAATATGCAGAAAAGATAAAAAAAAGGACAGTTAAATCATAAAATCAGCTAAGAAAGCAGACAGTAGTACTTTACATATGGAAGTTAGTGATTCTGATTAAGAAAAGCAAAATTTCTTGGCTGCTTGTTGATGACATGGCAGGAGTTGATGTCATTGATTTATATCAAAGCAAAGGGCAACTTATGCTGCAGTATTATGTCACTGCCCTACTGTAAACAGAATTCCTTCTCCAAAGCCAAAAGGAAAATGAACCTTGATCATATATATTAAATGTAAGTATGCACATGTGTTGGTGAGAGTGTGTATTTGTATCAGCTCTCTTTAATATCAACTGAAGCTGCTTATGCACAAGGACATTCTCTTTGTTTGTGTTATGTTAGTGTCAGATTAATTTATCCTTTAGCTTAACAGGTTTTATTTCTGAAAAGTGATGGACGAATGTGATCGAGAGGTCAGGCAGAAGGATTCTTTTCAGCTTTCTTTGTTGTGTAAAATGAAAAAGGGAACCTAATTATGAAGAATTTGATTAAGACTCCAGTCTCTGTCTCTTTTTGCCTTGTCTATGAAAAGTGTCCTTGCCATATAGATGAGTGAAAGAAAAAAATAATGACAAAAATTACCATCAGCCCATTTTCTCTACCTACACACTTGTATTTGATCCAAATCCTGGGCTCAGTTATTGTCTTCAGTCCCTTACTTCTCTAGCCATTCACTTACTTGCATATCACACCAGTCCAGCATAGCAGATGCTTTCATTAAGTATGCTGAGAAATGCTGGTCTGGCCTGGAATTCAGAAAGAAACTCAATTTAAAATCAAAATGAATTTAAATGTCTCTGGATATGACACTGTTGAGAGAGGCACTGCTGAATCTCTCAATTTATTCCACCAAGAACTTTCAGGTTAATATATATTAATGTATTTTTGGTAGGTCTGCAATTCAAGTTTGATTTGTTTCTCCTAGAAGTAATTTAATTTTAAATTCCAAAGTTGTAGACATTTAAAGAATGCTTAGGTTGTCTTAATCAGGTAAAACACCATATACAGGGATTAAAAGGAGCCAACAGCCTACAGTCTGTTTAGAGAAGTAGCCACTTGATAGCATTAAGGTGGGATAAAAAAAGAAAACAAACAAAAAAAATCCCTCTCAAAACTTCCAAATTTTTAGACCCAGCAGGCTTGATTCTGGTGTTTAACCAACACAACTAATTACCTTCAGCATAAGAATTGAGAGAGGAAAAAAGTTAAGAGAGCTCTTTCAGGCCGCATCTGAAGTAATGTATCCACTTCTGGGCTCCTGAGTACAAGAGAGATGGGAGCTCCTGGAGCAAGTCCAGCGGTGGGTAACAAAGAGGATTAAGAGAAGAGATGACTGAGAGGGGACCTCATCAATGTCCGACAGTATCTAAAGGGGGGGTGCCAAGAGGAAGGAGCCAGGCTCTTCTTGAGGGTGCCCAGCAATAGGACAAGAGGCAACAGCCAGAAACTGATGCACAGGAAGCTCCACTGGAATGTGAGGAAGAACTTCACTGTGCAGATAACCACACACTGGAACAGGCTGCCAGAGGGGTTGTGCAGTCTTCCTCACTGGAGATACTCCAGAACCATCTGGACACGATCCTGTACCATGTGGTGTAGGATGGCCCTGCTTGAGCAGGGAGGTTGGACCACGTGACCCACAATGGTCACTTCCAACCTGACCCATTCTGTGATTCTGTGATTCTGTAAAAGTTGTCTTCACACTCACAAGCCTACTCGGACTCTTCTTTGACTCAAAGATGCTGGAGAGGAAGCTGCAGCAAGCATTCCAGCTGTGGTAGGCAAAGGTTGTGAGTCAACAGCTCTGCTCCATGGAGGACAGGGTTCTTTTTCCTATTTTCCCAAAATCTGAAGTAGGAGAGACAGCTGTGCCCATCAGGACTCTTCTGTCATGTAGAGGGTCTCTGGCCTCCAGCTGCCAGAGGAGCCAATGGGAAAGTGTAACTGTGGGAGTGGAAGGAGGGGCTTAACCCTTACAACCCCCAGAAACAACCACCAAATGCAGAACACCCATCCCAGGAGCACTCCTGGGGAAAGGCTCAGCTGGGTTTTTTGAGGTTTGACTTGGGACACTTTTTTACAATGACATTGGAGAAGTAGACCACCTTCTGTGTCACCAAGGGAATGTCAGGTCTACTTATCCTGGGTTTTCTTATCTTCATGCAGCTGCCTTTCACAAGACTGGCCATTCATGTCATGGCAGTTCACGAATTTATGCACAACAGGCTCATATCAGTAAGAAAAAATGGCAGGTTTCTAAGTGGTCTATTTTTGTTTTTGCAATTTTATTTTTATCTGGAAAAGCTAAAAATCCTATTAAAATAGCTTGGCCCTCTTCCACTTTCTTTACTAATCAGACTGGCTAGCAAGTGACTTCTTGGTAGCTGAGAAATCCCTATCTTGCAGGCTTTACTAGTAACATCAATTAACACAGCAGGAAATATAAACATTTCTACCATGCAAGTGATTATTCCAAGGCAATCACATTCTGTTGGTCAGGGTGAATAACTCCCAGTACCTGAGCAAGTTTCTATTCTCCAGCACTGGAAATAAAAAGAATTGGAGAAATGGCTTTTTTTTTTTTTTTACTTTTGTCAAGAAAGAAAAGCTAAATTCTCAATGGAAAAAAAAAATCCCCAAACTGTATCTTTCAGAATGTGAAAATGTATGTGAGGTGCAATGTCTATTAGCTTCTATTTAGCGTCTTCCTCACACCAGGGAACATTATAATAAGAAGCAGCTGAGGAGAAATCAATGTTGGCCTCCATGGATGTTCTGTATTCATAGGGATGGCTCCTCTGATTGATTTGTTGGCAACATGAGATAAAAACAATTTAAATTAAAAAAAAAAAAAAAGAACTTAATGAGAGCTAAAGCTTATATGAGAGAAGTGTGAGTGACTAACACTAAAACAAGGAAAATATTTTTAACAGCTCTTCTAACCTTGCTTTATTAAAAATTTCAGCATGGACAAGGACAATGGAAGGAGAATGGCTTCTACCCTAAATTTGACCTCCTGAGATAAAATAATCAGGCCAAAACACTTGAGGCCTTGAAGAGTACGAGAGGACATATTTGGCTGAAATAATAACAGAGAACCATTTATTCTTTTCCAGTTTGCAAACTGGACAGCCCTATATTTATTGCTATTTTTTTATGCTTTATATGGAAGACATAATCTACTTGCTCTGTGCCAAAGCTAATCCTCCAAGATTCCACAAAGCACTAGTGGGACAATGCAAGAGTACACAGTAGCTTGTGGGTCAATCCAGCACCTGATACTACCTTCAGAATACAGTCCTCTCCCAAAGAAATACTTCTCATAACTACTAAAACACACACAAAAGGCCCCTTTCCTCTTCCACAGAAAATTTCAGACTGTACTATATACATGTATGCTTCATGGCCAAAGATGCCTATTTTAGTAAATGTTTAAACAGGGAGCCTCCACCTGAAGGCATCAGAGGGGGACCTGGAACATTCACAGAGGAATCAGATGAAGGAAGCTTGAAACATAAATTGCACTGCACTTAAATTCAGCTCAGTGCCACTCTCCATGTAAAAATCTACCTACATGTTCTGGGTGGGCAATGTTCTGATGCATATTTTCTTTCCAATCAGTATTGTGCATCTCTTATCTGCACCACAGGTCTCTGCTGTATATCCTGACAGTGCCTGGTGCATAGAAATCCTGTTGAGATCAATGAAACTTCTATGCATAGAAGGGGCAGGGAATGAGCAACAGAGATCCCCGAGGTAGATAAGTCTTTAAAATCAAGTTCATGGAAGGTGAGTTTGCCCTGTGTGACTGGTAGCAGATTTATTTCAGGTTTTATATAATTCACTGAAAGCCAAAGATAGGTCTGGGGTTTTACCTGTCATTACTTTTAAAGGAACATTGAATTAATTCTATTTAGAGGCAGATCATGCAGCTCTGTACACCGACCAACAAAGAGAAGTGACTATGACATCCAGCACAGACACAAAGTCAGTGTATAGATGCACTGAGGTGCAAAAATTCCAAATTGAGTGGGATTCTCGAGCCTAATGTATAGCTGTGCACTTAGTCTGAAGTGCTTTGGGCAGAAAAGAATCAAGATATAACACTTAGGCTTAACAGCAGAGCACTTACTCTTGTCTTTTGTCTCCTGGTGGTGGTTAAGTGGCAGAACAGAGTTGGTTATAATGCAAAGTGCTTTCATCCATGCAGGATTATGCCCCTCTCTCTTCCTCACAATTTCCATTTTTCTGCCTTCCCAGATCATGTATATTTTCCCAACACAAAACAGAATTATGGGAGAAACTGACCTCTCATAAGGATTACCATCACTGAGCCCATCCTAGTATTTCATCCAGACTTCCCAGGATCCCAGCTGCTGTAAAACAGAGCTAACTATGAAGGACACCAAGATTTTAGGACAACACCTGACAACACTACCAGAACACAGAGCAGAAAGTTTGCTTTGAAGATCATCTGTTTATGTGATTCACTTTGTCTCAAAGCTTTGCAGTTAGAGAAATATCTTTTTTCTTCATCTGTGTTAGTACATTCCAACGCAACATCACAGTCTCTGCAGCTCATCCCTTGTAACTCATCACTATAATCAAAATGTTAGCATGAATGACCCAGAAAGCATGCAATCACTCAGCATCGACACAAAACTACCTCTGCCAGGCCACGTGGGCTTACAAGGCACAAAAGAGCTTTTTGCTGTGAAGGACAGATATTTCAGCAAACACACTCTGCTAAACATCCACCTACAAAAGTTAAAGCTCTTCATCACACAGCTCTGATCATACAAGTATTCCCTAAGTAAAAAATAATATTCCTTTGTATTTTAATGTCTGCAGCACATTTCTATAAATTGTTAGCCCCTTTCACTGCAGTGTACAGCCACTCAGCTCTATATTTTTCCTTAATTTTATGATTTAGCATATTCCTTACATTTTTAAGAATGTTTTTTCTTTTTTTTTTAATAAAGGAATCTTCTCCCTCCAGAATGAGGAATCATTGCCTGTTCTGTGCATGATGAAGTACACAAGCTGCCATACACTACAGGGCCTCCTCTATTACCAATTCAGTTTCACCACAGTGAAACCAGTTTGCAACTGTTCCAGCAGTCCACTAAAATCCACGAGTTACTGACAAACTGCTGAAACTTAGAAAAAATACCAACCAATCAACTCAAATAAATGCATTGGCTTGTGCTGTATTTCTATCCCACCCAGGTTCATAGCACAGCAGCCAGCACTTCATCATTTGAGCATAAAATACATAAAAGGTGGAAACCTGGAACTTCTGTAGCACAGGGGATCCTTCCTTGGGTCAAACTCTGGAGTATTAGGAGATATTCCAAGAAAAATTTCAAGCCTCAAATCCTTTGTATAGAAAAATGCATGGTTGTACTCATAGCAGAGACAGCTTTCCTCACTTAGGGATGCTCACCTCAGCTGAGGCATGCCCATGAACTTGTGGTGGATACAAAAGGTGGTGGTATCTCCCATAATTTCCCACCCTGCATAGAGTGAGGAGTCATTAGATTTAAGAATACAATCATGGAATCATGGAATGGCCTGGGTTGGAAGACACCTTAAAGATCATCCAGATTCAACTCCCCTGCCATAGCCAGGGACACCTTTCAGTAGATCAGGCTGCTCAAAGCCCCATCCAGCCTGGCCTTGAACACTTAACTATTCAGCTGAGGATTCATCTGGTTATGACTGCTATGCAAACTTTGTGAGCTCAATTCCTGACTTTGGCAGCACAATTTATTTACATACAGATAATGAAAAATCAGCTAAAAATGTAATACAAACCAATAAATAATATACTCAGATATAGCTGTCTGTCACAAATGAAAACACACCAATATAAATCAGTGAAATATATTTTCAGCAGAAATGCTCCAAAAACATAGGGCCCAACCATTTACACTAAAATCAGTTCTCACTAATCCCAAGATCTATACTCTGTTTTGAGGGCCAGTCAGTGGAGATTAGGAGGATTACAAACATATGTTCTCGTCTCAAAATTAAGACCCAGGTATAGAAAGCTGGAGATCTGAGCTCTGTTTCTTTCTAGGCCTCAGAGATGCACTGCACAGGAAGAAGAGTCTTTGGAAGGTAAAGTCAACTCATCTGAGCAGGATGCTTTTCAGTGAAAAAGGTATTAAGAAGTCTAAAACATCACCTCAGTGTATCTTTCCTGGGGACACTGGGATGTTTCCCCATATACAGGAACTCAGTTAAGCTAAAATAACAGGTATTTGGAAAACACTACTTTGAATACTTCTGACAGAAACCAGATTTCTTAATCTGTTGAGAAGATCTGACATAGGAAAGAAGTGTGCTGTGCTGGCCCTAAATATGAACAACTTTGTATCCTGAGGCGTGACAAAAGAAAGGGGCAGCTACAGACATTCCTTGCCACTCTGTGCTGGCACCATCAGCTACCGAATCTATCAGCAGTAATTGAAAGATTTTCATAGTTTCACCCTGCAAAACCACTTAAATGAAGATTAGCTTTTTAAAAGTGTCCTGTCCCTTCTAACACCCATGTTGGCATTTAAGACTGAGCACTTTAAGGATCTGAAACACTAGATGTTTTATCTTTAATGAGCATCACAGAAGCTCGAACCATTAAAATCCATTCACCATTGATCACCTAGAAGAAGAGAATATCCTTCAAAGTCATTGAAAATTTTCAACATAAAGCATTGACTTCTTTTGCGCCGGCTTTGAAGATATCTAAAATGGAATTTCTTTACATTGTATGAACAAGATCTTCAACAATTTAGTGAGAGAAGCATGTGTGTATATTTGTTTTACTCCTTTTGCCAACCCTCTCCTCCAAACACATAACCAGGTCCAAAGGATGGTTAAATATGTAATGGGATGAGGCATAATGTGACAAGTTACTGAAAGATAAGAGGGCAAACACAGGTATTTAAACTTTTCTTCTAGCTTGTGACAGATAAAGCAAGTACCATTGTGTAGAACAGGCTTCATGTTACTTTAAATATCCTGTACAACTCCTATAAAGCTTTTGTGTAAAATCCTTCCCTGCATATATAGAAATGAATCATATCACATTATAGCTTGCTATGCATTCTTCCCTGAGCACACTATGCTTTAAATTGCAAAATCCATTTTTATTTTCTCTTTCATTTGTCACCTCACCACTGGAAGGAAGGTTTCCTGGAGCGTATTCCATTGCATGCCTGACAATATCAAGTCTGTCTTCGATATATTAGTATAAAAAATTGAGGATAAATGATTACATTTACATGAGGTCAATGAGCAAGTACAGGAGGCAGGAAGCCTACATGATTCATTGTATCTTCTGCTACAAAACTCCGAGACTTTTTGATGAGAATACAGATACAATAAGTAAGCACTTAGCAGAGAAATAACTCATTTTTTTAGTACTCTGCTAATTTTCAGATAATTTGGATAAATAAACCTGATATGAATATGCCTTTGTTATCTGTCATCTCACGATACAGCAATGTGCTACACAGTGTTAGCCTCTCCTTAATGTAGCTCAGCCACTTGGAGATGAGGCACTGATAGAATTTCTCTCTGATGCATTCTCCTTTTTAATTCTGAATTAGTACACCAGCCTAATCAATGTATACATTCACAACAGTCTTATTCAATAAAGCTTTAAAACAGGTGCAAATATCTTATAATGCTTTGTCATGCATGTGTTCTTGAAAAAAAAGGTAAAAAGAGTAACATACTTGTAAAACATGTATAAAGGCTGAGCATGCTCTGCAGGGCTGAAACACTTTTCAGAGGACTAAGGGAGAATCTGTAAATATTTAACATTGCTACAAGCAGAGGGATTAGCAGAGTAGAGCTCTTTGGTCAATACTTGCAGCATCATGTATTATTTCCAGTGGGCATGAACAGCAAAATGCTATTTATTGACTAAAGTATGCTACACATCATTGAAGTTTAATAAAGGGGGACATGAAATTCTCTCTTGATCAGGAGTAAGCCACTGACCTGACCGTAGCCTAATCAACCATTTCTTGCACTGCAGTAGCACTTGATGGTTCCCAGACTCATTTTTCTGGGAGCTTTCCAAGACATAGACAAATTCAGTCTCTGACATCAAGAGATTAAAGTATTAGATAGCTTAAGATTAAATTAAATAATGCTGGTGCAACAGAATGAATAGAAGTATGAGTAGTGAGAGAGCAAAAAGCATAAAATCACTTGGGTTCATAGACTAATTAGGACTTCAATTAGGAGTTCAGAATAAGAAACACTTTTGGTTTAGTTTTCTAGCTTATAAAAATAAGAAAGAGTTTTGGCAGCTTTTGTCCCACTTTCATTGTATGCAGTGCTCTGCAAGCCAAAAAGGAACAGCAAAATGAAGACAGCTGCCAGACATAAGACAGTTCTTGTTGGGGCAAACCAGAAATGACTCGATCAGACCAATGCCCCATCTGCCACAGACAGTGCTCCACATCAAATTCATGTAAGGAAAATTCCAGGAAGCAAACTGTAAACATCTGTGAAACAAATGCACAGTAAGAAAATATTATTTGCCCTGTCATCCTGAGTCTCTTAAAATATATTGCAGGATTCTCACTCATTAATCTCACTGGGATACATATGAAATTACCTAGCACTTCTTGGGAAACATCAACCTTTGAAACTAACTCTGCTCTTTTAAATTTCATGTGCTTCCAGTAGCTGAAATACCTTGAAACAAATGGTACAAAATCATCCTTAATGCAAAACCCTGCTGCACATACAACCACCCAGGAAAAGCACAAACAAGGAATTTCATGCCAGTCATTCCTAACACTAAGACCTTTTGAAGATAAATTACTGTAGTCCACCGTCCTCCAAGTCTGTTCCCAATCTCCACCTTTTCTGTTGCTGTAGCATGCAGTGTTTGTTGTATTTATGATAAAATCCCATAATAATACAAGTGCATTAGTCTGAAGTCCAGAAACATACCCCTACAGGGGCAACCCAGACAATAGATTTAGAGTCCACATGAAACACTTCTCCTCTTGATGCTGAACACGGATGAATTAATCTCACAACAGTCAGCACCTGAAAATTGTGCTTGCCTGCTACTGAAGAGACCAAACTCTCTCTCAGGTGCAAAGAGAGGCCTTCCAGCACACAAGAGCTCAGCTGCCTCCAGACCCATCACCTCCCAGGGCTGAGCTCATTTCCCATAGTTCATAACCTACATTCGACACTGCTGAATCTAAACCCATGCTGCTTATTTGGAACTAGGTAATCGGAATAAAATGAAATAACTCTTCCTCAGAAGGGAACCCTCTCAATTTTCCCTTCACAGCTGCACTTTCTGTTACTCAATTTCAAGGAAACCAAAGTGACTGAATACACCTGACTTTAATCTTTTTAAGGGGCTCGTATATGGCTTTCAATCTCTTCCTTGCTGACTGACATTGTGTCACATCCAGGAAGCAAAGAGACACTTCCCTTGTAAACTCCGAATAAACTTTTCCAGTAAGTGGTATTTCAACTCTTATTTCTAAGAAGGAAGAAGGTTATTCAAGTAGACAATTGCTACTTCTGAATTTCATTTAGCATATACCTCTCATGAGGTTTCTAAGTGATACATGTCAAAAGCTAAATGTGAAATTCCAACCACTTATCTAAAATGTCATTTATTGCCAAAGAAAGATTCTGGAAGATAAATCCTTAAATGACCATTTTATATTTTCTTCTTTTCAAATATGATCCTCCTTTCCCTGACAAAGCATTTTGAGTCCTCTTATGCAGTTATAAGCTTTTCTTAAGGTTCTCCGAGTGTTATGACAACATTTTATGATTGCTTTTAACAATCACACATAATCCTAAACACCTATGAGGGATTTCAGAGAACAAATTTCAGCAGCCACTGAAATAAGAAGTCACCAACTTCAAAAGGTCGCCACCTCAAGCTACCAGACTGACTTGTTTTCTGCATCTGTTTTAAAGGTACAATAACTCCACAATGCTAAAATAAACGAAACCAAATCAAATGGTGAGATGGTTGAAAATACTGACAGAGGAAAATAAATTATGAACTGAAGAGAAATGATGAACAGAATAAAAATGAAAATCCTTTTCAGCACTCCAGCCAGCCCACAAGAACTCCTTAGGGTATCTGATGGGTATTTTCTTGGCTGATAGCAGGACTGATGCACAGAATATATTGTGGACATAAATTATGCGAAGTGATGAAAAGAGGGTGAAGAGAAGAGGGTATATGCACTTAAACAAAGACATCAGGAGTAAGTGAAAATATCCTGTAGGAAATTTCTAAAGACACCAAAGAGGTGAGTCAGAGAGACTCAGAGAGGCAAATGACAGTATCTGCTGAGGTAGGTGGCTAAAAGCAGTCCATAGGTATACATTCAATAGACCAAAAAATTGAAGGAACAGTCATGTTGATGAACCTCCTTGCCATGAAACTTTCCCCCACCTTTTTTCCTTTATAAATATGAATTGTGTACATAAATGTGCATAAGGAATTTTAATGAGATGTACACTTTAAATGTATTAAAATGAATTATGCAGAAAAGCAGTAGGAGAGCAACAGATGTACAGATTCAAGGGTGACATGCTTAGTTTCACTTGATGAATGTTTGTTTTGTTGCTTTGAAAAATTAATGTAATGAAATATTTAAAGTGAACAAGGAACTTTAAAATTAACTTGGGGGATGGATTACTTCCTTACAAGGACAAGGTTTTATTAAGGAAAATATGCTGTTAGCATTCGAATCAGGACTCTATGAACAACCATTAAAATAAGCTAGATATTTTAGGAATGCCTTACAGTGTGTTTTCAAACCATGGTATAACAACTCTTATGGACCATGAGACCAGAGAACAAAAACTTCACAGCAAAAATACAGGTGGTGTTTTCAATTTAAGAGGTGGTGACATAATAACCTTTAAAAATGTTTACAGGCTGATAGAAGACCAAGGCTATCCACTGCTCCAAAAAAACTCTGGACCAATGCTTTTACTTATACTAAATAGAGACAGTAATAATTCTAGAAACTCCATTAACATTTAACTGTCTTCCTTCCGTATAATTAACCATATGAGGGAATTAGAAAATCATGAGAATTCCCTCCATCCTATATTTCTGTTATTAACAGTGTCGGTTGTGTTGTCTAGAGTATGATTTTTTGAAGTTTATGTTAAGCAGTGAAACTTTCAGTGGTCTTTAGGTTTGAAAACCAGGTTGATATTTAAATTCAGGTAACTACACCCAAAAGGACACCCGAAAATCAGACAACAGATTCTCTGCCTAGGCTCTTCACATTTCACTGGCAACAGCTATGAGGGGATCACATATGTCTGCCTGAACCCTCAGTGCAGTCTGTACAGCATACTGAGAAAAAGCAAGTACCAAGCTTTTGATTTCTGAGCCCAAAGTCAAATCCCAGAATTGTAAATCAGAGTTAGGCTGTAATGCCCACTGGAAAGTGATTGTGAATGAAGCAACAAATTGGAATTGTTAATTTTGCCAATGGCACTTCAGGGAATCAGAAAATTTTTAGTTTTTTTCAAAGAAAAGCATGTTCTTGAGAATATCCACCCTTCTCCTCCATGAGAAAATTGTTCGTGAGGCAAGTAAGGAGAACAAAGGAGGTTATGATGACATAACTTGCATGCCAAGCCTTTGAAATGATAGCCTCATGAGAAATAACATGAATCACAAGGATTCTTTGATTTTTCCTTTTTAAAATGAGACTCCAAAACCTCACATTGCCCAGTACTATGCTCTTTACCATTTAGAATGGCTGGTAGCCAAGAAAGACAAACTAACCACGTATGAATGATGCGTGTCAAGGTTGTTCTGCAAAAACAAAATAACTTTTTGTGGCTTAATAATGTTCCCTGACTCTAATCCATCTAAGAGGAGATTGCTACCGATAACAGCACCAGCAGCAATGGGAAACCTTCCGGGTAAAAACATCTAAATTGCGTAAGATGTGGAAATTGCATTATTTTTGTAACAAATTAACCTCAAGCCTTATCTGTATATAGACACCCTCCCTCTCCCCTGTATCTTGATCCCCTACATACAGGATCAACATATAGAACACATTTTCATGGTGGACTTTACCAAAATCTATTTTACTTTCATGAAAATTCAATTAAACAAGAGAGTGCAATTATCTGTTTACTGGCAAACAGGCAGCCCACATTAGTTCAGCTCTGCTTTGCTGAACTGTGTTCAACTGCTCAAAGCATTCATGTTTCATTATGAAATTTCATCAGACACCCCTGGCTCCAACACCATGGCACAGAAAATGGAATGCACAATGCCCACTGCTCTCCACATTTTGGCTGCAACTTAAAAGCTGACCATGTTCTCTATAGAAACTGTTCACAAGTATAGCAAAGGTTAGGATACCTTTATGCATATATGGTTTGTCTTATCCACATCTTATCCAGGATACTTCCCTTCTACCTTTTTTTAGCATTTAACATTGAAAATTAACTTTCATGGCTTTGCTTTTGCCTCACTTCAGTCATGATGCCCAAAAATCATCAGTATATATAGTATTTTATACTCTATTAACCACATGCAGCCTTACATCCTGGTGTAACTTCCCACCAGTGCACACAAAGCCACCCTGTCCCTGCACGGCTGAGCTGGCATCCACATGCTGATGGCACAAAATACATCAGACTGAATTGCCATTTAAACCTGAAACTCCTGATGGAGCCAGAAAAAGGCTTGATCCTGGGAAATGTTTCAAGTGAGCTGTCCCTCTTCCTGAAGCAGACAGATCTCAGATCTGAAATGTCACGCGCAATTACCCTAGAGTCTTTGACTCTGAATCTCCAAATAACTCCGGGCATTATGCAGGCTCTCCTGTTCTCCCAACAAATTCAGGACTTTATTTTAGTGAAATATAAAGATTTTTCTTTCAGAAGTAGTGGCTAAAATAGATCTATGACTTAGTAAAAGAAAAAAGAATATTACAACATTGATTCTTACAAGTAAGAAGAAGAATGGAAAATGTTAGGAAACAAATAGTAAGACTGCCTCAATATGGAGACCATCTAAAGATTTCCAGGCTGCTTTTTATTCAACCTGAGTTTGGGACTTTTCTAATTTAAACAAAATGTCTTTGTGATGGTGGACCAATAAACCACAGGCTTTTGGAATCAGGTTTATATTGTGATTCAATATTGTGTATTACTGTATCATGCTTGTGTTGTGATTTCCACATATTACTATATGAATCTTACAAATCAAAATTGCATGTAACATCAACTATCTTCAAAAACCTACGTTTTGCATTAAAACATTGAACAGTCCTGCTGCCTCAGCCCTCTTGAAGAGACCACAGTTTGTAGGCCAGGACTGGCAGTCACCAAGTTTTCTTAGTGCTACAAGGACGAGGATCTCGGTGAGTTCTGTGCCAGCAAGAGGGGTCTGTGTTTCTATGGGGCTCAGGAAGTAAGGTAGTGTGGCAGCTCATGATATCAAGAGGTTGCTTTGGTGGTCACGTGCAGGGGCAACCATCTCAATGACCATCAGAGCAAGTCTTTTGTTGCTCCATGTCTGCAAGGATACCTGGAGCAAGCAGGATTGAGGAAAGCAGGGGTGGCATGCCAAAGAGGCACTTCACTGGATCCTTTTCCTTGGCGAGGAAAAGCAACAGATTAAGAAAAGGGACAGCAGAGACAACATCTTTGTACAGAAGTCATCACCAGTGCTTGTGGGTGAACCTCACAAAGCAAAGTGATGGAAATGAGCCCAGGGAGGCTTCTGAGCTCATCAACATTCCCCATAGGTATATGTTTCCACCCTCACTGTGACCAAACAAGAGGGCTAGTCATATATGAGACGAAGGGATTAAGTTCACTGTGCAACACCAATGTGCTGGCCTGAGATGGGAGCAGAAAACCACTGACCAACAGCTCATCATCCTTGGAAGATGAGGTGGGCACAGGTGAGGTATGTGCTCATGAAGTTCAGTGAAGAACACACGGGCGATCACAGCCTTGTTAAGAAAGCTGATCTGAACTCAACACAAATGACACTCTCAAGGCAAAGAGCCCTTTGCTTTAGATAAACAGCACTATAAGTTGAGTGTGTGTGAGCACTAGCACCTGTTTGTGTACATGGAGTTCCTCAACTTAATCCAGAGCATGTGAGTGTCCTTCCTAACCATGGAGGAAATGTCCACAAATTTCAGGCTCATGTAAAGTATAACACATAGGCAGCTAATAAGAGAAACTTGGGGCAAAAAAAGTGATAGATTTGAGTTGGTTTTGAGCCACATGTTCCTGTGCAGTGACTGGGAATGTTCAGCACCATGATAGTGCAGCATTAGACTGGCCCTAGGAGTCATGTTTTCATTTGATTTTGTTGTTTAAAATGATTGCCATATCATGCTTGTGTTGTAGTTTCAGCCTATTGCTGCACTGCTCTTCTAAATCACAACCCCACATAATGTCAAGTATCTTAAAACAAATCTGGAACTCTTCCCGTGTGAAATATCTGAAGGAACCAGATCAGAGTATTGGACTCTGACAAGCAGAGTCTCAGGAGGAAAAACGGTCTTTTGCAGGCTGTTAAAATGATAGTACTTAGAATCTAGGGCTCAGAGATTCCAAACTTTCCCCTTTTTATTTTTGTACAGTGAAAATAATAATCATAATGAAGAATATAAATAGAGTAGATAGGAATCTTTTCTCTCAACCAAGCAGTAAGAGCCATGGGAAAGCAGTGATGATGCCACTAAGTGCTTACTCCCCAGTATCCTCTTCCTGCAGGCTCACAAGTCCAAAGACATTCTCAGACCTGTCATCTCACTGCACAAGGAAACAAGCAACCATTTAAAGGCAAATAAGGGTGAAAAAAAATTAGGAAAAAAAAAA
>VZRX01008075.1:146999-165348 GCA_013398075.1 Notiomystis cincta
AAAAAAAAAAAAAAAAAAAGGAAGTGAAGTCCTTTAACCAGGAAATTAAATCCAGGATTTAAGCATATTTCTAATTTTGGCAAAGGAGGAGATTGAGCATCCTAAAGACAGTCTTTTTGTCTGGAATAGAGCTTTGAGATTTCCAAACAGGCAACAAGTAGCAAAAAAATACACAGCAAAAAGAATGAAACTAAAGACAAATATTAACAGAAAAATCTATCAGGATGTCAAAGTCAAGGGGACTTGCTGAGAACTGGATGTTTCTGAGACTGACACAACTTTTAAAAGCTAGCACGGAAGAGGAGGAACTGTTTTAAGTTGATAGATGCTTTTGAGCTCTTAACAGGAGAAAACAGGAAATACCTAAGGAAATGTTATTTTGGTTTTGGCAGATACTAGGGACAGACCTTTAAAGTACCACAAGAGCAAAAGGATATCCTCTTGAAAGGAACACAAGTCCTTTTCTAAGAGCTAAGCTCAATTGCAGAAGCCCATAAAAATGAACTAAGGCAAGTGAATGTTAACATTCATGGCTCGATTCCCCATCCAACTCAGCTGAGATCTAATTCCAAAAGAAGTATTTCAGCACAAAAGCATATGCCAACAAATTCAAAGCAGTATGCAGAAGGAAGATTCAGGCAGCAGTGGTCTCAAAATCAGCACACAATGGTAAAATATCAGGAAACTTAATTCCTTAAAATGGATTACCTAGGAAAACAGATTTATAATCACTAAAACCAAAACAAAATCCATGAAACCCATCAAAATGAACACAATCTGACTTTAAGAAGAGTTAATGAGCTTGAACTAAGATGTAGGATTAAAAATCAGATTTCTTTTGAGCTCCATTAGTGAAAAAGTATATGAAAAAGCCATGCATTAATTATTCTTAATATTCTTAGCAGTCCAAACTTCCTGCATGATATCTTCTCCTTTTTGGTCTCACCTTCATTGCCAAAGAATGGCCAAATCTTTTTCTGAATATTCTGTGAGCTAATTCGTTTGTAAGATGGTAAAATATTAGGGACATTGAATGGAATAGAAATGGATATGCATATTGAACAAACAAAAATGTCCAAAGCATTCTGAGTATAAAAAGAACAGAACTGTTTTTACTGGAAGCAGATGTCAATATGCCTCTAAAGATTTGGCGATTCAGAGGAGTTCTTGGCTTGCTCAACCACTTCAGGTAAATTGATTTTGATCTACCCAAATGTTTTAACTTTCATTTGTCTTTAAGAGAAAGATAAAAACCAGTATTCAATACCTTGGCAGATGTTAGAAAATGAACTTTGCTCTGTCACCCAGATGCTCTTTTAATCTTTATATAGAAGGTTCAGATTCAGGAGACCACTGCTATTCAGGTTAAAAAAAAAATCAAGCATTTATTTAAAATCTGAGTAAGAGTTATTTAAGTATGTGCTAAGAAACCTTTCTCAAATAAGGTCATCAATGAGATTTCAGCCTATACCATATATATATATATATTTATATATTTATATACATGCACACAATCCTGAGAGAATGAGCCTTATTGGAAAATGGGCTTGTCAATAATTCTGGCATGACAGGTAGAAGCACAACTCGAATTTTCCTAGGCTGTTGGACTGTATCTTCATCTACAAAAAGCAACAATGCAAGGCATATTCAAGTCAGCAATGTATCAGAGCTCGAAAGCCCAAGCAAAAGGGATTTACCAACACAAGTAACNTTTATATATTTATATACATGCACACAATCCTGAGAGAATGAGCCTTATTGGAAAATGGGCTTGTCAATAATTCTGGCATGACAGGTAGAAGCACAACTCGAATTTTCCTAGGCTGTTGGACTGTATCTTCATCTACAAAAAGCAACAATGCAAGGCATATTCAAGTCAGCAATGTATCAGAGCTCGAAAGCCCAAGCAAAAGGGATTTACCAACACAAGTAACTGTCATATGGATTTAGCTCCAATGACACAAGCTTGTTATCCAAAGAGGTTATCAGAAAACAGGGGGTTTCTGCTGTCTCATCTGTCACATCAAGCAATTTTGATTCTGCATTGAGAAAAGGACACTACAGACAGGCTCTAGGTCAAAGTCATTGGTGCCCAGTCTGCCTACCAAAAGTGGAAGAATCTGTGCTGTGTCATCATCCAGCAAAACCGTTCCTTCAGGAGAGGATAAGTGACAAGATGCAGACGGTGTCTGATCTACTGCTGCAGGCACAGGACATGGAGATGCAGGATTGTATTTACAAGAACTTCAGTGCAGCTGAGGCTGCTCAAAACCCATGGAGGAGACTTTTGAAATGCTGGCATAAAAGAGACAGTGACAGCAAGGCAATGCTAGCTGTGGGGAAGGCACACTGCACTAAGCCTGCTGGGAACAGGAGAGAGTGATGGACAACCACCTTATTAATTGAGATATTCTCTGCAAGGTGTAAGGAAAGTGAGATGCAAGTCAGATGCTTCCCAACTAGTTGCTTGTACTGGTTAAGCTGGTTCTTACCAACAAAGTAGCAGTTAAAGAAACACTAAAAAAAATTACAAAATGTGGATTAAACCAAAGACCAAACACACCATATTCCTAACAGCTGAACTCTCTCACAAGTTTTCAAAGGTCTCTGCTCATAGGTGGAGTTGGACTGACATCCCAATGAACTCAGCATCCTGTCTTTCCCTGCCTAATCTTTCCCTGCCACACCCCTCAGTACATAATGATGCTGTACATAAACCGTCGATAGACCCCAGTCTGGAATCCATCAGCTGCCTTAGATAACCGAGTTACTTTGATTCCTTAACTAGTGTTTGTAAGTTCTGACAGCCACACTTAGTTTTATTAAATGTACTTGTGCTGGCTGAAGCCTTTCCCAATACCTCCTTAGGGCACTATTACAGGTTTCAGATTGAGACTGGACTGCTTGGGAATCATTGTGTTCCTGGAAAATGGGCTAATTACAATGGCAATCTTGCACAGCAGTTACCACTAGTCTCTGCCTATATTGTTTTTTTCCCTGCAAAAGGTTAGAAGCATGAAAATAAATAGAATTAATTCTGTGTTTGTTTTTAGAAGATATGCAGCAATCAGGCAGAAACGTTTTCATGTTCACTGCTAGGTACAGGATCTGATGCATGAGAAATGGTAATGAGATAACAAATTAGCCATTGATTCAGACACATCAGTGATGACTGAAAGCCATTATGTGGTGACTGCTCTTTTCTGGGGGTCTGTTTGAAGTGTGTTGGTGGTCCTCATGTATTTCCTAGGAGAAGAACATCTGTTGAACAAAAACCACTATCAAAATCAATATAATTAGCATCTTTTTGAAACTCTCAACTTAAAGGAAGGGTGGATCTTTTTCCTGATCCTGAGTTGATCTTTCTTGTCTGACAAATAGAAGCTTTCAGCTTCCAAGTTGTTTTTGTTGGCTGAAGAAACAGTTTTATTTCCCAGGTCTGACAGTCTGGCTCTATCTATTAATTTTCATACACTTGGTTATATTAATGTTGATTAATGGTCAATAGTTTCAATTAAGCCTAAAAGACTTCAATACTTAAGTAGCCCTGCAAATTAATGGGACTGACATACCTATCCCTCAAACTAATTAAAAAATGCCCAAAATGTTAAATTACCAACAGATATCAGAGGAGTAATATGGAACTCACAGAATAAGCCTCCTTTATGTCACTACTCTGGCATTCAGAAAAACCTTCTGGAATCAATGATCACACAAAATGATCAGAACAGCAGAACCCTGATTCAGACCAGCCCTTACCTACATTTTTAGGGGTGCTGAATACTTTTTACTCTTCCAAAGCCAGCAAACTGTCTTTGAGGAGAAAAAGAAAAAGTTTAAAATTAGATTTAAGGCACACCCTTATCCCAGTATCTTCAATATTTTCCACCTTCAACTATTATTTCCCACTATATCTCTTATTTTCTTAGCACTGAAATTACATCTCACTTTTGATGCAGCTCCTAGTATACAATGCTGTACCAGCAGTCTGGGTCATGGGATATACAAAAGGACTATTGAGTTGAAATTACAGGCAGGCAAAACTTGTAGAAATGAAAAAACTTCCTACTAATACCTTATTCACAAAAAAAAAAAATGCATTTAAGCTTTTTAATGACTATTTCTTCTTACATTATATGCAGTATGTTGAAGTAAAGATAACTCCTATGGAAAAGGAACTGCTCAAGCTAAACTTGTATCCACCAGACACCTGTTGGAATTAGAGCCTCCTAAGGCAAAGGCACATTTCTTTGTGCTACTGCTCACATTCAAGAAGAATGAGCTCTGCTTTTAAAAATCCAGCTCGCTTTTCCCTGGTTTCTATTAGAGTCATCCTTGAGGCTAAACTGAAATAAGACAAATTAGAGATGAAAATAACCAATGACATCAACTCCTACATCAGTGAAATGCAGGCTCTCACAATATATTTACTCCTATGCTACCAGGCCTCTTTTGAAAATTCCAAGTCCTGAGGTTTTCATTACACTGTAAAGTAACATCCAGCTGATGAAGAGTTTCTTTGAAGGGCAGGTGCTCATTCATGGTGCTGTTACCATGGGTAAGGTTGGAAGGGGAAATCCAGACAAGAATACAGTTAGGAACCTGCTGGGTCATATTTTCTTAATACTTATTTCAAATTTTTTATAGTATAAGCTCTGAACTAAAATACTTCACATATGGTCACAAAGTTACAGTATTTACTGAAAGGGAGAAGACAGAGAAGGAGAGGAAGAAGAGAGAAAGGGAAGAGGGGGGGGGAAAGAAAGGAAGAAAGAAAATGAAGAGGAAAAGGGAAAGAGAAGGAAAAAGAGGAAAAAAAGCTCAGAATCAGTGAATTCATTGTGCAATCAATTAGTAACCTAATTAAGAAAGATGCTGCTTGTATTTAGTAACACGTCACTGTAACTGAAGAGCTACCCATGATGACTGGAATATATATCTTTTTCATTGTTTTTTGGGGGGGATTTCTTTTGTCATTAAAATTTGCATTTTTTGGAAAGTAAAAGTGTTACATGAAGTAACAATTATTAAACTTGGTGTTTGAAAGGTATTTTTTTCCTACCATATCTGTGCAATCTAAAAGTTAAATTACTCCTTTGCCCTTTTTCTCTCATGTTTTGGTTTCTTTGCTGAACACCAGCAATTCCAAAAATACTATATACTGAAAGATTATATACTGGGTGGTAGGGTAAAGGCTACATATAAAATGCTGCTTTAATGAGCTTTAACAAAAAGGACAAATGTAAAATCAGATATCCATCACCTTTCCCCTCCCTCTTGATGTCTCCTACATTGTAAAAGATAAATTGCAGGCACATCATAGACACTGAGGCAGCCCATGTAAAATGTAGGCTGCTTTGCCCTTCTTTCAAGTCCTTGTGATTGAACCTGGGAAAGACCTTTCTATGATCTTGTGATCAAATGCTGCCATTCAAACAAGAAAGGCTCAGAGAAATGGATAAGAAATGGGGCTTTTACAGCTGCTCAGGACTGCTGACCAGCATAAGGACATTGCTGCTGTGACAAACAAACAAAAAAAATCAAATAGAATCTTAGCCCCCTGCTTTCCCAGTGCTTTCAAGGCTGAATTGCTTTACTCTGTTTTCCAGTACCGTTTGAGGAGAAGGGGGAGAGGGAGACTTCAAGTCTCCTGGTATTCAAAACATATGGAAAAGGGAGAGAGAGGCTTCTGGTATTCAAAACATATGGACACTGCTATTGTGATACCACTCATCTCACTTTGTCAGGATGAATCTCAAAGGGAAACATCTTCACACACTACCTCAGACACTTCATGTCACTTCATGCTCAGGGGAAAGGCCTGCAGAGGAGTCCTCAACGCTTCTCTGGTGCCAGGGACAGTTTTACTTTTGGAGAGAGGGCAGGAGGGAGAGAGGGAGGGAGACAGTGTGGCAGAAAGGAAAGACTACAAAGGGAGGACAGGTCCTGTGTATTTTTCCCCTTATAAGTGTCTTACCTTCCCCTTGACACTCCCTTTCTCACTACAAAGCCCTTCCTAAAGGCATCAGTGCCAAATTTTTCCAAAATACTTAAGGACACACCAAGAATTTGCAGGATGACTTCTGGTCACATAAGTACTCAGAAGTTCGGATACATATCCTCTCTTTCCAGCTACCAAATTTTTAATATGCTCTGCCAGTGAAAATATCTTTGTAGAAAGCTCTCTGTACCAGCCCTGATGGGACAAACCCAGCTGAGAGTCTCCATGAAGAGCCTGCCACTCAAGGGTGCTTCAAGGCACCTCATCTGGATGTTTGTTGATTTACAGTGGCATTCCAAAACATGTGAAAATTCAATACTCCAATTTTATTGGGACATCTGAAAAGTCCATTCCCAAAGACCTCTATTTCTGGCTGAAATATGGATGCTCAAAGGAACGTGTCATATGAAAATATCTATTTGCACATTGTTAAGCTTCAATAAAACTTTTTTGTTCAGGTTAGTTGGAATTTACAGGGTAAATGTTCAGACTGAAACTTCTGACGTAAATTTCTCTACACTTTGAATTTAAAAGTGTTCAATGTGTAAGCAAGTGGAAAAGTGGGAGGGAGGGAGGAGGAAAGGAAGAATTTTCCTATGAAAGGCCTGAAAGGGAAATAATTTTCCTCAGTAAAAAAAACATAAGATCATGCAAACCCCTTTCTGGGTATTATTATTGATCATAACACACTGTGAGCTAAAGTGGTTAGTCTGTGCTCAGTCTTGCTCAAGTTGGCTTTTCAAATGACTTTTAAACTAGTTGGCTCAGGTGTGACAACACTATACTGCAGCAGTAGGGTCTGCAAAGCAGATGTACTCCATCATTTAAAGTGTCCTGAAGGGACTAATAAAGTAATGCAGGAGAGGAAGAAGCAGGAGGAGTTGTGCCACTGCTGGCCACAGCTGATGCAAAAGCAGAATTCCTCCCTGAAATCTGAATCATGTACAAATAACTTTACAATGTTCCACATTGTTTCACGCTCTGATTTGCATGTTTTTATTTATTTGCATTGCTTTGTTTTAAATTGCCAGCCCTTTAGACCTAAACAATCTGAAATTCAAGCTGTGAATCTTTCTGGCTCATAAATTTTGCCTGCCATAACACCTGCGCAACTCGTCTGTCTTGTCTTGGATTTTACAAGTGCATCCAAGGAACAGCACTGTCCCTGGACCAGAAACTTGTCGACACTTTTCCTGCTGATGTATGAGGCAAGACAGGAAAGAATTCAGTGCACACACTCTCAGCTGTGCTGGTTATGCAGCAGTAGCATACAGAAGGGACTTTTTTGTTCTTAAACAAATATATCCACCATTTCTCATAAAGGAAATGGATTTTCTGAATTAGAAGATTTACATAGTCACCCTTAACAGCAAAAAATGCCCATGAGTTAAAAGAAAAAAAAAAGTATATATTGAAATTAGTTTAGATAAACTGTGGCACAGTTCATTGCCACTAGATATTATGAATGAGAAAGGAATGCAGTTCTCTGTTTATGCTGTGGACTTTTAGAAATCTTAGGAAAGATATGATAGGTGCTACTGTGGAAGGAAGAGAAAAGGGATAATCTTTTCTCATTTATATGCCATATTTGCCATATTGTTCTCTAACTTTCATTCTTATAAACCAAGAGAAAGATTTTAATCCAAACTGCAGTAATGCTATTTCATACATCATGACCTGAATTATTGTGATATCACAAACAAACTGATTGTATGCATTTTTGTTACTTCTAGTTACAAAGTAATAAAAAAACCCCAACCCTGTAAAAGACTTTCTCCTTAATTATACAGCCAGATTACAAAACTCAGTATCTGATCATACAGCTTTCTAAAATACAAAAAGATAAGGCTCTTTTCCTGGGAACTTAAGACCAGTACAAGATCAAATGAAACACAACATAAATACATAGCAATTCAGATCTTTGAGACTGTCCCTATCATCAACAGTATATACTTATTTTATATATTTCTGGAAAAGCAGGCTTTAGATGATGTCAGCATTCTGTCTTCTCTCATGCAGCTTTCCTCATGAGCTCGAATTACATGGCTTAGCACTGATACACACCTCCTATTATCTTAAATACAAATTGGCTCAGCTCACATTGCTCCAAGAAATAAGTGCATGTCAGCTACTGGGGTTTACTGGATAAACAAATAATCTTGTATCTTCCTAACCAAAGGGAGTCTTTTTTGAAATAAATGGAAATTATATAAAGTCTTGAGTAGATAGGAATTTTTCTTTTCCACATTTTAGAAAAATATCCTTTACCTTTGAAGAATCTAAATATACAATATTTAAGATCCAAGAAACCTAGGAAATTGGAATGGATCTTTGCTTCATGACAATGGAAATATGTGCAATGAAACCAGAAGCACCTACAGCAATGTCAGCACAGCAAGGACAACTAAAGGTTACATAAAAGGAATTAGAAAGAAATAAAACCTGTCTTGTTTGGTGGTACAAAATGACACATTTCACATTTGAAATCCTCAAGAATGCCACGAAGCAAAACAAATATCATCAGATTTTAAAGGCTGTCTTTGAAAGGAAGGAAACTTTGAAAAGTCCAAGAAACACTTGATTTCACTTGGAGTCACAATCTATTGGAAATCTATTGCTGAAGAGATGGTACATGTTGGATCAATTACAAATGATGTCTGACCAAGTACCAGAAGGAGGGCAAAGCCAGGAGCCTGTGCTGGTGCTGTGTGACAGCTGTGGGTCTAAAAGGGAGAGCAAAACATGGAGCACTGGTGAGCTTTTGGCCACACTGCAGAAGCCTGCACGAGCCACAAATCAAAGTCACTGAGATCTAAACAGGGAACTGCTTTCTAAGCAAGAGCTTTCATATTTTCCACTAACTCAGTACCCATTCTGTAGTTTCTTGCTTAGAAAGTCCATCTTTATGACCATCTTCTGCAAAGCCAACTCTGTGATGTCTAAAAAATGAAACTCTATTTCCCTAGGAACATCCTCTCCTGAGAGCTGCACATAACCACCCAGGCACTTCTTAACATCCAACATGACCCAGGAAATAGGTCCACAGAGCCCATGGAAGGGTTTGTCACAGAGACCTGAGCTTGGGATGGCACCTGCACATTGCTGAGGGCAGGGGAAGCTCACGGGGTCCAAAGCAGGATAAGGCTTACAGAGGGCTCATGGTCATCACCAAGACTCAAGCAGGAGTTAAAGATTTTATCTGTTTGTCAAAGATGAAGACACTGAAAGCAGATGAAACCAACAGAAGTTGAAAGAATGATCAGAGGGTTTGTGATGTAAAAGAAATTTCTGCCTACCATGAGCTGAGCCTGTGTATTTATGGAGCACGGAAAGTGAAAGATAACAGCAATTCCATGAAAAATGACAGCCAGAAATTTGAAACAGGAAAAATAAATAGAAAATTTGTTAAACTGCTATTTTTTACGAAGGCCTTTACATGGATCATATTTTCTGATACAATAAGGAAGAATTTATATAGTGCAGTCAGCAGATAACAATGAAAAGTATTTACAAACCTGAATTCTTAGAATTTAGAAAATATATAAAACATTCAGATAGCATTAGTATCACACACATGAAAGGAACTGAGAATACATATGAGAGAATTTGGGGCTTTTTAATAAAGACAATTTTTGAGGAGGATAATAATATGTAAAAGATAACCTCCTTTTTAAACAAGCTTCACTGAGTATTACCAGTAGCAAACCTGGCAGAATCCCTTTTATTCTGAGTTCTCTATAGCAGTCAACAAATGTTTTAAGATATGTACAAATACCTGGTTTATAGTTTTAGATGCTGTTTTATCTAGTTTAAAATGTCAAAACCAGATGCATATAGACAAATTCCCCAAGAAGAAGTACTTGGAAGAGTTTTTCAGTGTTGTATGTATATAAACTAACAGACAATAAAATAAAAAGATATAGCACCAAGAGACAGGAGCTAAAAAGTTATCAAACAAAACATTTTAACTTCTTTCACTCAGAAAAACAATTTACAGCATCACTAATGACAAACCAGGTAGTATTTGTGCATCCACTAAGAGAAAAACAGTGGAAAATATTGTTAATATCCAGTTAACCCTTAACTGGAATAATGTTCCCTCGTCACCATTTTAGGCACAATACCCTAGAAAACATGTTGCTCTAAATAGAGTATTCCAAGTTCTAAGTCTACTTCTCTGAAGCAAGGGTTAACTATTTGAATTTACTCTCCACGGTGGAAGAACCTGAGAGACGTCCTAAGAGAAATATTAAAATTAAGGAGAGAGGCAGAAAATCTAAATTGACTTTGGTGAAATGAGTCCATAAAAATGCAAGATATGAGGTATTTGCAAATACACCAGTATTGCTGCAGATAATTTCTTTCTATTTAAGAGTTTTTACTCTAGTAAAAGTCAGTATCAAAATGACACAGTCACTTGTTACTTGTAAGGTTCTAAACCTACATAAGGATAATAATTATAATAATTCCCTTGTTTTACTTTTTGTCAGATATCTGTAATTAAATTAGCAATAAGAAAAGAAAGATTCCTGAACATGTAAATGTAGCATTCATGGGTCTCACTTGCTTTAAATTTTCTCTGAGATAGGAACTGGCCCAATGTCCTCTGAAAACTCTAAGTATCTACAAAGCAAATGAAATTTGGGAAGTATTATAACTATTAGAAAATGCTGTGAGGGAGCATAATGGACATATCAGCAGAAAATAATTGCTGCAATTGAGGCATGTTCCTGTGAAATTTCAAAGAGAAAATTAAGAAATTGTTAAATTTTTGCATTTATTCAGAAAGACAAAATGAAATTATCTAAAAACATCCAAGGATACTGGGACGTAAACAAAAATTCTGTAAATATCATACCCTAAACTTCCCCATCCAAACAGAAGCCAACTTGTTACTGAGAGATGAGCTAGGAAATTTTAATTGAATTCAGTGATTGCAAAATGTCATAGATTAGCAGGATTTTATATGAAGTCTCCTGTTCACCAGCAAAAATAGATGCAGTACAGAAAGACTAAGAGAGAGCTACCTTCATTATTAGTAGTGCTCTTCACATCTTGATGGAGATGTAGAGTGCTAGAGAATTAATTTGGACTATACAGGGCCTATACCATTAGTTTCACATGGGCCTGAATTCTCTATAGGATGAAAATATACCCAGTAGGCCCTCTAGGTCTATTTATCTCAGAAAAGCAGTGCTAATAAAGGAAAAACAAAAAAAATCCTCACAAATAAAACCCACTAAAATAATAATCACTCAAAGCTACTCAGAATATTTATGGAGTTGACATGGAATCTGCCAAGCATTGAGATTTTGCAGATTTCTGGAGACGACTGTGCTTTTTCAGTCTGAAAGAAATGCAAAGACATTAACTAATTATTTATGGGACAACCAATTATTTTGTACTGTAAATCTAAGACTGAACATCATGAAATGCTTATTAGTTGAGCAAGCAGGACAGTGGAGCAACTTCTTTTGGAATGGAATGAAGCCAAGGAGTTGAACAGAGAAGGCCACTTAATGAGAATGATTGACTAACACAGACACAGTGATGCTCAATTTACCTCAGTTTTCAACTGACTAGCAAAATGCTTCAAGAGACAGAAAATAACCTTTACATTGTGACTGGGCTGAAGCAGAGGGGTCAGGGGCTGCCCGTGCTCAGTTCTACAATTTTTAAGAAACAACAGACAGAGGCTGAAATTATAAAGTCAAAGAAGGATGGATGTGGTTTTGCTTTCAGAAGGCACAGAGTACAGAACCTCCAAAGTGCCCTGTGTGCCCTCCCTTCCTTGCAGTTGTAACACTTCTTTCCTGCTGCATTGTTGGCCTGGGCCAGCTTAGATGTGTGACTTGGCTAGACTCAAACATCCAGAAACACAGCAGTTACTCTCTTGTAACTTTTTCCAACTTATGGCAACAATAAAAAACACCCAGACCCAACAACAACAAAAATCAAATTGAAAACAAATCCAACTGCATTTACATCTCATTTGCCAAGAAAAAAACTAGTTGAAAAAGAGTGCTGTATTCAAAATTAATATTTGAGATATCTCTTTGTGAAGATGTAACTAAGTCATGGCCCATGCTTTATTCTGGGATGAAATCCAGAGCCATGGTGCCCAGTTCTTCTGATGGGCTGCTCAACATCACGTGAAATCTACCTATTCCAGACCTTCCATCATGACTTGGTAACCAGACAAAACTGCCCCTGCAACACATGAACACCTTATCCTCTAAACATGCTTATCTCACAAACATACATCCCACAGAAGGTATGGTGACACATCACCAGCATCATATCTCAGGGAACCCAGCTGGGGGGGACAGCATGGATGGAGGAGAGCTGCCAAAATGATTTGTCTGGTCCATAATCCCATTGCCTCAGACCAGTAGTAGGTGGCCAGCAGCCAGGCTGATTTCTTTCTTGATGGGCCTCATGCAACCTTCTATTAGCTGGCAAACCTGAACCAGAACATCAGGGCTTGGATGAGAGATGTGGACAAAACTGCAAACCCCCTTCATTTCACTGCAACACCTGAAAGAAATCCATCTGTAAATCCAAAATCAATGTAATTTAACCCTAAAAGGATTGATCCACTTTCCCTCTCAGTAAGATCAGGCCTTTGAGCTGCAGAGGTTAATAACAGATAGTGTTGCATATTTCAGCTAATGTTCTCCGGTTCTTCATTTTTTAACTGATATCCATAAAGAGATAAACATAAACTGCAGATTATTCTCCTTCTATGCCAATTACTGAGATGCTGGGAGGACCCTTTTCAGACTATAACTGTGATTTTCCAAGTACATTAAGAGACTTTATTTTCCTTCCTGCTTCATGCAAGACACTCTGTCTTTGCTGAGAGGCTTAAATACAGGTTCATAGCACAGAAGTAGGAACTGAATACAAACCTTAACAGGAATCTACAACAAGAAGAAACTAGGAGTGAATAATTTTCTGCACTGCATAAAATGTAAATGATCCCTTGAATTGACCCCACTGCTAAAGAGATCATGTTTATGCCCTGGCTTCTTAAGAAGAAGAGGAATGAATACAACAAATCTTTTAATTATGGATTTAAAGAGTGCCCTACTCTAATAACAAGGCACAAACAGCCTCTTTTATGTGGACCAAATACCCTATGACAAGTTCTAATTACCTGTGTTTGGAGATACAAAATCTTTCTCCCAAAACTTGAGGACAAAATGGGATCTTACAGATACCTCGTGCGTAGTTGAGTGAGTTCAGTTAATGGTCCAGTGACTTTTTCCCAAGCTGCATTATGCTCTATCTGCGTCTGAACAGTACTCAGGTAAATTAAAACCCTTAATATAGTCACTTCCCAAATAATCCTTGCAACTAAATGCCATCTGACAACAACAATCATGACAGAAACATAGTAGACAATCTTTTCACATGGACATCTTTTCTTCTTCAAGAAACGAAGAGTTGATTCATGTCCTTTAAGAAAGCATGAAAAGCTATAGCTTTTAAAATCAAATTTCAGTGTATCTCTTGGAAAAAAAGTAAATAATTATGCTGTCTTATCAAGATTCCTATTTTGATGTGCAACATCAGTGCATTCCTGATTAATTAAAAAAATTCAAAATTTTAATTTTATAGCTTTAATTCTTTACCATGTAGCTTTCTGTCTCAAGCAGGCTCTTGAATGAAAATATTCTACTTTATTACTGGATCTAATGATGTGTCCCCTCTGAGACAACTGGGAATGTGACCACGGAGCACAGGGGTTTACAACAACAAAGCCAGCCTTACTGATTCCTTGCTATTCACACTCTTTCCATTGGGTGTTGCTGTGATATTAAACAGATTACTGCTGGAACTCAAAGTGTGCATACAGAAAGGCAAGCCAAAGGTTAAAGTTCTCTGCCCATGTTGCTCAGCCCTTTGTCCTACACGGCCCAAGTTTGTTGTACTTCACCAAGTTGACAGTGTAATTCATTAGCTGGTGCTGAGAAAAACTGTCAGTGACTAGTTTTGAAAAAGAAATCTTAAAATGGAGTATTGCAGCTTGTACTAAAAGCTTTATATTCTTTCGTGAAGGTGATCTGACTAAAATTTATATGTACATTGCAGCATTCAATTACTGTACACTGTAGCTGTGCAGATGGCTTTCTTTTAATTAGAGTATTTAGTACATCTTCTGCATAAAGAACCAGGCAATGAATAAGAAGAAATTTAATGAAAGTAACCAAAAAAGGAAATAGTTTAAAGGAAGCTAGGGAAAAAAGAAAAAGAAAAAAAAAAGGAGATAACAACTTAGGACACAATTCTTGCAAGTATTTCCTGCTCATTTAATGCAGCCCTTCAGAAAACCCAGAGGAGAAATCTTTGCAGATTTGTGGCATTGGAGAGGTCTTGTAGAGCAGTAAGTATCAAGCAACTGATCATTAAACTTTGCACAGCTGATGAACACACAGATGAAAGATGATAGCCAAAGATTTGAAAAGCAACATAATAGCTGGAACTTGGCTTTCAATGTGGCATGGACACACCAGTGAATGTGTTCTATGGGAATTGTAAGACAGTGTCAGGATTTCATTAAGTTATGGCAAGAGAAAATGATATCTAATAATTTAATATTTGAAATAACCTCAGTAACTAGCAACACTAAGTAGTAACTCTAATGAATATAAAGCTTCTACAACCTGAAATCCTGGATGCTTTATGATTTATGATAAAGCTGCTAAGCTAGTTATATTCCTAGTTCATTAGAAAATCATTGGCATTTAGTTGTGTGGCCTCTAACTGGAAAAAATAAAACCCAAAACCCTACATATTCAAAAGGAAAAACCACAGTGAGACAACGTGAATTTTATGTGTGAATTTTATGTGTGAAATTTTAAATTTGCTGTTTTCAGGCATAAGTGCTTAAAACATACAAACTTGGTTAAGAAAATGTTGCTATGGGTCATAAGGGATAGGCTTCAACCAGGGAAGTTATATGCCCTCTTAGCAGGGTAATTTAAGCAACTCTCAAGATAAATTCCAGTATTTCTGTATTCTAAACTCTTCAGTGAATTTTAAATTTCGTAATGATGGCTAGACTTACCTGGTAGACCGGGTGGGGTTTTCAGATATTTGCCATTAAAATGCTGAATTACTACTTCACATTTTTCTGTAGACTCCATTCTGGAAAAGAGAAGAGAGTGGGATATGGGTAGAGGCAATATGTGTTACTAACTGCTATGGAACCACTCAGTCAGCAAAAAACCAAAAGCAGAAGGAGAAAAAAAGGACAAGCACAGATGCTGAGAGAAATCTTCAAAGTTGTTGCTGCTGATTTCTGCAGAGGAACTGGTTGAGCCCATGAGGACAGAGCGTGGCTGGTGAGCAGGAGCTGCCACCCTCCCTGCCTGCAGCTGTGCTCCCAGCTGTGTTTGAGCAGCAGCCCTGTCAGAGCACAGTCCCCTTCTGGCTCCAGGGCATCACCCTCAACAAGGACATTCTTTATGCTCTCACGTGCTGCTTGGGGAAGCAATGGATGTGTTTCTAGGCCCCTCGTGCACCCAAAATAACTTCAAATGGCTTAGAGAAATGAATTACAGGATTTGGAGAGGAACATGGAGGATTAAACAACAATTATTAAGGATTACAATGTTGAAAAAACAACCTGCAAAGACAGACTTTGTAGTAAACCCAAAGACAATGCATATATGCCTATTACAACATAAAGCTAAAGTCTGGGTGAAGACAGTAAAGTACGTGTAGCACCAGCAGGGGAAATGCCTCACTGTTCATCTTCTATGAGTTTAGGATAACTTTCAGCATTGAGACTTTAAAGCATTAACAGTGAATTGGTACATATATTTTGGAAGAAATGTTAGGAATACAAAGTTACTAGTCAAATCCCCAGACTATGGTTATACCACATCTGGGAACTCACCATTGTTTCTGATCTTCTAAACTAACTGCATACAAGTCCAGTAAAAGAGTTAACTTTGCTACAGAAGAGGTTTATAAAATTTGAAAAGAGGAAAGAGATAAATAGAAAGCTAGTAATTTTCTAGAAAAGCTGTGTTTAAAAACAACATTCAATGCTCCTTCAATGCACCAATACCTACCTCCAAGTATTCTCCACAAAATAACTCTGCTGACATATATATTGCTTACTTTTCACCATTTTAGATGGTTTTAAAATTAATTTATCCACTACCCTTCCTGTCACACAGTTTGGGGAAAGAGTGGTTCACATACAGCAGTATTTTGTCTCCCAGGATACAATTTTGCCAGAGTTCAAAGGACCACACCACCCCACCAAAAAAAAAAAAAAAAAAAAAAAAAAAAAAAAAAGAAAAAATTATCCTGCTTGCCCATTTAATTCTTTGAGGAAGTCAGTCTATTGCCAATTGTTTCAGGTGAAGTTATTAAACCTTTCCTCCAGGTTGTATCACTGTGTATCATGTGGGCTGGGCTATTTCTACAAGCACAAAGAAGCGACTTAGATTGTTCACTTTGGCTTCATTCAGATTTAACTAAGCGAATGTCTGTGCTGAGCCTTTAGAGACTCTTGTCTCTGAAAGAATAAATGCAATAAAAGTCTGTTTTCTGTAGCTGTAGGCACTTGGTGTCAAACCATGTTATGTTGCACCACACAGCAGTGACAATTTCATTTTAATACATGGGGTACATTTTAACAAGCCAAAGCAGTTCCTGCAAAGAATGCAATATATAAGCTGCCAAATGAAAGAGACTCAGTGCACTTCATGCGTTTTATGTGGGAAGAGAATAAAAGTGAAACCCACAGTGTTCTGGGATAAAAAGGCCATCACTGGAATAGCACTCTGAAAAAGAATGTGCACATTTTCCTCTCAAGTTTCACAATTAACGGCTCTCAAATGCCATTGCTGGCTATCTGTAATCTGGCACACGCTTGGCTTGAAACCGACACTGGCATTATCGACTCAGCCTGAAAAGGCAGCACGGGAGACAAAGCCCTCTGGACGTGCTCCCCTCAGTCCTGTTGCTGGGTAGCAACTGCATCCATCCTTTGCCCAGCCCACCTGAGCCCTGGTGTGCTCTCTGCAACAGGGTGGCCTTTCCCCCGGCCAGGCAGCCACTCACTGATCACAGAGACATCTATCCCAGGGCCACCAGACACGAGTTATAATTTACACTTGGCCACAACAGCCCTTTTCTTAGAAGTAACCCTTTCAAATCGACTTCCTCAGGATGATTAGCTCGCTGACTGACTGGGGAAAATTAGGGGTATAGAGCAACCAGATATATGAGCAAAATTGTCTGATTCTTGCCATAACAAGACCCTGGTTTTGGTTTAGTCAAAATTCTGACCAATATCAACCACTTAGGTGGCAATGCCTATAGCAGGCACCTACACAAGCCGAACCTACCCACAGATCGATTCACACATTACTCCTCTTCTTGTTTTATCCATAAAAACAAGACATATCTAGGCAGAGGCCCCAAAAATACACTGTTTAAAGGTCCACATTTAAGAGTTCCTCCTACTTTTCCGTCAGAAAGCTGTGGCTCTCCTCTACTGTAGAAAGTGCTTTGAATTATTATTCTCATATGAGCTAGTGATGTTTCAAAATGTTGCTTGAGACTATTATTTAATAAAAATATCACAAATGGAATTGCTACATGTTAAAAGGTTTTCTATGAAAGAATGTCAGCTGAGCACAGGTGAACTTGGGAGAAGAACACATTTAAATGCCTTCTTTAATACTGGCATTCTTTTCATAATTGATAGGACAAAAACATGACAAAACATAATATTCTGGACAAAAGATGAAGATCCTAGATGCTTCAAAACCTGCTGAAAGATACAGATATTCAGCACTCTTGCTAGAAAGGGAAGGAAAACAGCTTCACATGATAATTGAAACTTGGTTGTGATTAGATCATTTGTGAAGTATCATTTACAAATTCCTTTCAACTGTATATTTTTTGGTGCTGATCCGAAGAGATTCTAAGATAATAATTAATGTTTAAAGGCATTTTGGAGATAGCAATAATGCATTTGAATATTATTTTGAGCAAGCAAATGCACTGCAGAAAAAAATTATCAAAGTCATGGGCTTTTATAATTTTTTAAAGGGACAGATAATGATATAAACCCAAAGGAACTAAAAAAACCCATGATAATTTATTTTTAACTCTGTCTATATATCTCCCAGTTCTGGAAACTAAGTTGTAGATTCCCAGATACAAAAAAAAAGTAATAAGACTGTCTAAATTCTATCCAATTTGAAAAGAAGTAAATTAAAAAAAAATGAAGAATGTTTTTCTGACTTTTTTTCTTGCTATAGTTTGTAAATGAAAGATATTTCAATATGAAAAGTAAAAGAAAAAAATTCCAAACAA